>JAKTSY010000167.1:0-72210 GCA_030580555.1 Hanseniaspora taiwanica (nom. inval.) | reverse complement strand
AAATGATGACTTACCTATAGAGACGAAAACCGATGAAACAATCGATCTTGAAAAGTCAACCCCTGATGTGATGCAAGAATCCACAAGTAAACAAAATGACAGTATTACAAAGCAGGAAAGTGAAAACGAGAAGATTACAAAGCAGGAAAGTAAAAATGAAAATTTCGAAAAAAATGATATTTTGGAAAATAAAACTACCGCACCGGAAACTTCCACTCAACAAACAATGGAAAAATTCAAGGCTCCCATTACCACACCTTCTTTTTCACCAAAACCTTTGGAGAAAAAAACGTCATCCAAGAGTAAAAAACCATTGACTTCCATTATCAAAAAAGAAGAACTTCAACCCCTTAAAGAAGATAAACATTTGTCTTTATTTCAACAAAAATACGTTGATGGTGCAGATCTTCTTATAGAATTTGATGAACACACCTCTGAAAGATACTTGTTTCCAAAAGATTGCTTTATTGAATTCAACAAAGACGAAAACGTATACACTGTATCATGGATGATTTTACACAACGCATCTGAATTTTCAAAATACTGTGGGAAAATGAAATTGAATTTTGATTACAAAAATACGAAATACTCATTGTTCCCATTACAAGCTCTTGAAAAGGGACCTGTTCCGTTGTATTCATGTATGACTATTCAATTACGCGATATACCTAAAAAATTTAATCCCATCATTATGAATAGTTGTGAAGCTGATCAGGTATCCATTATTAAAAACAAGATGGAGGTTGTTATAAAAAGAGGTCAAAAATTGAGTGGGTACAATTTGTGGTATCAACTCGATGCATTTGAACATGAAGACCTAGGAGAAACTTTAAGATCAAATGCTCACACTTATGAAAGACTTCTAAGAGGTAAAAAAACAATTACCAAAAGATAAGTAACTAATATATATATATTGATATATTGATATATTGATTAATCACCAATGTACTTCAGTTCTATACCAAATCTTACGGGACTCCTAGGAGGTACGTTTAGTTCTGTCATTTCATCAGATGAGTAATAATAGTAACTATATGGCATAATCAAATTGAGACCTGTGCTCAAAATAAACTTATCGTTTAATTTTTTATTCCACATAAATCTCAAATTTCGTGTTTTCAGATCCATCCCTATTTTGTAACCTTGGAAACTCAATCCAAATGATAAATTACTTTTCAAACTGTATAAATTGAAATAATATTTAGAAAAAACACCAACCATATCATTGATTCTGTAATCGTATTTCTCATCGTTTCTACTAATCTCTTCAACCAACCCAAAAGTTGATTGAATGTGACCCATCAATGGATTCACGCTGACTGAAAAGTATAATGGTCTATCATAGTTAATCCCGGTAAGAGTCTTGTATTTAAAACTTAGTGAACAATTGGGAACCATATTTTTAAATCCAACCCACCATTCAGAACCTAACTGAATTTCGTCATCATGTAAAATAAAGGGCATGTCAGGAGATGAAGGTATGCAAAATTTATATAAAAACCGGTATCCAACCAAAGATTCTGCGTTTGAATAACACAATTCGTGACATTGGTTTTTACTCTGATATTGGTAATAAGAGGTGAAAAGAAATTTTTGTCTGTTACTCCACAAATTTGTCTGTACTCTTGCATTTTTTGAAAGATTCTTGATATATGTTCCTTCAAGTATGGAATAGGGGAAATACATTTTTCCATAGTAAAGGCATGAATTTTTATAACTCATCTCTGCTGGTAATTTTAATACCTGCAAAGTTTCATTTAATTGATTTTTCTGATCTAAGCTATGCTTTCTTTTCAATGCTGTAATTTTTTCATTACTGGAAGATCCTATGGTGTATTTTGGTGGTGAAGTGATAGGAATTTCGGTTTCTGGTTTTTCAATCAAATTTTCACCCTTTTGCTCACCATCTGGAAGAAAAAGCCGGTAGTATTTAGTGAAATTATCAATATAATCATGATATGACTCCGAACTTTGTTTTGGTTTTGGTTTCTGAGGAACCAGTTTTCCGTTGATCATTTCGTATATATATGAAACAGACCCATTAAAAGAATCAGCACCAGGCCGATTAGATAAAAGCACAGAAGAATATGTGAAGGGAGATGTCTTTGAAGAAAGAGATACATTGAAATAGGTGGGAAGTCCAAAATTTACGAGTTTCTTTCCAATGCTGGCCACACTAGAGTAACTGAATTGCTCATTCCATCCAGTCCTCTTATCATAATCCCGTATCACGTCTGACAAATACCAATCTGACATTTCTTTTGGTTCTTGAATGGGCTTTTTATATTCTTAAAGTCTTGATAGTCCATACCACACATACAATTATTTTCTCTTTCAATTACCTTGTTTAATACCCGCCCGCTGTTTTTTATTTTTTTACTCAAATTTCTTTTTGAACCTGAATGTCCCTCTTCTGTCAAAGAAAAAGATGTTGAGAAAAAAAAAATCTCTGTTTGAATATTAATAAACCTGTAAATTTATTAAAATCATTGTTTCATTGATAGGGAACGATTAAACCGTCTTCTTTGAAAAAATAAAGTTTTCCCCTTAACCAAACACCAATTTATTGTTTATTTGATTGTCTAGATAAAAGCTTTTTGTAACCATCACTCAAATCCAAAAAAAACAAAAAAACCCCTAGCAATAAATTGACTTTAACATCAAAACTGTAAAATACATTGTACATTATTTTTTTTCAAGTTTATCATATTTTGAACTTTGTACATTACTTATTTTATTAGGTCACCAATATATACACACATACACATAAACATTGTACAATACAGCAATTTATTTTTAGCTAGTCACACATATACATATCCACATACATTCAATTTCTCACGAAAATAAAAAATACAAAAAAATGACAAACCCAACCGAAGAAACTATCACTAAAGCTTTGGACAATTTAGAAATTGATGTTGATCCTATCACTGCCAATTTGGATAAGGCCGTTCCAACAGCAACAACAACAGCACCAGCACCAGCAGGCGTCAATGTCGAGCACTCCCAACCTTACATGTCTGGATACCCACAAATGCCTCACTCTATGATGGGCATGCCACCGATTCCTCCACATATGATGAATTACGCTTCTCATTCACAATACGTTATGATAGATGGAAACGGTAACAGTACCGATGCAAATGGTGCCAACGCTGGTCTTCCACCAAGCGACTACAATACATTCAATCCTTACTCAATGATGCAACCTCCTGCTGGTATGGCTGGCGCTGGCAAGACTGAAAATTTCTGGTCATCTGCTGCCAATCCAAGAAACGCTGATTCTTCTGCAGGTACCATCAATTTTATTAATGACCCATCTTTTGCAGGAACCTCTTCAAGCGCTGTAGAAGATGCCAATACAGGGGATGATGCAGTTTTCGAAAACAATCTGAATCAACCGAAATCCAGAAGACAAACTTTCCACTCTGGATCAACTGGTGAAGGTTCTCAACAATTGCAAAACGCTTCTACTGCAGTTACAGGAAATGCTTCTTCGAGAACTCAAAGTATTTCTATTGAAGGCTCTGCAAGCAACCTATTTACTGGTTCGGACATAGCTCCTTTCTCTAAAGATGGGAAAAGCAATGATGTGGAAGGTGTTCCGCAAAGTTTCCACAACACCTCTTTTTCACCAGCATACCCTTATAATGGCCCATTGATGCAGCCAAATGCCATTTACAACGGTCACCCAATGAGTGGTTCTCCGTTCCAACCATTCGGCTTTCAAGGGTTCCATACTTTTTCTCCTTTACCATCTAGTGGACATGCCGCAGATAATGTTGAAGCTGGTATTAATGGGATTAGTGGAATTCCAGGTGATGAATTTGTTGGTATGCCTCCACATTCCAACTCTCCTGGTAACATGCCTTGGATGTACGGCTCTCATTCTCCATTTCCAATGCATCAAAACTCTATGATGCTGCCAAATAATGGCAATAACAATGGCATGAAACATGGTGGATTGTACGGTAATGCGAATATGAAAAACAACAGAAACAAAAACAACAAAAAAAATAACAATTTCAATAACGTGAACGGTTCATTTAATAATCAATCTCGTGGTGGTCATAACAACAACAACAACAACATCAATTATGTCAAAAATAAAAATGACGTTAGATTTAACAACAAAACTGATAATGCTTCTTACAACAATAACAACAAGAACTTCAAAAATGAAAATTATCGTGTTGCATCTGCTGCATCTGCAAAATTTGCTAATGCTGAATTATCCGACTTTATTGGTAGCATTTACTCTTTATGTAAAGATCAACATGGTTGTAGATTTTTACAAAAACAATTGGACACCATGGGTTTTGAAGCTGCTGCATTGATTTTTTTTGAAATCAAAGATCACATTGTTGAGTTGATGGTTGATTCGTTTGGGAACTATTTGGTTCAAAAACTATTAGAAGTTTCTAGTGAAGAGCAAAAATTAGAATTGGTTACTGTTGCAGCCCCAGAATTTGTTAAAATCTCATTAGATCCACACGGTACAAGAGCTTTACAAAAATTAGTGGAATGTATCAGTTCTTTGAAAGAAGTGGAAATTATTCAAGAAGTTTTGAAAACACATGTAGTTGAATTAAGTAAAGATTTGAACGGGAATCATGTTATTCAAAAATTATTAACTAAATTGAAATTTGAAGATTCTCAATTTATCTTTGATGAATGTTGTGCATCCACAATGGATGTTGCTACTCAAAGACATGGATGTTGCGTTTTACAAAGATGTTTAGATTTTGGTTCTTTGGAACAAAGAGGAGAATTATGTGATAAGATTATGGAAAACTTAGATGTTTTAAGTATTGATCCATTTGGGAACTATGTTGTTCAATACATTTTAACCAAAGAAGCTGAATTTGGTGAAACCACGTATACTGACAAAATTGTAGAATCTTTGAAAGCCCAATCTGTTAAATTATCCTTACATAAATTTGGTTCAAATGTTGTTGAAAATATTTTGAGAACTCCAAGTGTTTCATACAAAATTGTTGCTGAATTAGTCAACAGTGGTGAAGATAACGTTTTCAAGCTATTAAATGATTCTTACGGTAATTATGTTTTGCAAACTTCTTTGGATTCTGTTAAAGAAACTGAAAAGAAAGATTTGTTTAACAAATTGAGTGCTATTGTCAAACCAATGCTTACAGGTCCAATCAGATCTACTCCACACGGTCGTAGAATGATTTCTATTATTGAAGGTGGTGTTAGTGGACCTCACATTAACAATAATAATGGCAACAACAACAACTATCGTGGAGGTAGTAACAACAACAACGGTAATAATAATAATAATAACCCACGTTTCAACAATAAGAATGAAAATGCCACTCCACGTGTTTAAAACCTTAAACGTTTCTCGAATTTAAACAATATTTTTTAAACAGTTATATACTCGTCTTTTGTTGTTTCTTTCCCCGTCTCCTCCATTTTGTATATTAATATTATTATATGTTCTACTGTTATAAATTCTGATATTGATCAATTTAAAGTTATTTTAGATTGATGAAGTAAATATGAGACACCTTTCTGAGGAACGCCTCGTTTAATTAATCCAAAGTAAAAAAAAAACAAAAAAAAAAAAAATAGACATACTCAGTCACAAGATCACAAACTTAGAAAAACTCGCATTTTGAGTTTTTGTTTCTTTTTCAATTTTTTTTTTTTTTTTTTTTTTCACTTTTTCTCTGTTTTGATGTTTTTGAATATTATCTACTTTTTCGTTTAAATGTAACTTTATTTAAACAATAATTCATATCTATTTACCATTTACTTAAATCAAGATGAAGGTGATGATGATGATGATGATGTAGGTTATTAGATCTGTAATGCGATGAGGGGTTTTCTTTTTCTGAAGTTATATAAACAATGTAATTAATGTTCGTTTAACTCATTCCAGATATCCAATTCTTGGCTTTAATTTTTGCATAATCTGAATCATTGAATTTCTGCTTCGTTTAACTCTTATTTATATAAGTGTGAAAAAAAAGATAAGCCATCCAAAAATTGCTCCTCTCTTTTTTGTTTTCATCTTCTTTTTTCCACAAAGCAAAGTACTAAAAACTGCACGCAATGTCTGCTACTAAAACGACAAACAAGACTTCAAAAGAAACAAGCACGGTGAATTATTTGCCACAGGGGAAATACTTAAAACCAGAGGAAATTGAATATGAATTCGGTGGTCCTGTTGGGGTTGTTGGTATGCTGGTGGGTTTCCCATTGCTGATGTACTACATGTGGATTGGAGCCCAATTCTATGGAGGCTCTGTGCCTTTGCCAACCGGAGGCGAGACGTGGACCCAATTTTTAAAACATTTGTATGATTTAGTTGTGGAACATGCTATTCCATCAAGATATGCATGGACTATATTTATGACTTTTTGGGCAATGCAAGTTTTTTTCTATTACACCTTGCCTGGGGTTCATACAAAGGGACAACCATTAAGTCATTTGAAGGGGAAACAATTGCCTTATTTTTGTAATGCAATGTGGACTTTTTATGTCACAACAGCTCTGGTTTTGTTTTTACATTTTACCAACATTTTCAAATTGTACACTATTTTAGATATTTTTGGTGAAATAATGACATGCGCAATTATTAGTGGTTATATTTTTTCAATTGTTTTATATGTGTGGTCATTAAACGTTTCTGGTGATTATCATAGAATGACAGGTAATCATTTATATGATTTTTTTATGGGAGCTCCATTGAATCCAAGATGGGGGATTCTTGATTTGAAAATGTTTTTCGAAGTTAGATTACCTTGGTTTACATTATTTTTCTTATCCTTAGGGACAGCTTTAAAGCATTTTGAACTGTATGGTAAAATATCTGGTCCAATGGGTTTAATTTTATTGGCTCATTATTTGTATGCAAATGCATGTGCCAAGGGTGAAGAACTTATTGTTCCAACATGGGATATGGCATATGAAAAATTTGGATTCATGTTAATTTTTTGGAATATTGCAGGTGTTCCATTCACTTATTGTCATTGTACTTTATTTTTATATTACCATAACCCATCAGAATATCAATGGTCTTATAAATATAACATTTCACTTTATATTTTATTATTGGGAGCCTATTATATTTTTGATACAGCAAATGCACAAAAAAATGCATTTAGAAAACAAATTTCTGGTGATAAATCCATTAGAAAAACTTTCCCATTTTTACCATATCAAATTTTGAAAAATCCAAAATATATGATTACTAAACAAGGTTCATATTTGTTAATTGATGGATGGTACACTTTAGCTAGAAAAATTCACTATACAGCTGATTGGTGCCAATCATTATCATGGGCTCTGGCGTGTGGTTTTGCATCACCTTTCCCATGGTTTTTCCCAATTTTCTTCTTTGTCGTATTGGTTCATAGAGCTTTTAGAGATCAAGCAAAATGTGAAAAGAAATATGGTGAAGATTGGGAAACCTACAAAAAGTATTGTCCTTACTTGTTCATTCCATATGTATTTTAAGTATTATCATGTTAAATAGACTTTACTAAAAAAATAAAATCATAATTTCTACAATAATAATTATTGAACTCGAGTTTATCTGTCTGTCCACCTTTAAAAATTAATTTGTGAATTCTGGGTATATTACCCTGTCATTAACTCCATTATTCGATTTATATATTGATAGAACAAAACAATCTAACTAACCCATATACTCCTTCAAAAGAAAACTGGGGAATCCCCCACAGCAACAATGGACTCCAAAAGTATAGCACCAGTAGAATATGATATTCTTGGATTGAATGGAAAAGTAGACACAACAAAACCTTTATCGTATTACGACACGCTGAAACATTTACAAGACTTGGAAATGTCGTCAAAAGTTATTTTTGCACCACACGAGTTGAAAACAATGGCAGAGACTAAGTTTGACGGAAATGTCGCTTTACAGCAGCAGTCGTCTGTTAAAAACAATGCTCCATCAAAATACCACAACTATTTAGATTTGCAGAATACCAGTAAAAGTTCTTCGGTAAATATAAATTCTTTGACCAACTCTACTTCATCATCGGTTTCAACTGCAGCAGTAAATTCTTCCAACTCCGTAGTACCAAAGCCAAATCTATATTCACATTTACTTTTGAAAACAACAAATATCCCACCTTCTGATCTGAAACAATATGACACATATGATTTGACTGAATATTCAAACAATAACGATATGAATAACAGCGATATGAATAAAAAATACGAAAAGCAAAAAGCTTATCAAGTATACACCAAGTACGAGAGTCGTGCACTGTAGATAATTATATATATATATATATATTGAACTAGATATACTCTACAAAAATTTAATCTTGTTCAGCAATGCTAACTAATCTTTCTTCGATTTCTTCTGTAGATAGTTGGAAAAATCCTTTATCTTCAGTAGCAACACCGATTTCCAAATCTTTCTTTGTGAAATCTGTTCCTAAGACATCAATCATTTGAGTAATACCAAATTCAACAGTTTTTTCCCAATTTTCTGCAGAAACATAATCTGTATTACTACTGCTATTTATATTATTATCGTTATTATTATTATTAGTACTATTATTTGATGACGCAAGTTTTTTTTTAAAATATTTTTCTAATGATGTTGTCAATTCTTGTTGTTTTGGACCGGTTGCTGTTGATTTATAACCTGCATAGAAACCAGCTGGATCATTTTTATAAATCATTGGACCTTTTTCTTCATCAAATGAAATAAATGTTAATATTACACCAAGTGGTCTCATATAAGCTCTTTGAGTATAAACTTGTGCCAAATTAGCCATTCTTTTACATAAAACATCACATGGCATATCATAACCATATTTATATTTAAATTCAGATGATTCTGCAATAGCTCTTAAAGCAGCATTTTTAGAATCTGGAATTGGACCTGTGGCAACCATACCAATAGAAGTAGAAATCGGGAAAATATATGAAATACTTTTACTGTCCATTAATTTATCAGTAACTTTTTTTTGACTAATAATAACACTACAATTATCGCTTCTAATAGCAATAGAATTCAAATTAGGTTGATTTGTAGCTTTGAATGCATATTCAACTTGGTATAGTTTCCCCTCTGGTGAAAAAATTGTAATGTGTCTATCGTATCCTGACATAATGACTTGTTCTTGTTCTTGTTCTTGATTTTTCTTTAACCTGATTTTCCGGTACGATAAATCAATTTATAAAGTAGTTTATCCTATGTATAATCAAATTCGCCACTCGACTAAAATGGCTGAACCACATTTTTTTGTTTCTTTGTGTTCAGAGACAAACCTAAGAACAAAAAATATGAAAGTAAAGGGTGGGTAACAATTTTTCTGTTTCAATAAACAAAACAAAATAAAAAAAAAAATTATTTCCATTTTAATGGTTCACGGATAATGTTAGAATTCATTGATTGTTATTGAATTTTAACATTCGATAATAACTATTTTTAGGATCTTGATATATAATTGTATTAACATATATTTATATGTATGTTTTTTTTTTTAATTGAATGATCCATCTTGAGATATTATATATAAATAGATATTCCTGACAGAAGGTCTAATTTCAAAAAAGACTTTGGAAAACCAATAATCCATATACCTCTGAATTTCAATACAATAAAGGTATATCAAAGGAAAGGAAAAAAAAAAAACAATCACGAACTGTTATCTCTCTAGTTAGATCAATAAATAAAAAAAAAATTATCCCAAATGACTGTTTTTTTAGGTATTTATAAAGCAGTTTATGATTATGAACCTCAATCACCTGAAGAATTGGAATTGAAAGAAAATGATATGTTGTATCTTTTACAAAAATCTGAAGTAGATGATTGGTGGACTGTTAAAAAAAGAGTATTAGGTAATGATGTGGAAGAACCAAGTGGATTAGTACCAAACAATTATATTGAAGAAATGCAACCGATTGGTTATAAAGTGGCTCTGTATGATTATGATCAAGTACAAAATCCAGATGAAGAATTACTTTTTAAAGAAGGTGACGAATTTGAAATGTTTGATGATAGAGATCAAGATTGGTTATTATGTAAAAAAAAAATTGATAATCAATACGGGTTTGTTCCTGGTAACTACGTAGAAGATATTACCACCACTAACAATATGGTAAACCCTGCAACTTTTTTACCTCCTCCTGTTAGAGTTGATAGAGTCGAAAATAATTCTCAAAATAACATGGAATCTACTATTCAACCCTCAAATATTCAAAGAGAAGATAGTCCACCTCCTCCACAACCTACAAGACCAATTGTCACCACCTCTACTTCATATCAAGATAGTTATACCTCAAGTAGATCTGAAGAACTTCCACCTCCAAAACCACAAAGACCAGTTGGTGATTCAAATGATAACAATAGACAAAGATATCAAAATATGCCCTCTCCATCACCTTCTCCACCTCCTCCACAAGCACAAGCACAAGCACAAGAAACCAACTCTTATGATGATGAACCGTTTGAAAACTACACAACTTGTAAAATTAAAGAAATCGTTGGAAGAAAAAAAAAAGATGCTGTTTTATCAATTGGTGATCAAAGTACTATTATATTTACATCATCTACAAATAATGACGAACCACAACAATGGAATATTAAAAATTTGATTTCTTATTCAAATGAAAAAAAACACTTGTTTTTAGATTTTTCAAATCCTCCTGTATCATTAGAATTGCATACTGGTACAACTTCTTTAGCAGAAGGGATTGTTCAACGTTTAGGTGAATTAAAAGGGAAATTTTCATCAAAAGGTTTGAATGAAATCAAACAAGCTTCGTATCCATCGTCATCATCATTATCATCAAAGAGACAAGGTAAAGTTTTATTTGATTTTATTGCTGAAAGTTCAGATGAACTATCCATCAAACAAGGAGATTTAGTTTATATCTTAAATGATTCTAATTCAAGAGATTGGTGGTTATGTGAATTAGTTGGATCTGATGGATCCAAAAAAGGGGTTGTCCCTTCACAATTTATCGAACCAGTAAATCAATTATCATTATTAGCTAATAATACTTCAGAAACTAAACACGAACATAGTAGTGCTGGTTCCAAAACTAAAAAATTGTTTAGATCTTTAACAGGTAAAAAAAATAAATCCGAACCTCCGACAGATACTGCTCATGATGATTATTTTAATTCTTTACCAACTACAACTTCTTTTAATGACGGTTCTAATAGTAATGATAAAAAATTGAGTGCTCAAACCACCGGTGCTTGGAAGACTGATAGTTCACAAAATGTTTCAAAATCGCATAGTAATAGTAGAAAATCTTCTTCTTCAACAAAGAAAAGATCTGCTTCAACATCTTCTTCGAAAAAAAAAGAAACAGAATATCCAGACTCTAAAAAAATTAGAACATGGATTGACAAAAGTGGAACTTTTAAAGTTGATGCAGAATTTATTGGATCTTCTCAAGGTAAAGTTCACTTACATAAAACAAATGGTGTTAAAATTGCTGTTCCTGCAGATAAATTGTGTTTAGCTGATATTGAATTTGTTGAAAATGCAACAGGTTTTTCATTAGATAAATATAAAAACTCAAAACCTAAACAAGAACAATCAGGATCTGCAGAGAATGAATCACATTCAGCTAGGGATAAAGAAAGAGAAAGAAGAAGAAGAACAAGAGAAAAAAAAGAACGTGAAAGAGACAGAAATTTGAGAGAACAAGAGCTTGAAGAATTAAGAAGAGCTAGAGAAATGTTGGACGAAGAAAGAGAAAAACTAAGAGAAGAAAAGGAAAGAGCTAAACAAAAAGATTTGCCACCAGTCAAACCTCCAAGACCACAACAAGAGTCTTTGTCCAGCTCTAGAACAGGTTCCCATTCAAACTCATCTAAACCGCCTTATGACTGGTTTGAATTCTTTCTAAATTGTGGAGTTGACGTTAATAACTGTCAAAGATACACCATTAATTTTGAAAGAGAAGACATCTCTCAGGATATCTTACCAGATATTCAACCATCTTTACTGAGAACTTTGGGTTTAAGAGAAGGAGACATTTTAAGAGTAATGAAATATCTAGACAACAAGTTTGGAAGAGTTCAAAGTCAAATGACAGGTGCTCCAACGGGTGGTATGTTTTCTGAGCCAGATGGTTCATTGAAAGTCAACTCCTCATCTGCTCCGGTAATGCAGCCTCAACAACAACAACAACAACAACAACCACAAGCTACTTCAATTGATGAAGACGCTTGGACAGTCAGACCAGCCGCTAGCAATAATGTGGCACCGCAATCCAACTCGGAGTTTAGTGGATCTATGCAAGATCTACTAGATTTAAAGCCTTTGGAGTCTACTTCTGTTCCGGCTCCAAAACCACTGAAAGAACTAAAACCGGTGAATACTTCTACGCCATCGGCTGTTTCTGTACAAGAGCCAGTTGCGCCTTTACAACAATCCAAGACCGGGAATGGTTTGAATGTGGAAGACTTGGTTCCATTGAATCCTTTCAAAACCGGTGGTAATAATGTTTTACCAATGTTCATGATGCCAATCATGACCGGTGGTGCCATGATGCCAATGGCCACTGGATCTACTATGATGCCAGTGATGACTGGTGGTGCTATGATGCCTCAAACGACTTTTGGTGCACTGAGACCTATCGGTACTGCTGGTAATGGTGGTTTTATTTTGCCCGTTCAAAAAACAGGTTCTGGTTTGATTCCTGCCTCTCTGACTGGTGGAGGTTTACCACAAACAAGTTTTGGTACTGGGTTTCAAAACTCTTCTTTTACAGGAAATGTCATGCAAATGCCGCAGCTGTCTTTTGGACAACCTAATATCACAGGAGGTGCAATTCCTCAAAATACTTTTGGTCAACAATTTACCGGAGGTGCTGTGCCTCAAAACACTTTTAGTCAGCAAATGACTGGTGGTGCTATGCCACAAAATACTTTTGGTCAACAATTTACTGGTGGTGCTATGCCACAGATGTCTTTTGGTCAGCAAATGACTGGTGGGGCTGTACCTCAAAACACTTTCGCTCAACAAATGACTGGTGGGGCTATGCCTCAAAACACTTTTGGCCAACAATTTACTGGTGGGGCTATGCCTCAAAACACTTTTGGCCAACAATTTACTGGTGGTGCCATGCCTCAAAACACTTTTGGCCAAAGCTTGCCAATCAATCAGCAATTAACTAATGGTTTCATGCCACAATCTACTTTTGGTATGACTTTACAAAGAACTGGTGGTGTTGCACCTCTTCCACAAACTTCATTCACTGGAGCCAACCAGGCACAGGTAAACGCATTGAATCCAGCTATGCAAAATATGAACATTTACAACCATCAACAACCATTGCAGAATCAGCCAACTGGATTTGGATTTGGTAATGGCCCTCAACAACCATTGCAGCCTCAAAATACAAAAGCAAATTTATTCAACGCTTCTGCAGACAACCCATTTGGATTTTAAATATAAATTTTGACTAATGTTTGTAGCTCTGTATTTAGGTTTTTTAAAACGTATAGATAAAGACATGTACATTCTCATTTTGCCCATAGATCAAGTATGACAAGAAAAAAGTTAGCTTAATAATCGTGCCAATATATGTTGCATATATATATATATATATATATATATATACATAAATAAATAAATAATCTATACCAAAAGTATTACCTCATTGGTGATAGCAATAGGAAGCGGGTTGATCTACCATTCTTGGGCAGTGTTTCCGTAAGGAGATTTTTTGGTTCCTCTAACTGGGATAGCAGAGGAAGAACCGCCTTCAATAAAAGAAAATTGAACTTTTCTGTTTGCTTCGTATTTTTGAATGAATTCTTCTTTTTGTAAAGTTAAACCAATATCATCTAAACCGTTGATCAGACAATGTTTACTAAATTCACCAACTTCAAATTGGTCAACCAAAACATTACCTTCAGGGTCTAAAATTTGTTGTTTAGGCAAATCAACTGTTAACTCAACAGCCTTTTCAGCCAAAGGATAGATCTTGCTGATAATAACATCTTGAGGAATTCTGATTGGCAACAACCCATTTTTCAAAGAGTTGTTGTAAAAGATATCACCGAAAGATGGAGCAATAATACATTTAATACCAAAATCTTTCAAAGCCCAAGGAGCATGTTCTCTGGAAGAACCACAACCAAAGTTGTCACCAGTAACAACCAAAATTTTGGCATTTCTGTATGGCTCGACATTTAAAACAAAATCAGTTTCTTGATCTTTACCAGCAGCGTCTTTAGCAAATCTCATTTCGTAAAACAAACCAGCTTTTAAACCAGTTCTTTTGATGGTTTTCAAAAATTGTTTTGGAATGATAGCATCTGTATCAACGTTGGCTTTGTCCAATGGAGCAGCAATACCGGAAACAACAACAAATGGATCCATAGCAGAAGCAGCGGATTTGGCAGCGGATGAGGCTGATGGTGGGATGTCGTTGACTTCATCAGCAACAACTTCTTCTGGAGATTCACCAGCAGAAACTGGAGCTTTTTCATGTTCGTAAACAGCTTTTTGTAATTCAGCATCTTCATTGGATTCAATAGCAATGTTCAAAGTTTTGTTTTCATTGTATTTGTGGTTTCTAATATCAACAAAGTGACCAGCAATACCAGCAGCGGCGGCCATGGCTGGAGACATCAAGTGGGTTCTTGATTGGAAACCCTGTCTACCTTCGAAATTTCTGTTAGAAGTAGAAGCGCATCTTTCTTCTGGAGCTAAGATATCTGGGTTCATACCCAAACACATAGAACAGCCGGCTTCTCTCCATTCAAAACCAGCAGCTTCAAAGATTTTATCTAAACCTTCTTTTTCAGCTTGCTTTTTAATCAAACCGGAACCTGGAACAACCATGGCTTGTTTGACGGTATCGGCTTTTTTGTAGCCTTGAACAACTGCAGCGGCAGCTCTCAAATCTTCCAATCTAGAATTGGTACAAGAACCAATGAAAACTTGATCAATAGTGATTTCTTGTAGTGGAGTGTTTGCAACTAAACCTTGGTATTTCAAAGCTCTTTCCATACCAGCTTTTTTAATTGGATCAGAAACAGTTGTTGGATCTGGAACAGATGCAGTAATTGGCAAAGCATCTTGTGGAGAGTTACCCCATGTGATTGTTGGAGCAATGTCTGCTGCATTAATTTTAATATCGTAATCAAAGTGAGCACCTTCATCAGAGTGTAGAGTATTCCAGTAAGAAACAGCTTTTTCCCATTCAGCACCAGATGGACAAAATGGTCTACCTTTCAAATATTCATAAGTGATTTCATCTGGTTTAATCATACCGGATCTGGCACCAGCTTCGATGGCCATGTTACAAATAGACATTCTTGCTTCCATAGATAATTGTTCAATAGATTCACCAGCAAATTCAATAACACAACCAGTACCACCAGCAGTACCGATGACACCAATGACGTGTAAAACCAAATCTTTAGAAGTGATACCTGGGTTCAATTTACCATCAACAAAAATTCTCATGTTTTTAGATTTAGCTTGGATCAAAGTTTGAGTGGCCAAAACATGTTCGACTTCAGATGTACCAATACCAAAAGCCAAAGCACCAAAGGCACCGTGAGTGGAAGTATGGGAATCACCGCAAACAACAGTGGTACCTGGTAAAGTGAAACCTTGTTCAGGTCCGATAACGTGAACAATACCTTGTCTGGCATCGGTCATACCAAAATATGGAACACCGAATTCTTTGACATTTTCTTCTAAAGTTTTAACTTGTAATTTAGAATCTTGTTGTTCAATAAAGGAATCCAAATCTTTGAAGTTTTTTCTGGAAATAGTTGGAATGTTGTGATCAACAGTAGCTAGAGTACAGTTAGTTCTTCTAACTTTTCTACCAGCATTAGTCAACCCTTCAAAAGCTTGAGGAGAAGTGACTTCGTGGACTAAATGTCTGTCAATGTAGATTAAATACGATCCACTTTCGTCTTTGTGGACAATGTGATCATCAAATACTTTGTCGTATAGAGTTCTTGGGCCTGACATACTGTTTTGATTTGGGTAGGCTTTTAAATGTTTTTTAGAAATATAAGACAACGATGAATTTAACTACGTTAAAAAGATATTAAATCAACGACAATTCAATGACTTAAAACCTCATATATATTTATATAGGCGTTCAAAATATGATAAAGATGGCCAGATTTAAAAAACGAAAATTAAAAATATTTCAACATTCGATCTTCGAACAAAAATTCGAAAAAAAAAGCCTAAAGCCCCCTCCGGTAACGGAAAGAAAAAAAAAAAAGAAAAGATTACCGTCAGTTTGAATATATTATAGACCGGTTCCGGTTAAATCAGTGAAAGACCTCGAAATGTGAACAAAATTTTTATTCAACAATCACATGACTCGTCCAAGAAAACATGTCAGAGTTCCATTGGAAAGTCGTGACAGAAGCTTCAGGAGAATAGCCTTGCTTATTGCCAATTTCTTTTTGAATGATTGTAACCTTCAAAACGCTATTTTCAAAATCAAAATCACACAGCTTCTTGTGAGTTCTTGCTCTGTTCGGATTTGCTTGGTTGACAGATGAGTAATCCAATAATAGTGGTGCAATCGATATCTGGCTCATCACAAGCTTCATTTCAGCCACATCGAACACGTAAATTAATCCGGTTTCCGTCAAAAGCAATAAATATTTAGAAACAAACTTTAATTTGGCAGTCTTGTACCCTAGGGATATTTTTGGAATTGTAAATCTCCCACTGAGTGAGAAAAAAAACAACGAGCCCTCAGTAGTACCAATGACCCATACTTTGTTTTCAATTGATCCCTTAGCACAGTTGACAATTTCTGGAATAAATTCACACAACATTTTCTTGCCTTGATAGTAACCTGATATTTTTGTTGGATTTTCGTACAAAGCATCTTTGTCAAATTGTATTGATCTTTCAACACCATTTTTGATTTCCAACACATAGATATCGTCAACGTCTTTCCCAGCTTCAGTCAAAACACAATCGGCATCTGGGAAAACGTTTGGATATTCAATGTATCTTGTCTCGACATCCGCACTTAGTACTTTTGACAAACTGCTTTTCGCGTTTAGTGTCAATTTCATTGAACTTGTTCTACTTAAAGTGTTAATCGTATGTTCCTGGTTTTCCATTTCTTGTTCATTTTCAACCGGCTGCAAAGATCTATCCTTAACACCCATCACTAAAGTATGTACACCAAGTCTTGGCACAGGATAAGACTGCTTTGAAATTTTCCCGTTTAGTTGAAATTTATTAGTCTTTTTCTTCTTCTTGGGCTTTTTGTTTACGTTTTCAGAGGACGAAGCAAAAGCAGGAGCAACTTTAGTATTTAAATTGTCGGTTTTTTCAAATGAAGGCGGAGCTGGAGTGGAAATCAAAGTTGGTGTAACTCTTTTTTTCCCATTGCTCTGTACTGTTGCAGTTTTTAATACATCTTTTTTTCTTTTAGGTATCAAAATGTTAACTTTGACGTCAGCCTCAATTGGTTTTGACAAGCTCACATCACTTTGTGGTTTCTGTCTTGTCAAAATCGATGATGCCGAGAATTCTTTTGGTTTGACGTCAAGATACTTGTTTGTATTTTTCTCTCTTTCCTTGAGTGATGATTCTTCAAATATTAGTTGTTCAATACTTTCTGGAAAAGTGTTGATTTCTTTCCCAGCACCATATCTGTGTAAGTATTGAATATTATTTTCTAGTGGGACGGGATTTCCTAATTCGTTATCTGTGAAAAAAATTGGTAAAATAGAACCATCAAGAGAAGTTATAATCAGAATGTTCCCATGTTTGTTCCAGCAGGCATCAGTCACAGATTTAGATACAATGTCATATGCTGTAAAAATGGGTCTTTCACTCATAGTGCTCCACAACGTAAGTGTTTTGTCTTGCCCAGCAGAGCATAAAATAGAATTAATTGTTTCTTCACCTGGAATTTTTTGAATTTTTTTCACTATTTTGGGTACTCTGTGCATTCTCTTAATTTTTGTCGTGTTTCTGGGTTTCTTATCAGTGACACTGTCGCTGAGCTGTTTAATTTCCATTAGGTCATCATCATCTGCTTCACCTTCGTCTTCTTCTTCTTCGTCTTCTTCATTTCCAAAGTTATCTTCATCCATAGTGGCATCTCCATTCTCATCATCAATTTCTATTATTTCATTGTCTGTATACTCTTCAACTTCAATTTCAATTTCTCTATCCGGAGAGGTTTTCTTGAATAGTCTTGGATTAAATCTTGCTACTTCGGAGGGAGATGTATGACCAATCAAACTTATATTACATTCCCATGATCCTCTGTTGATTATTGCTACGGTAGATACGGGACCATTTGTTGCATTGGGGGCAGCAATATGCTGACCGTCAGGAGACCATGACAGTCTTCTAAAATACGTAGTGTTTGGTGACCCTTTGAATGGTTCGGTAATATTTGCCTCTATGGAAAAAGTCAAATCTCCATTGATCTTATGATATCTAAATATTTTCACCGTTCTGTCATCAGATGCTGTAGCAAAATATTTATTAGCAGGATCAAAAATAACACCTTTAACCAAGGAATGATGCACATCAAACTTTCTTATTTTTTCAAAAGTTACACCATTCCAAACAATAATACTTCTGTCTAACGCAACAGATACAAGTAGGGTTGAATCTGGTGACCAGCAAATATCTTGGATATCGTTGTCGTGAGCGGCGAGTCTCCGTCTTACCACCCAATGCTCTTCGTTGTGATCTGCAGCAAAGGCATTCGTAACAGGCTCTCCGGATCCATTTTCACGAGTGGACGACATGTATTGAGCAGCCTGAGATTTCCCCTCTTTCTCCCATATTAAAATGATCCGATCGTCGGACCCCGTTGCCAAATATTTGCCATCCGGCGAGAACTTCACCACAGTGACGGCCCCTGAGTGCCTGTTCATTGTCGCAAGCGCTTTGCCAATTTCTGAGTCAATACAACATTTTTCCATAGAACTCAATGACCATATTTTCACCACACCATCGATGCCGCCCGTTGCTACGTGCTCGTTGTCGTTGCAAATGTCCACGGCATACACAGCCTTCCTCGTGTGCTGCTCAAAATGTCCAATCCAGTCTGTTTTAAGGATCTTCATGTGGTGATTTGGTTTATGTGGTTTGGTTTACACAGCAGCACTTGAAAAACAAAACGCAACATTTGATTAAACCCTGGCTTCAAAGAAAAACATTGGGAAACCGTGAATTTTTGCACATCAAACAGAGCCAGCAAACCTCACGTGATGGAACTTACCTATGCCTATTTCAAAACAAGATTATTAATTAATAATAAAAGTGTTAACTTAACCTATAATGATATAATGAAAAAAAATACAAACTCTATAAAAAGCCCCTTCCAGCTCAAAAAATTACAATGGAAAGAGTAACTAATTTAGCAAAAACTGCTCACTAATGGTTTCTCCTAAGATTTTCATACCGTTTTCCATCTTACTTGGAGTGATTGAAGCATAAGTACCTCTAAACATGACCAAGT
This sequence comes from Hanseniaspora taiwanica (nom. inval.), assembly GCA_030580555.1. Classification (NCBI taxonomy): domain Eukaryota; kingdom Fungi; phylum Ascomycota; class Saccharomycetes; order Saccharomycodales; family Saccharomycodaceae; genus Hanseniaspora; species Hanseniaspora taiwanica (nom. inval.). The sequence continues at coordinate 52,743 of JAKTSY010000167.1, read as the reverse complement.
TGCTACTGTTTTCAGACGAAGATGAAGAAGACAATGATGATGATTTACCAGAAGAAACCGGATTGGCTACTTTGAACCAAGATCCCATGGCTAATAGCAATCCACGATTTACAAACACTTGATATAGATACTGTTCAAACTCATTAGCAGTAGTTAATTCACCAGATTTGTATTTCGGATGCTTAGTAATATCAATGTATAAAGTAAAAAACATTCCTGCTGTTGGCGGTTGAGCCACTCTAACAATGTCTTTGTTTTTAGGTAAATATTTGAAAAGGTTATCTAAACACCAGTTTCTCTTTTCTGTGTATTCCAATCTCATTTTAATCAACCAATCAACATACCCGTCTTGTCCCCATCTATTCAAAATACCACTAATTATACTTTGTGAAAACCCACAAGTAGATTGAATAGAAACTTCGTGCAAATTCCAGTATGTATCTAAAATATGTTTTGGACCAATGATCCATCCCAATCTACAACCTGGCGCAAAAGTCTTTGAAACACTTTCCATTCTAATGACTCTTCCATCTGTGTCTAAGGATAAAAATGATCCACATAATTTATCTAGAAAATCCTGTCTGGTATTAAAATGTTCTAATGGGTTTTCCCCACCAACATTATACTTTGGCATTTGTAAAAAATAGTATGGTTCATCTTCAATCAATAACATATCGTGTTTTTTAATAATGTTATAAATTGCAGGTTTTCTAGAGTCACATAATGTAATGCCTGTTGGATTTTGACCTGTTGGAATAGTGTATAACAATTTCGGTTTAGGTAAATTTGGATATAAATTTTTCCAATTGCCTAAAAGGATCTCCAGATCTTCTACAATAATCCCATTAGTATCCATTTTGATTGGGACACAATTAATCCCTTGAGCAGTAGCGGCTTCATAACTTGAAGAATAAGTGTATTCCTCTAGCAAAATGGTATCCCCGACGTTACAAAAAATTCTTAATGTAGAGTCCCATGCATTAGTAGATCCAGTAGTTGTTATGATATCCCAATCGTTGTACAATATTTGGTGAAATTTCAAAGCATGCTCTTTTAAATAAGAGACAAGTTCCACTTGACCTCTAGAATTACCGTATTGTAAAGCTCTTGCCAACGGAACATCGATCCCTTCAACACATGGCTCTCTTGGAATAGTACCAATCAAAGGTTCGTTACTGGTTTCTCCTTGTAAATTTTTAATATTGTGAGTCTCAAATGTCAATGATTGAACAGGAAACAACTCGGCAGGAGGCATTCCCGCACCCAAAAAAATCATATCTGGATCCTGAAAATATTTCATTGTTGTTTTGATAGGAGAAGAAGTTCTTCTTTTGGCTTCATCACTGTAAAGATGAGAAAAATCTAAGCTTGATTGCATTGTTGTTATAATTATTCTTTTAATTATGGTTTGGTTTTTCTTTCTTTTTCACACTTCTTTCAAAATATTTTAAAGCTGCATTACTTTATCTTTTATTTGTTTTTTTAGTTGTACTTTATATACAAATATATCTGTATGTATTTAAATTTACATATCAATTGAAACCCCAGCTAATCTAATCCCGACTTGAAATCCTCCATCATACAATAGGCATAATAATCAAGACTAAGTAATATAGGAAAATACCGACTTTCAACATATCAATATGTTCCATTTAACCCTTCAACCAATATGACTAAGATATAGGCAAGAAAAAAAAAAAAGCTCATCATCGTAATCACAAATCATAATCATTATTTTATTTCACCGACTCTTTTTTCTCGAAACAAAGCAACAAAGAAAAAAAAAAAGAAAAGACTTCCCCGAGCCCTTATTTTGTCGGTGTTATAATAATACTCGGATAATATCTAGTCCACCAAGTTATACAATACAAAACAACGTATTTCTTTAAAAACCGTTTTATTTTTCATAATACCGACAACCTTAGATCTACACTTATTAGATTCAACAAATTATTCATAAAAGTTAACAAAGAAAATGCCGACATTTTCAACCAACTACACCTCTATATACATAATTGTTGATGAAAAGACAAGCCATGGTAATCGTTTGCTATGACCTTTATAATTTTTTGAAAAAGAGAAACCGCTGCAAAATCTGAGCTGAGAAATTAGTAGTGAGGTAGACCTGTGCATTGTAGATACCAGTCATTGATAACCATACATGCTCTCTTACTACCATTTGTGCACATTAATTTTTCAATAAACTGTGCATGATTTACACCATTATTCGGTGTTGAAGATGACGAAGATTGGTTTAGCATTTGAGATACTTCGTAGTCTTGTAATAAGCATTGTTGCAACCATTTTTTACAATATAGTGGTTGTTTACTCACCAATGTTCTGATTATATCTGAATACTGCATAACTTCACTTCTGTTACTGTTCAAAATGATTATAAAACAATTCTTGATTAGTTTATAACCTAAACTATCTGTACTTGAAGAGTGGAAAAGTTCATTAATATACATGACACATTCTTGATCATATTTTTTATTGTTTATCAATTTAATCCAAAATTTACTCAACGGAATAATAGTAAATTTTTCTTTGATAATAATTAAAAGTTTTAAAAATTCATTCAGTATAAATGATTGGAAAAAATCACTTTGAATAATTAATTTTGGAGATTTTTCCAAGAAAAAATTAACAAATTCAATACAATTTTGAATATAATCTGGATCATTCAAAATCATATCGTAATAATATTTGATTATGAAATTGTTAAAAATATAATCAAATTCATTTTTTGTTATTGTTTTCATTGCACACATATGAGCTCCCATTTTTGTTAAAACTTTAATATTGAATTGGAAACATTTTTCGAAAGGACATTGATTAAAAATCATGTTAATATATTCCATTATTTGAGAATTTTCAAATTTAAACGGGAATGGCTGTTGCTGTTGTGGATCTGATGTTAAATATTGTGAAATAATCAAGTCTGCTTGTTCAATCATTTTAGTGTTATTATTACTGATTGATTGAAATTTATTGAAAATCAAAGTATTCAAAATGTATAATAATTTATTGATTAAAATTTCGGAGTTTTTAGTAGATGGAGACCAATATTGGATCATGAATTGTTGATATTGGAAAATCACTGGATTTAGTCTGTTATCACTACTATTTCCACCATTTTCACCATCATCACTATCGTCACTTTCGTTGCTCAAATCAATAGTAGTGGACCCATTTGGTCCTGTTGCTGATGATGATTGAGCAGAGTAACTAAAAGATGTCAAAGTGCTACTTATGTGACTCCCCCTGATGTCACTATCGTCATCATCATCATTAAAAATTAGTAACCCTTGATTGAAAGAATGTATGCATTTCAATAAAGAAACAATATAATTACTCATATCTTGTTCCATTTGAAAAAAATTTACAGATTTTTCCATACACTCAATAACAATATTTAAGAATTTGTCAATATACATTTTTTGTACATCACCTAATTGTTGGAAATTTGTAGTGTCTTTGATAATTTTTTTATCAAATGAGGTAATAATAGAACCACATGAACCAGAAAATCTTTCTCTTGATAGTGAACTAATTTTAATACCATTAGATGATGTATTGATTCTTGATGGATCTGTTGGTTGTAACATAGTTTGTAAAATATCCATAAAAGAGTCCAAGTAAGAATTCAATTGAAATCTACATGTTTCACATAATGTAGTTAGTGTTTTACAGATTAAAAATTCAGTTTCTTCTGTACTGTTTTTAGTGTCTGATAATGTTTTGAATAAAACATCGACACAATGACTTAAAATTTCCTTCTTGTTATCATTTATGTTAAAAAAACTAGCTATTGTGCAAAGGAAACTTGTACAGGTTTTAATGAAATCAGTTTTTAAAACAGGATGTGTTAATCCTAATTCAAGCATAGAAATGTTCTGAGCAATAATTTTGTTATTTTCCTGAGCTAATGAATCACTTAACATTGGAGACTGCACAAAATTTGTACCATCAAACAATTGTTGTAACAACAAAGAACAAACTTCCAATTGGTAAATATCCCCATTGTTTTGCAAGCTTAGATCCATTATTCTATTTGTTAAGTGAGTGTGACCCATTATAGACCAAATTTGATCAATGAACTCGGTACCAATTTTACGGAAATCGTCAAACTCCAAGATGAGCTGCGTATCACCTGTTTCTGAAACTTCTTGCATAATTTTTTCTTTATTGCTCAATGAGAATTTCGGAACATATATTTCAACACACTGTTGAAACAATTCAACGGCAAAATCTTGATCGTATCTGTCGTTTCCGTGATCACTCAATGAAATGAAAACCTCGGCTAAATCGCACCAAAAATTTAACATTTGAATAGAAAAATTTTCTTGAATAATTGGAACTAGGGGAAAATTTGTAAATTGAATAAGCATCTTGATATGTTCTTGAACTTGTAAATTTGATCTATTTTCCAAAAGAAAAATTTCATTACAAGTTTTAGTCATTGAGTTTGATAAAACGTTTGGCATCAACAGTGCTAAATTTTTCAAATCATTTTCAAACAATTCGTTTGTGACCAAATAATTCATGTATTCCATAATCCAATTTGGATTTTTGACTTCGATATTAATCAAAGCAGTGGGGAAAAGTTGCTTTTCAAGTCTACATCTAGTTTCATAGTTTAAAACAACCAGTGAATTGATATCGTGTAAATGATAAAAAATATTAATAATTTCTGAACTGTATTTAAAATTAACATTATCGTTACACATCAATTCAATCAATTTGGTAAACAACTCAGTCAAATCAATAGACTGACCAGAAACTTGTGGAATAGTTTGAGAGTACTGGAACCAAGATATTAAAGATTCAAAAAACAAATCGTCGGTGTATGAGTATTTTTCCATTTCTTCAAAATTTCCTGACGTTGATGAGATTGAAACTCTTTGTTGTAAATTTTCCATAAAAATGGAAAGACCCGTGACATAAACATTATCATGAATAATGTGATAAACGTTAGATAGTTGGAAGGGTAAAATTCTTGTTGAACTAGTTTTCATAATCTCTTCTACAAGAATAGAAAGAAAACTAATCAAAATTTTATTGGAGAATTTAGAAAATTTTAAAAACTCAATCAATCTATCATATGGAACATCATGGTTCAAAAATTGCAAAATCATTTCATAAGAAAGTTCTCCGCCGTTTTTGTTGAAGATTCCGTTGATCAATGAAAAAATTGGATTTTTCCATCCAGCTGATTTTTGTGAATCTCCTTCCCTTCCGCCTGGTGGTGTGATTAAATCTATCAAGTTTTTATTAATGTTGATGAAAATCAAGGAAAGATTAGACATTAATTTTTTGATAACAACAAAATTTTCACCATTCAAACCTTTGATATATGGGTCAACATATTGAATCAAGAAATTCAAGTTTTCCAATAAAAGAGTTTTTAAAAAATCAGATACGCCATCCTCCGAGTTCGAAAGCCTGTCGTCGTCTAAGATGGCAGTTTCTGAGTTTGAATTTTTAAAAAGATAGTGGTTGATCTGTACAGTGTATGTAAGGGCACCAAAATATTTGCATTGGGTGGAGTAATTTCTTTCCACATTCAACAATTCTTTAGCCAATTCCATCCCCATTTTTTCATCTTTTTGGAAAGATTGCAAATGTTGTTGAATTTCATTAAAATTGGGTGGAGGATTCGGTTGGTACAAGGACTCTATCAATTGAATGATCTCGCCTAAAGATTGGGACATGAATGGTGGGTGTGCTTTTGTTGTTCATCATTTCTATTTGAGATGTCCCAAACGATGATGAAAAGCTCTAAAAGAAAGACGAAAAAAAAAAAAAAAAAAAAAACAAAAAAAACAAAAAACGAAGTCTTGAAAAATCAGTTAATTAAAAAAGAATTGAGACATACATAAAATTATATAATGACTAGAGATTTTGCAGTAGCTTTCAAACCAATCAATCTAATAACATTACATATACATTTTTTAATTTTTTTATCTTCCATTAAAAAGTCTTCCATTTTTCTAACTTGGTTTGTTTTAGTGTTGTATATCAGCAATTTATTATTAATACTGTTTATTTCACCACTTTCTATAATTTGAAGTAACTGCCATAGAGGAACCAAGCCAGGAACAACAGTAGGAATATTGTATATTTCGTTTGTATATCCCGGAGCATCTTTCTTATCTTCTTCTTCTTCTTCTTCTTCGTTTTCTCCTGTGGATACAATATCATTGGAAAAAGATGATGATATTATTGGTTTAGGTTTATAAAAATCATTTGAAATCATAGATGAATATTCAATACCGTACTTAGCCAATGCTATAATAGTTTCATTGGCATGTTGAATAGCATATCCTTTTTTTTGTCCATATATTTTTTCTGCAATATTTATTAATGGTTTGTTTACATCATATTTGATCATATTGTTTAAAGGTAATTCACAATGTTCTGTTTCATCAACATCGTCGTCGTCATCAGAGAATAGTGGAGCTGGTGAGGAGGATTTTCCATTCTTTTCATTACTCAAAACAAAAAATTTCCCATTTTTTATATAATCTTCCACTTTATTCATCGGAACATATTGATTATTACAAACGTCTAATAATTCACCTCCAAATTTTTTTTTATAAACCATTTTCGAACAATCATCAATGTAATAACCCAAATAATAGTAATCTCTTTTCAAGATATCAACTAAAGCCATTTCTTTTAAAGCACTAATTTTACCTAAATTCCATTTAGAATAATCTGGATCCCAAATGAAATAAACTGATGATATACCTGTTGGTAAAAAATCTAAAACTGCTAAAGCGATCAACTTATTTTTAAAATAATAACATTCGTGTACTGGTCCATATCTTGTTTTTTTTTTCTGGAAGTTATTGTCAGTAACTTTCTTTGTAGTAGTCGTAACAGTAGATGCTATCTCTTTATTTTTGAGAAATTGTTCATATAACTCTTTCCAACTGTTCAATTCATCCCATTCTTCTTTATTCCCCATGACAACATCTTCAGCAAAAGGTGTACGACAAAGAAAATTTTTAAATGATTCTTCATCACCTTCATAGTCGTTATGAACTTTTTGTTGATAATTTACAAATAAATCATATTTTTCTTTTGAAAAAACTGACGGTTCGAATTTTGTATAAAAATCCCCATTTGCACTGAATTTTTCAGCATTGTATAACTCTTGAATAAAATCAAATTTTTCGTTTTTACTTTTTGATGAACTCGTATCTCCAACTGTGGTATCTTGAGAATTTGTAAGTTTTTTAAATCTTTTAACACAAGTTTTCAATTCTTTTGATAATTTACATTGTTGTACAGTTGTCCTTATAGTGTACAGTCTACAACAATTTCTTAACAGATCCGGTTTATACAAGTATTTCCCGGATCTTCTAAACCCTAAATTACAAAGCTCATCATATTGAGAAACACTAATTAATTCAACATGAATACCCATTGTACAATTTTCAATTTCTACTTTTCCATTTTTTTTTGCCACCGACATATTTCCATTTCCATTTTCTTTATTTGATTTTTCTTGTATCACTGCAGATGATTTGTGTATATCATACCATGATTGTAATGCAAAATTGTTATTTTCTGGTTTCAAACCTTTACAATATCCACATTTGTCGTAGCTTTCTTTAATATATATTGGTTTTGATAAAATTAACCGATCAGATATTTCCATTGATGTGTGTTTTATATCTATTTATGTTTGTCTTGATGTTTTACTTTTTTTTCCTGTGTTGCTAATAATACTGTTTATGGTCTCACTCTTTAGTATTTTATTTTCAACAATTAATGTCTTTATTTTATCTCTTACTTCTAAGTTGCACTACTTCCAATCGTATTCATCATCATCATCTCATGTTGCAATTAATTCAAGAAATGAATCTCTCCACCCTTTTTACAAAACTTCTTGCCCTGACACAAAAGTCATAATTTTCCAAAATTCTCATCTTCCAGCAAAAAAAAAAAAATTTAAAAAATTTAAAAAATTTAAGATTGATTGATGTTTTATTTAAGAAATTATACAAATATCGAAAAGATTAAAGCTGTAAATTTAATATTTATTATATAACATTTTCAAATAAATTTTACGAGTTTAGTGAATACTTAATGACATATTATTAATTTTCAAGAACTCCATTTATTTCAGAAGTTACAACTTACAAAGCAAAAGCAACAAGCCAAAAACTCTAATAAGCTTTCTTTGAAGATCGGTATAGATAAGAAAAAACAGAAGAAAGGAAGAGATATAAAACCGATTAATTATTTTTTTTTTATAATTGGTATGAATAAATTAGACATGTATAATAGAGATAATGATGACACAGACAATGGCAATGCCAATGATAATGGAAATGCTGATGGTTTGGTTATTAGAAGTGTAAATAGTATCGATGATAGTATTATCAATAATAATATTCCAATCCCAAAATCTCTTGTTTCAAATTCGATTAAAAAAAATGAACAAAATTTAGAAATCACGCAAATTTCTGGGTTACCAGTGACAGATGATGATTTAATTCATAGAAGTATGGGACAAAGAAGTCTGAGAATGAGTGATAGTAGTAAAAATTCTGATGTTACAGAAACAGAAACAGAGACAAAGAATGATATTACTAATGACATTACAAAAAATGACATTACTGATAATAACAAGAATAAAAATGACAGTTCTTCCTCTTCTTCAAAACAACAAAAGGATTCTACTTCTTCACAATCTTCAACATTGGATTTTGAGAAAAAAAAAGTTGTTGTGAAACAAAGAGCTCAATCAATACAATCTGTTTTGAGTAATATATCTCTGCGGAATTTAATTACTAGGTCTTCTACGCATGACACAAATAATCAGCAACAGCAACAGCAACAGTATTCGCAACAGCAACAGCATAACTTAAATGGCAATGACACACAAAATAATAATACGAGCAACTGCCACTATTACGACCCCATGAATACATCACAACATATACAATCACCAGCTATGACTTCTAATTTGAAAAGGGTTAGATCGATTACTGCTCATAATACAGCGATGAATAATATGTACAGTGCATCCCATAGTAGTAATTCAGAAAACATTAATAATAATAATAATAATAATAATAATAATAATAATAATAATGTGGTTAATGTGACTAGTAGTAATGAGATGGATAATATCAATGATGATTTTATCATTGGTGAAAACAAACCTTTTAAAAATTACGATGATATACAGACTACTAGTAGTGATCACATAGACAAAAATTCTGAAACAGATGTTATAAATGAACCGTCAAACCGTGGATATAATGGTTTTAACAATATTAGTGATTATAGTTCAAACGCAAATAATAAAGATGATACAGAAATTAGTAATGATTTGATTGAATGGCGGAATGGAAGTGTAACCTCGATGGTTTCGGGTCATCTAACAAATACTATGCGGAAACTACCGAATTTATCAGTGGCTCATACACATAATAATAATAATAATAATAATAATAATAATAATATAAAGACATCTCCTCATAGAAGTAGTACCAAATCAGATGATACAGAAAATGAAGAACAAACTAAAAAATTAACCACTGATGCTTTGAGGAAGTTGAGTGTACTGCAACAAAGGTTCAAACCAGTAATTTATGATCCAAATCAAGATGAAGTAGCAGCATCACCTTTAGTGGAAGACAGTGAAGACGAGAGTCAAAGAAAAAAAGTTCAAGAACCCCATACAGAGCAGGAAGATCAAAACGATGAAACAGAAGATATTCTAAGTTCAATGCCAATTAACAAATCACTACCGTTTGGGGGTAAAAACATTATCATGGATTCATCAATTGTACAAAGAAAACATTCAATTATTCCTGGTGGTTTACATAACAATACAGAGTCAATGTACAAGAACTCAAATTCAGTTTCTCCTTCAACGAATATCACTTCAAAAGTTAACTCTTACACGAATAAACCTGATAGTGATACGAGCACGTCATTTTGGGCAAATAAAAATACTTCTACTACTACTGCTACTACTGCCTCCCCTATTTCTTCTTCTTTTTCTTCTTTTCCCAAAAACAAAGATGAAAATACTAAAGACAATAATCGTAAAAATTATCATGGTCAAAGACAGTTATATGAGCCAAAAAAACCATTATACACACCTGCAGTATTGAGAAACATCAGTGAGACCAATTTGAAAAACGATGTTTTGTTGAAGAGGGCATTGCAACCTAGTAGTTCCAATAACCACTACTACCACCAACATTCTAGAAACAACTTTAACGAATCCAACAACAACAACGGCACTGATGCGCAAGACACACACTCTGTGTCTTCTGCACACTCTATTCCTGCTTCGATCGTCTCTTCTATTCAATCCACAAGATCTTTTATTTACAACACGTTGTTTAGCAGCCAGCACACGTCTTCGTCTTCAACGAACTTTTTGGATCACTCGCCAATGAGCATCAAAGTCTCTAGAGCGCATTGGGTTTCTGACGACTCGCGGTCCAGCTGTTTCAACTGTCACAAGTTTTTCACTTTTTGGGAACGGAAACACCACTGCAGACACTGTGGGGAGATTTTTTGTGCAATGCACACCAGACACTACTTGTACTTGAACGAGCAGGGGGACTTCGTGCTGGGTGGTATTGGGCAAGGTGTTCTTTCCAAAGTGTGCGACGACTGCGTCGACAAGTACGAAACAGATTTACAAAACGGGCTGTTATTGCAAACTGACGATTTTGGTAAAACTGCCACCGCTTCCCTAGAAAATAATGACAACAGTAATCAGACAGAAATTCGCGGATTTCTACGCCAAGACACAACCACTCGTGATAATCAACTACAAGTTGAAACAGAAGACAACGAGGAAAACGATGATAACGAGGACAATGATGCCGGTGATACCAGTGATGACAGCAATGAAAGCGATGGGCACGACGAAAGTGAAGTTGCAGAACAGCAAAATGGCGAGTATCAGGGGAATCTTTCCAAAAGTGGACAGATCAATTTCAAGACAAATATATTTAGCTCAGAGTCTACACCCAAAAAGGCCAGCAAGAAGAAGAAAAATGGTAAGAAAAAAAACAAGAGGTTTGATAACATTATTGGAAGTGTTCCAGTTGATTGGAATTGGAGTTCTTTTTAAACAAAAGATGAATAAAAAAAAATAAGAAAAAATTTCATTGTTTAGAATATATATATATTAATTGTGTATGTGAAAGAAAACACTACTTTTAAGCATTAAAGTCTTTTGTTTTCCTGTTTGATCTAACATTTTTTAAAATTTTCTTGCTCAGGAGAGATGATGATTTACCTTGTCCTTGTTTTTGGTAATCTACTGCATGTTCAACATCATCATCATCATCTGAAATATGGTGATCGATGATTTCAAAAGTAGAACTCAATGAATCTGGTGAACTTTGCTGACTTTGTTGACTTTTCAAACTTACGACACTACAGCTTCTACTTCTTTCTGAGAAAATAGGAATATGAGAAATTGATGTATTTTCACTATTCAACATTGACATTCCATCACTTTCATACCCGCTAATGTCTACTTCTTCCTCCTCTTGAATCAATTTAGGACTTGGAACAGCAATAGTGGTCGTTGATGTTTCTTCATCCAAATTATCTGTATAATATTGATCTCTTATTTTTTCATAATCGAAATCTTTGAAAATTTGTGAACCCAATTCATTAACTGTATTTGTAATTTCAATAGACAATATTTCTCTCTTTTTTTTCAATGATTCAATACCTTTTGGATTTTTCATTAATAAATAAATTGGTCTTAAACTTTTAAAACTTTCAACACCATAATCAAATATCAGTGCACTATATGTAACAATACAACAAGCAATATAAAAAATTGGGAAAAGTTTAATTTTACTCATTAATACAATACCATCACCATATTTAGATTCAATTTTATTACCAACAATATGACTTAATAAAACAGACCAAAAACAATATAAAATTGGAGCAAATCCCATACTAATCAAAATTTTCCATGTTGCAATTACATCGTTTGCTTTAATTTTAACGGTTGAATTTGCTAAAGCTTCTTTTGCCTTTTCTGATGAAATTTTTTTAGCTAAAATAAAAACTGGTGAAAACATTATATAACCAGGTAAACTTAAAATCAATAAAATTGAAATTTTTAAACATCTAATAATTAAAATTAGAATATTTTTAAACCAATTATTATATTGATCAATCGTATTAACTAAATGATCTGGTAAATTTAAATTTGTTAACTCTTCATTATATTCCAATACGTTTTTTTTCATTTTAATTATTCTTTCATCATTTTTAAAAATTTCATAACCTTGAACTAATCTTCTATTCATTTCAATAATAATATTTAATGGCATTTTATTTTTTAAATTACTTAGATATAATCTTCTTGTTGCTTGTACTGCCATCAATGTATCATAATCTGAACAATTTATTGTAACTGATTTCAAACCTTGTGTAATCTGTTCCATTAAATCTGTTACAGCATCTTTCATTGTCATTGGATTTTTATATTTTTCTAATAATTTTTTAGAAATTTCAATTGGATAACCAAATTCAACAATTGCTCTACTTCTAAATTTATGTGCATTAAAATAATTCATACCACAACAAACTAATTTAACATTTAATTTGTTGTATTTTGCCATTGCACCTAATGCCATAATTGCTACACCTGGTTTTAATGGTAAAAGATGGGGTCTGTCATGAGATCCACCTTCTGGGAAAATTCCAATACATTGACCATGATGTAGATGTTCGAAAACTTTTTCATAAACTTCACTTTGATCAATTGAATCTGCATAGTAAATTTGTGTGCCTTTATAGTCATCATCATCATCATCATCATCATCATCATCATCATTATCATTTTTGGAAAGTTTTTTAAAAAATTCTGGATTTTTTTTCCAATTAAATTCTTTTTTCAAAATTAGTTCATTTTTATTTAAAATTTTTTCAATATTTGATGAACCAAGTGAATTTGGTAAACCAATTAAACCTTTTGGTTTAAATTTTGTAAAATCACAATTTGAATCACCAATTAATTTCAAATTATTTAATGGATCTATTTTAACTAAACCATTTTTAACAAGTTTCAAATTATCTTGTGGTCTTGAAACACCAATTGACATTAAAATTTTAGCAAATTTGCCAATTGCAGGTCTTCTTAGTGATTTTTCAGCAATAAGAAAACTAACTCTTCTATTAACTGCTTTTTTGACACGCCCCATTAGGATAACAGGATCTATGAATTGATTTGCATGTGGTGCTCCAATAAATATAATAGGATCTTCTCCTTGAGTGTATGCCTCTGTGTCGTCGTCTGCATCATCTTCATCATCATCATCATCACAAATAGCAGTTCTACCACGTGGAATACGGAAAGCACCTCTTGTTCTAATTTCTCTGAAAAAACAATCAAATATACTCATCATAATCCATAAAAAACAATCGTATCCCATGGTGACATATTTACTTGGTGGTTTGTAGCGATGAGTCTTTTTCGTCTTTTCAGCACCAGGCATTATTGACGACTGTTGTTTTTCATCTTTTTCTTTTTCTTGTACTTTAATAGTTTTTATATTTTCAACCATCTTTCTTGTATATCATGTATTTATACCTGTTTAATTTTTTTTGCTTTATCTTCTTCTTATTCTTTTTCCTATTATTATAATATCCATCTCATCATCATCATCATCATTAATTAAAAGGCCAACAATTAATCAAACAAAGACAAAGACACAGAAAAAAAAATAAAAAAAGCTGAAAATTTGATCAACCATTTTTTTTTCTTTCTTCATCTAATAATTATTGCTTTTTTTTATTTTTGCCTCTTAAAGAAAAAACAATATCCCTTTTTTTTTCTTTCTTTGTTTTTTATTATTGCTCGTTTATAATTTTGTTTATAATAATAAAAAAAACAATAATTAAGGCATGTGACTTTCACGTGAACAGTTATATATATATATATATATATATATATCATAGTGATGTGAAAAAAACCCCAAAAAAAATATAAATTGAAACTCCGATACGGGGAGTCGAACCCCGATTTCCACGGTGAAAGCGTGATGTGATAGCCGCTACACTATATCGGATATTAGCTTTTATATGTTTTTATTGTAAATTAATTCTGATAATATTGTACTTACTGTAGTTTACTATGGTGTATTATGTATTAGTAAGATATCTTGATCTCATATATATTATCATTATTATAATCTTCTATGACATTAGTTATTCGATACATATTTTATATTATTATTACCAATAAAAAAAAAAAATTTATATGTGTATTAACCATACATACTAAAAGACATATCAAAAAGTTATACTAAATACATATATGACAGTTAAATTTTCATTACCATTATCATCATTACTGTTTACTAGATCAACACATCTATGCATTAAATCACAATTAATACTTAAAAATAATATACGATATTTATCATATTATGAGTTATTTCCAAAGACTTTTAAAAAAAAGGGAAAAACTGAAAAAATTGATAAATGGAATATCGATTTATTACAATTAAGGAAAGAATATAGGTTATTGCAATCTAAATTCCATCCAGATCTTTCAGTAGCAACAACTCAAAGTAGTAATAATAATAATAATAATGGTGTTGATGATGCAAGTCAAATCACAGATAGTTCAATGGTAAATAAAGCTTACAATACATTGAAAATCCCATTATTGAGAGCTCAATACTTGATCGAATTGGAAACGGGTAAAAATTTGAACGATGAATCAACAATACGTGATTTTAAAAAAAATTTAATATCTCCAAGTTTTTTAATGGAAATAATGATTGTTCATGAACAATTACAAGATTCAACAACAATTGAACAAGTTAAATCATTAAGAAACGATATAAAGACGAAAATGTTGGAAATTGAATCAAATTTAAATAATTGCTTTAATAGTAATAATATCAATATTGAAGAAGCTATCAAATTATGTCTTCATTTAAAATATTGGTATAATTTAGAACAAAGTTGTAAAAAATGGGAACCAAATTCAAATGTTTCTATAAAAGATTAAAAAATAAAAAAAAAAAAGAAAAAATTTATATACATTTATATCACAAATTTTCAAGTTCTGGAATTTCAAATTCACATTTTTTATATTCTTCCCATTCTTCAGGATTACTTGGCCATTGTCTTAACCATTTCATTCTTTGACCACTTGGTGCAGCATTATGTATTTTAAAACCAAATACTTTCAATGTATATTGTAAACTTTTTTGATTATTGTTGTTATTATTGGATAGAGAATCAGTGGATTCATTTTGTTGTTGTTCAGATATTAAAATATTCTTCCTATTATCACAATATTCATCCAATTCTTTGAAATTATTTAGAAAAACTCCAGGAAAACTTGTCCCCCAATATGCACCATCTAAAAAGGCATGCACTGATGATCTTGGTGTATAAATATCTTTACAACCAGGACAATACAATTTCACTGTAGATTTCCCCAATGTATCACTTAATCCACACGGTAATAATTGCATTCCACTACATAAATATCTTGGACAACATCCAAAATGTTTGTTATCATATTTTTCTGCCATTGCTTGTAATCCATCTTTTGTCAGTATATATCTTGCATGGATTAATCCATATAATTGTGAAGCACAATGGTCTAGTATATTTTGTTTTTTTTGTCTTCTTTCAAATTTACTTCTTTGGCCTGTCTTTCCACCACTTCCAACAACACTGGTGGAAGTATCGCTACTATCACGACCTGCCATCTCTTCGTCGTATAGTTCACTATTGGCACGATTATTCTCGTCACAACCATCGCCATCGTCTTCGTCGTTTTCGGAAGATGATGGTTCTTCCACCTCCAAATCCAAAATCAAATCTAACACCTTACGATAATGTTTCACTTGAGATGATAAACCTGTTAAATTGAAGTCATCTTCAATAAACTCTATTGGAACTTCACAAAAGTATTCATGACCATATCTGGATATAAACCCAGTGATCCATTCTTCGTATTCTTCTGATGATTCCGATGAGTTACTAGATGACATTGTATTCTTTCTTTTATACGTGGGTTTTATTGACTTTTTATAGATACATTTAAATATTAATATTACTTAAAATCTTTCTCAAATGGCATCATGATTACATAAAGAAAGGAAAACAGGAGAGAAAGAAAAAAACGAAAATTTGAAAAAAAAAAAATGTAAAAAAAAAATGTAAAAAAAAAATGTGTAAAGAACCTTCCCCGAGAGCATACGTTTTAAAGAAATAATGAACTAAATAAATAGATATATAGATTGGAGGAGACACACATAGTTCAGGTTGCGATACACTCGGTAATTTAGAATCAAATACAAACTAGCAAACCACCAACTACAACAACAACATGCAACTACACATTTTCTTAACTATTTTCTTTGTTTTGCTAACAAGGTTTTCAAAAGCATACAGCATTCCGGAAAATATCCTACTATACCTTTTAGCACCAGCTGAATACAAAATTGAATTGGAGAACTACAAAACAATTTTGAAAGAAAAAAGTGATTTGAAAATTGAACAGAACAAGATCAGTGCTCAAGACGAATACGCCAAATGGACTAAAAACAACAGAAAATTGGATAAATTGGAAACAGATTTGAACACCAAGAGAGACCTTTTGAAAAGTTTTAAAACTGTGGTAGATCAAAGAACTAAATACATGAAAATTGCTCTTATCACAGCTCCATATTTTATTGTGAAATTCTACTATGGGAAAAAACTAGTTTTCCTGTTTGAAGAAGACCATTTATCACCAATGTTACCAAAACCTCTACAATACATATGTACCGTTGGTTTTATGGGTGTTCCATTGGCTTTGTTCAAAAAAATTACAAGTGAACTTTTAGGTAAAAAAAATAATAAAGAAACTTTAGAAGTTGTTTCTTTGGCTACAAATGGTGTCTCCTTGGGAATTTGGGTGTGGGCATTGGAAAAAATTATTAGTGAAGTGATTTTTATGTATCAAAACATTTTTACTAAAATTGCAAAACCAGTTTTGATGAATGAAATCAAAATAGAAATTCCAAAGCATGAAGAAGAAATTGAACTTATCGCACCAACAGATGCAGAGCTGGATTAAGAGAGAGAGAGAGAGAGAGAGAGAGAAATAAAAATAAAAATAAAAAGATTACTCGTTCATAATAAATTAAATAAAGGCTATGTGTATGTATATATTATTTACCCTTTCTATACTTTGCCAAGTCTTTGCAACTTAAAATTTCACCTTGATGCTTGATAATAAAATGTAACCATTCTTTCATAGCATCAAAATGCTTATCTTTTATCTTACACGTTTTGATCATAGAATGCAAAATATATTTCAACCAAATAATATGAGACCATCCAATAACACTAGGATCGATATATGGTTCGATCTGCCTTAGTTCAGAATAAACTTCGTAATGAGGGGATCTAACGTAAAATAGCGGATGGTCTAATCTAGTGGATATGTAAGAGTTTAATGGATCTTTGTTTGCAAAGGGAGAAGAAAAAGAAGAAGCAGCTGAGGTTTTGGACATTTTCTTACCTAATTTATAATCAATAACAGTGACCCTATTATTAGAATCAATTAAAATATTATCCAAACTTAAATCTCTATGCTCAAACTGATAATTTGTCTCCCAATCTGCTAAAATGGTTATCAATTTAGAAAAAATTCTAGATAACGTTCTTGGTGCAACGTTGGGTTTGTCTGTTAACACCTCTGATAATGGGCGTCCTCTGTTTTCCATCTCAAGAATTAAAAGACAACTAGCACTGTTTGGCAAATTCATCGAATGCGTATTTGCATTATGCATGTATGAATATCTTGAAGAGTTGTTATTTTTTTGAGGTATATTGGTGGAAATTAACCAACTTTTCAAAATAGGACAAGCCCATTCTGATTTTTTCAATTTTTGAGAAAACTTTAAATGTTTCACTAAAAGTGGTATAAAAATATGATCTGTAGAATCGAATGCAATCAGTTTATATGTCTTATTTGAGAATTTCTCCAACAAAACTCTGGTATTACCTTTTTCATACAATATTTCACTGTTTTTCAAAATGTGAGGTGGTAACGTTCTACTCACTTCATCAACTTGTTCAAACAACTCATAGTAATCAAAAATTGTTATGTTTTCTTGGATGTTGCTTAATGAAATAGATTTACTCAATCTTTTGTAATTCATATGATCATAATCTGGAACAACATTTTTTCTCAACAGTTGTGAATGGGTAAGGTTTTCATCCAAAACGTCAACTGTTGGTTTTTCTTGAGCAGCCATAGACTGGAAAGTTTCTCTGCTGGAAAATTCAGGAGTTCCATTGCTCTTGTTTCTTTCCCTTAATGACAAGTCTTCACTGCTATTATCGTTGGAGTGAACCAACTTCATTCTAATCTTATCTCTAGACGCCTGATCAACTATAGGTAAAGAAATTGCAGTGTTCCCACTTGGTGCAGCGGTTTTTTTCAATGATGTTTGTGAAGATTTTTTTCTGAGAGAGATGGAACTATGTCTGTTCCTTAGACTGGACATTGAAGTTTTAGTTTTGATTGATCCATTTCCTGATGACCCAACAGACACAGTATCATCATTATGTGCACTGTTGCTATCGGAAAACAAGGACTTTCTCAAATCACTAAATGATTTTTTATGTTTGGTTGAAGATGTCACCGAAGAGGTATCATTGTTAACAAGACTGTTTTGGTAAGTGCTGTGCACTGAATGATTGGATTTTATAGAGGTGTTTCCAGGTTGTATTATTGGCGGTATTGGATAGTTATTAGTATTGTAGTCGTAAATGGTATTCCCATCAACATTATTATGCAAAAAATCTTTTTGAACGTTTGTGTTATTGTTGTAATTATTATTATTATTATTATTATTATTATTATCACTATTAATATTATTGTTAGCATGTGTATTATTGTTATTACCTTTATTATTAGCGATTTTTTTGTTCGGGGTATTGTTATTGCTGGTTTGGGTATCGTTTTTTATATTAATTTTATTGTTATTGGCTGATTCATACAAATTTATAGTTGATTTTCTTTTCCAAAATTTCCATGATTTTCCTGATGTAATGCTATTAAGGCTTGTCAAAGAAGGTGTTTGCTTTAATTTTCTTTGACTATTCAATTCCTGTTGAAACTGCGGTACTATGTAAGATGATCTGGAATGATTTAAAGTTTTCGTTTGACTATTATTCACTTCATTTGTCAAAGGTTCTGAGCTAAAACTGTTTGAACGCAGTGATGCAAAGGAAGACCTTTTTGAAAGCTGACTGTAACTTTTCTTCTTTCTGTGCAGTTTGGAACTATTTGAATTTTTGTCTTTGCCTTTGTTGTCGTCTTCTTGTGTAATATAATGTGGATGAGAAAGATGATGTGAAGAATCAAATACATTCAATTCATCAATATTAAGATTTTTTTGTTCATAATCAGTATTCTTTAATTCTGTTATAGATTTTTTTCTCTCTCTTTGAGTATCATCTAAAGTCAATATTTGTAAGCCAAGCAGTGCTGCGGATTCTCTTTTACTTTTTTTATCTGGTGTACTTATAATATCACCATGAGTTTCTTCAACACTTACTTGACTATTTGATGAAGAAAACAAATTCTTTAAACTTGTAGCACTTTTCAAAGATTGTAAACTTGAAGTAGAAAACCGTTTATTTCTAGTCGTTTGTGAATCCACAGAAGATACATTAGAGCTGGTTCTGTAATGATGAGAATTTGAGTTTGTATTAGATGACCCTGAATAAGTTGATATATTGGTACTGCTTGTAGTGCTGTTATTAAGATTAATATTATTAATTGTAGTTGTAGATTTGATAGGTGAAGTAGTGGTATTAGTAGTAGTAGTAACAGTAGTAGTAGTAGTATTGTTATTGATTACACCTGAAGGAATTCTCTTCTTAGATGAGTTACTATGGTCAGACATAAATGATAAAGCACTCCATCTTTTTTTGTTTATAGTTATATTATTGTTGTTGTTGTTGTTATTATTACTAGAGCATCCTGTAGAGGCAGAATTTGTTGATGTTTGCCTTTTAATAGAATTTGGTGTTTTACTATGTATTGAATTTCTTTTCGAAGATGAATTTCTGGAAATCAAATTTATATTAATATTTTCTTTATTATGTTGTAAACTTGCTTGTGTCGTATTTGCAAAAGATGTGTTACATGATGAATCCATAAATGAGTTTGATGACATTATACTTGTGTTATTAGCAGTAGACATTGTTATATTACTAATATTTCTTAGTTTCGCTGGTTGTTTAGAAACAGCTGTTTTTTCAACTTGAGTAGAGTTTTGTTGTTTTTCAATTTCATTATCCTCATCATTATCACCATCTTCTTCTTCTTCTTCTTCTTCTTCTTCATCATCTTCTGAAACTTCTACTGCAATAAAATTCCGTGTATCACCATTTGGTTGAGTATGTTCTGATGTTGTATCGGATAAAAAATCAAAAGCTGAATCTTGGTCAATGGAAATGGCCCCATGACTTATTGCTATCATTATTGATGTTTTTGTTTTTCAAATATATAGCTTGCAAGTTAGTCTTAATGTGTTGTTAATATTTCCTTCTTGGTCTAGTATTCTCAGTTTATTTTTCTTAAAGTGACATGAAATCAATATAAACCAAAAGTAAAAATATAGAAAACAGTTGACAAAATAAGCAACTTACAGTAAACAAATCAATTGCTACAAAGAAACCCTCAAAATATTACATAACCTCATATAAAGATGGATGAGTTTCTGTATTTAAACATATAATAAGAAACAAGGAATTATTTAGAGAAAAAATCTAAAAAAAATTCTAAAAAGAGAATTTTTTTAAATTCGGTAAACAAAGGGCATTCTAGGGAAGTGATGATGCGCAGAGTTAACGTTTCATATTTTTCAAGTATTTTTTAGAATTGTTGTTCTCTTCTGAAAACCAGACAATTCTTCATCTTCATACAACTCTTAGTAAACGATTCCTTGTTTTTTTTTGTTTTTTTCATGTATAAAACATCCATTTTTTCTCGTCCTATAGAGTAAACAAAGAGATCTTTCCTTATTTTCGTATCTATTGAAAAGAAACTTCAAAAAAAAAAAACAGTCTGAGATTTTTCCTTGGAACACTTCATAATTTAGATCACGGTTTCTCTCTCTCCCTCTCCCTCTCTCTCTCTCTCTTCTCTTTATTAGATCTAGTCTTTTAAATCAAGATTTTATCGAACATAAACTTTTATTTATGCAGATATCTTAATCGGGTCATTCATCTAAACAAAAGATGCCCAAAAGGAACAAGTTCTTTTTGTGTCATTTGTGAGTTCCTAAAAAGGCATAAGAAAGGAACGTGTCGCTTTAGTGTGAACTAAACTCAAAACTGAAAAAAAAAAAAATGTCAAAAAATATGCCACTCCCTGGAATCGAACCTGGGTTTCAACAGCCACAATGTTGTGTACTAACCACTATACTAGAATGGCAATTTATATGTTTTAGCTGCAATTCCAGCTAGTCAACTTCTAATTTTGTATTATTGATAATTGCGTTTGTAGGTGAGGTTTTTTTTTCAGACCAACTAAACTATATTCACCTTCTATAAAATTATATATAAAACAAACAACGTAAATCAACAGTATATTCATATATACTGAAACACATTGAAATTTTATTCATATTTACAAGTACAAATAATGAATCAAAAATATGAGCAAGATAACAAATCTGTGACAAGACTGAGGACTTTTTTTGAAAATCAATCTGATACCAAAGATATTCTACAGCAGCTCCCTAATAATAACAATGAAATAAGAAAAGAGAATGGTGATGATGATGATGATGATTTTGGAAACTTTTCAGATGCTTCCTTGGATGATAATCTAGATATTCATTTTACAGAAACTCATACAAATACAACTAGAGTGGAACTTATTCAGAACACTATAGGTTCGTTGTTTGGTTTGAATTCTAAGGAAACTTCTTCCGACAACTCGATGATTGCCAATGAAACAAGAGACGACCCAAAGGTACTACTTAATGAAAGATCTAAAGTTATTTATGAGCAATTAGTTTGTTTGTGCATTGCAAATGATAACGATCTTACTTGGAACAACTCACAGGTACGAAAAATGTTACTTCAAGTTTTAAATATACAAACCTCTTCCGAGAAAACCAACTCTATGGATTATGAATTACGCTCTGAAAATCTTGATCAACCAGCTTACGATAAAACTTTGTTTACTGAATTAGTAAGTAGAATTAATGCAACAATTCAAACATGTATCTTAAAATACCAAGATGCAGATAACAATGATGCTCTAATGGTTGTTGATTTACAAGAAACTAAAAAAAAATTAATCTCAGAAATTTCTCAAATTACCAATAACAATAAAGAACTGGAGAAATTATGTTGTACTTTAATAGACATAAGATTTGAACAATTAGCTTTGCTAAAAGATAAACAGACATATGAACAAGTTGTTTCAAATTTAGTAGGGCATACACAAAGAATAAGGAGAGATGAAATTGAACAATATAACAAAAAACATAAAAGAAAATACAAATTGAATGCACTATCATGGTCATTTTAAAAGAAGAAGAAAGAAAAAAAGAAAGAGTGCTTTTTTTTTTCAACTCACTTTGACTTAACTCAATTTATACACACATATTTATATATACACAATATTATTTTCTTTCATAATAAGCTTGGCTCAAATTTAGGTTTTTTAATAATTCTTTTAGTAGATCCAGATTTACTCTGCTTTTCAAAGTCAGAGGCATCTTTCAAAGATCTTCCTTGAAGATCTAAATCTTTTAATTTATAAATTCTTACTAACCAACTTTCAGATGTAAATGCTTCTTCAAAATAATCTAAATCATAAACATGAGAGTTTTTGATTCTTGCATTTCTTACTCTATCAGTACCATCTTGATTAGCACCAAAAATATTTGGGAAATTGTGATAACTCATTTTATACATTAAACTGTTCTTCATTGTTTCACTAGCAACTTCGTCAACTCTATATTGACCATCTGAAGTAAAGTAATTTTGTTCATGGATTTCTTCTGGCCAAATCCCTTCAGAAATTCTAACCATCCATAAAAATTTATTTATATCATCGCCGCTATAACCTAGCAATCCACCGAAAACAACTAATACATAGTCGACATCATGCTGTTTATAAATTTCGTAGGCTTTCTTTTCAGGTGAGGCCATGGCTTTACCAACAATAGCAATGTGAGTGTTATTCCAAGTATTGTTATCAACCAATGTAGTTCTATCAGCCATACCACCAATTTGATAACCATAATCCCACCAAGCAGCAACTTTGGCATCTTCTTTTGTATTAAATCTCAACCAAGCATATGCTTCTCTAAAATCATCAATATATTGTGGAGAACCATCTTCATTAGTAGATCCACTTAATAAAACAACAGATGGGGATGAATAAGCATTGGAAGTGACCCAAGTACAATGGTATACAAATAAAAATAAGTATCCTAAGAAAGTTCCTGAAACAATTAATTTGGTAACAATTTTGAAAAAACTAGCTCCTCCACTTAGTTTAGAATCTGATGCTTTTCTCTTGTTCTCTCTTAATTTCAAATAACCACGGAAAAGATTTGATAGAGCAATAGCAGCAGAAACACAAATAATTGGGGTTAATGTCAACATTAGTCTGACCATAACACCTGCAAAATAAGAGCATAATACAGCATATGCAATAATGAAAACGTGTTCATCTTGTAATTCTTGGAATAATAAAAAGATACCACATGGGAATAACCAAATTAAAAATTGAGTATCAAAAAAGAAAGATGGCCAGGCAGTAGGTTGATGTTCGGAAACAGATGCAATAATTGGAATATGAATCTTAGCATAGTTGGTATCCCATAAAGAATAAAATCTACCAGTCCATGGTGCAATCAATCCAAAATAAGTCAAACCAAATACCCCAACAATACCAAACATAATCAATAGAGCAACTGAAGTTTTCAAAAAAGTTTTGAAATTATCACTACTAATCTTAGATCTAATATAATCACCAATCATGAAAAATTGTAATAATCCAAAAACACCCAATGCGGCCATATGATCATTTGATCTGATTGGTAGAAATCCAACAAATGGAATTTGCATAGAACTTAAAGTACCAATACAATACCATGTACAGTAAGCACTATAAATTTTGTGAGTATATCTACCCATTAATAATAAGATGAAAACATGTAAGGGAATAATATTGGTAATGAAAACATAACCTCCCCATGCACTGACCATATAAAAATAAGCTAAAGCGGCAAAAGTTCCCCATGCAATAGAACCAGTTTTTATCGCTTTAATCCATAAATAAAATGCAACCATTAATAGAGTGATGGCAATAGCTTCGTTATCATAAGAACCTGCAACACTTCTACTGATATAACCAGGTGCAATGGCAATAAACCCTGCACTTAAGAATGCAGCAATTTCGTCATTGTGGTAACAAGCCTTGGTAAAGTAATAAGTTGCAATAGCGGTCAACCCACTGAATGCAGGTGCAAACAAAACACAGATGTTTCTGATATCGATTGGTAAACCCAAATAGTTATTCAAAATGTGCCAAATTAATCCACTGGTGGTCATCAAACCAGGATATAATGTACCACCAGTGACTCTTCCTAATGGGTACCAAGTTCTGTCATCGAACCAATTTAAAAATTTATGAAAGCCGTTGGCAACCAAATATTTGGTTGCTCTGAAATTGAACCACGGGTCAAACTCGTGAATAATGGACTCAAATCTTATAACGGAAAACAATCTCGCAGATGTGGCTGCCCCTACTATACACACAAAAATCACTATTTTCAATGTCGTGGACAACGTTTTTAATAAACTAACTTTGTCAACCATTTTGTGAATAAAAAATATTAAAAACTAATAGTATTAATATGTGGTGTTTGTTAACTCTCTTATGGTATCGTACTGTGATTTCAGTTTATTCTATTTTGAAGATTTTTGAAAAAAGGTTGAATAAATAGATTGACCAATACATTATAGTGGCCTAAATCCTCATCAACCAAATACAGGTTACAAACACTCTTAAGACTGCAGGCTAAGTAACACAAAACATATTTTAATGACAACAAATGAGTAGGAAAACCGAAACGTAAAAAAAACAATTTTTCTAATTTTTTTTTGGCCTTTTCCATTGTTTTATTGAGTCAGACAAGTTACTTTTTGGCTTTAAATATAATTAATATCCGATATAGTGTAGCGGCTATCACATCACGCTTTCACCGTGGAAATCGGGGTTCGACTCCCCGTATCGGAGTTTATTTTATTTAATTTTTTTTATATATTTTTTGTTGCTGTTATTATGTAGAAAGAAATATAAAGCTAACTTGTTTTGTGAGAGCCAGTCCATCCAGGCAAGATCGCAGCGAAATCTTCATCGACATATCTGTGTGGATCTTTAAGACCAATGTTATCAATTTGATAAATTGTTGCATCAGATAATTTTTTATAATGAACATTTGATGTGACTCTATCGGGATTTGTTGATCTAGGAATAGCAACAATTTCTTTTGAGATCAAATACGATAAGATGACTTCACTTGGATCTATATCAAGTGATTTGCTTAAATCGATGATTAGAGGCAACTTTAAAATTGGAGCACCATTTGAACCGAACGGAGAATAAGCAATGATGACAATGTTTTTTGCGGTGCAGTATTCTAATAAATCCAATTGAGGAAGTTGTGGATGTAACTCAACTTGGTTAATTGCTGGAACAGTTTTAATAGATTGATCGTTCAGTAATTTTTCAAAATGTTCTATTCCATAGTTTGAGACTCCAATTGATTTAACTCTGTGATCGTTTTCGTTTAAATATATTTTATCCAATTGCTTGTAAGCGTCTGAAAAGTCTCCTTTGCAATCATAAAGATAATTGCTCTTTTCATCTTTTGGTAAATCAATGACTTTCCCCGTTTTTTCATCTTTAATGAAAGGGAAATTTATTGGCCAATGTTGTAAGACCAAGTCAATATAATCTAATTGTAATCTTTTTAATGATTCGTTGATAGACTCGTCAACTTTGTTCCAAAAATTTGGCCAAACTTTTGTTGTGATAAAAACGTCTTCTCTTTTAACAATACCTTCTTCAAACAACTCTTTCAAAGCTTCTCCAATGACTTTTTCAGTTTGATAAAAATAGGCTGTATCGATGTATCTATAACCTGCTTTTATAGCAATTTTTACAATTTCTTTAGCCAAGGCAAGTTTGTCTTGTAAATAAGCAGTTCCCAATCCCAATGCAGGAATTGTTTCACCATTGTTTAGTTTGTAATTAACAGATGTTGCCAACAACTTTTCACTCATGTTTTTGTTTTTGTTTTTGTTTTTGGCTTACTCGGTGATTGTTATAACTCTTCTCTCAAATGTGTTTTACATTATACACTTTTATTTATATATGATTTTACAAGTTACGCCATATGTCAAATTTCTTGCCTATCTATGAACAGGGGTGAGTTTTATAGCAATTTCAAACCTTAAAATATATATTAATAACCACTGGCATAATGCTCCACTGTGTTTTTCTACTTATTTGACTTCAACGTTTTCCTAATTATGCAGATTATACAATGGCTATATTCTTGTAAAAATAAAAATAAAAAAAAGGGGACATTCGCGAGGATAAAATGATTTAATCAATTACTATAGGGTCGTGTTAGGTGGTCATAAAGAGATTGTCATATAATATATGTAAATAAATAATAAATTATGTATTGGAAGTTTTCGATCTTCCTGTAAAGCCAGGAATAACAGCAGCAAAATCTTCATCAATATGTCTGTATGGATTTGTTCTCCCAATATCATCTATTTTGTCAATGATTTCTTGAGATAATGGAATATAATGGATATTGGATCTAACTCTGTCTGGATTCATGGATCTTGGAATAACAACAATTTTTTTAGAAATCAAGTAGGAGTTGACTACTTCATTAGTAGTTAAACCAAGCGATTCGCTCAATTCTTTGATCAATGGTAATTTCAAGATTGGTGCACCTGTAGATCCAATTGGAGAGTAACCAGTCATAACTATTCCCTTTGATTGACAATAGCTTACTAGTTCTAGTTGAGGGTTTTGAGGGTTTAATTCAACTTGGTTAATAACTGGAACAGTTTTGATTGTTGGGTCTGCAAACAACTTTTCAAGATATTCAATAATGTAGTTGGAAACACCTATAGATCTAATTTTTTTATTTTTGTCATTCAAGTAAATTTTTTCCAGTTGTCTAAAAGTTTCCAAATAATCACCATTCTCTTCATAAATTTGCTTACCATTAGAATCTTTTGGTTTATCAATTAAAGCCCCTGTTTCTTTATTATGAACAACAGGGAAACACAATGGCCAATGTTGTAATGCCAAATCAACATAGTCTAGTTGTAATCTTTTCAAAGAGTCGTCAATAGATTCTTCGACTCTATTCCAGTAATTTGGCCAAACTTTTGTAGTAACAAATAATTCTTCTCTTGTGACAACTCCCTCTTCAAACAATTCTTTCAAAGCTTCACCAATAGCTTCTTCAGTTTTGTAACAGTAAGCAGTATCGATGTGTCTGTAACCAGCTTTAACAGCAACTTTGACAATTTCCTTTGTTTTAGCTAATTGATCAGCTGGATTGGCTGTACCTACCCCTAAAGCTGGAATTTCTTTACCATTGTTTAACTTGAATGTAACTGATGTGGCTAATAGTTTTTGACTCATTTGGGTGTTAATATTTTTTGATGCCTTTCTCTAATTTTTTATTTAGTTATTTGCAAATTTAATGAAACATTTAAAACTTACGGAAAATATATCTGCGTGTAGTTTATATATGCGTGGATTTTACTATAAATTTGACAAATCTCCTGAAGTCTTCCTTTTTTTTTTATTCCCCCTTTATTTGATTCAAAATCTGAATTTTCTATAACCGGATTTAAATGAACAGTAGGCGCAAATATTAAATAAGAACCATTAATATGAATAAAACAAGTTTCAAGAACTATGGGTATGTATATTATGCTTTATTTTTTGACCTCGGTGTGGTGTATTCCCAGTTTGTTTTAAAATCAATGGTTTTCAAAATTTTTTGTTTACTTTTGAATTTTAATATATACTATTTAACATGTTAGCTACTTTAATAGACAAGACTAAAGAAAAAGATAAAAAAGTAAATATTAAGTTTATATAAAAAAAAAGATTTATAAGATATTATTCAAAATAGCATTCGTCAAAATTTCCCAAAGTCTCCTTGTTGTTGCATCTTTTGTTCAAGTTCCGCAACCATTTTAAACTATTTTCGACTTGGAAACCTTCAAATTGCAACTCTTTGCATAATAAATACTCGTTATTGAGACATTTTATCAGCATGCTTTTTTCGCTATCAGCATGTCCATGTGTAAACGCACAAAATGTTCCTGGTTTCTTGTCGGATTCTTTTAGTGCTGAAGGAATCATAGTCATGTCATCAAACTTTTGAATATCCGATAAGATGACTCTTTTTAGTTGACAATTGTTCTCTTGACCAACTACTTTATTCTTCGTAACTTGTCTTTTAAAAGTATACAAATTTTTCAACACATGGAAATTGTTCAATATTTTACTTCTATCAAATATATCCCAATTAATTTTCTTAACATTCTTATTCAATTTTTTCGCCCAAGAATTTTCATACTGTGGCATCAAATAATTTGTTGATGCATACAACTTTTTATTTAAATACTCATGAAACAGAGATGCACCAATGTTTCCCATCTCTTTCTTAAAAATGTTGAATTTTTTTCCGTATATTCTATTTTCTGTAGAGTTTGCAAGAAATTCCAAATCTTTGTCCTGTTTGATCATAATGCACTCATCAATGGTATTATCGTGATTGTAAATGTATGGTATGTGAGTCAAGTTTCCATTTAGCACATTTTCAACTTGCAGAGGTTTTGTTTGTAATACAACACTTCCTGAATCAAATTTCAAAGGATCAAGTTTCTGTAAAGTGACACCGCATTGGACATCTTGATTTAGTAAAGTGTATTGTAAGGGGGAAGAACCTCTGTATTTCGGGAGAAGAGAAGGATGAATGTTTAAACTGGAGGGAAATTTCGATAGTATGTTTTCTGGAATAAACGAGTCATACGAAACAACCACACATATATCGTAATACAAATCATCAATCTTGTTTTTAATTTCACTGCTCAGTTTAGTTTCAAAGGGCATATCATAATACTGACAATATGTTTGAATCGATGGAATAGCAAGCTTATCTAGTTTTCTGCCATATTTTTTAATCTCGGGAGTAACAATATCAGTGACAATCGTTCCGGAAAATTGCTTTCTCAAAACGTTCAAAGCTCTAACACTAAATGTATCCGAGCCAAAGAACAAAATTCTCATGTATTGATTTTTGAATTATTCGTTGCTATCTTGTTTTAGTACCTTCAGCTTAGTTTTAAAACTCTGTTATTATAGGACAATTTTCTCACCCGACTAGCCAACAGAACGAACGGCACGTTACTAGGTTTCCGAATAAACCGGTTTTTTTTTGTCATTTTATTCTTTAAAATATCTTTGCTTAGCAATAAAGAAATGCGAAATGGCAAGATATAAAGTTTCTGAGAACCCTGTCAGAATAGAGAAGACAATGAACAAACCACCCATGTCCACAGAGGAGAAAACTAATTTGAAAAACATGAACACAGAGATGGATATTGTGATACCAGGAGATTTACCATTCTTACAAAAATATTTATTACAACAAGCTGATGAAAAAACCCCCGATGATAAAGGCACGTTTGCCTTGAATAATTATTTAGAGAATACCCAGAAGGAAATTTTGCCCTTGAGATTAGAATTCAACTCATTGCTAAAAAAACTTGCCCATTTTGATAAACCAAATGTTTCCCGCAAAAAGAAATTTCTTGAATTACGTGAATCACTGGTGTTGGTAACAAATAAAATCAATGATTTGAGTACGAAATTTGAAAAAATCCAACCATTGTTTAAAATTTTGAAGGAAAATCACAAAGAACTAGGAGAATCTCATTCGTTGCATGTTTTAGAAACATTGGATGCGATTCCGTTTTCTGAAATACCGGTTCCCTTACCGAAACAGTTTCAGCCAAAAGTTGGAACCACTGGATCGTACAATATGAGAAATGCAAAATCTCCAATCACAAATGCCAATAGTCCAATGACACCTGGAAGTAGTTTGGCTGCACAGAATACAGCAAAGAGTCATTTAATGGTACAAGGGAATAACAATAATATTATAAACAGCAGCAGTACTACAATCAGCAATAAGGGGAAATCTTCTATTACAGGACAAAGTAGTACTGGATCAGTCAAGAAACCAACTCCAGCAAATAAGAGAGGAACGACACCTAAACAAACTTCATTATCTCCACTCGTAATGAATGCTCCTGTGATGAGTGCAAACTCATTAGGAAATGTGAGTAATGGTGGGAACTTGAAAAATTATGGTTCGAATGCAAATATTCAAGGAGGATACTCCAAGAAGACAGATTCAGTTATGATTGATAGTTCAAACAACATAAGTACATCTGCAGAAAACATCACACCTGGTAATATTTTACAAGGGCTTGAAGTTCCTGGTTCGAATTTATCCAAACAGCCCAATATGAACCAAGGTCTTTCTTCTGTTAATAAACCACAAGCCACGAATTCAATAATCAACAACAACAATGCAAACGCATTTTCTTATGGAAATATGAATATGAACCCAAGCAGTATTTTACAAAATATTAATAGCAATTCGTTCAATGGAACAACGATTTCCAGTAATACTGTTGATAATAATAGTAACAATAATACCAATAATAACGGAACAAACGATGGAATGCTTGATATAAATTCACTAGATTTATATAATTTAGATGACTTTTTAAAATAGATGTTAAGACTGGTTTTTTCGTTTTCATTTTTATATTTAAAAATTTAGTTATTTTATTTTCCATTAAGTTTTTTTTTTTTATATATATTTTTTTAAAATCTATATATATATATTTTATTTTACGTATTCATGCCGTTTGTTGTTATCAAAAAAAAAGAGATATTATTCAAAAAGAGATTTTAATAATTATTCTTATAATTTAGACATAGCAGCAATATCAGTAGATTGAACGAAATCTTCAGCTTCTTCAATTTGTTCTTGTAATTCATCCAAAGAAACTTTGTCATCTTCAACAACACAGTTAATTTGTAATTTTTTGATACCGAAACCAATTGGAATCCAGGCAGCAGAACCCCAGACCAAACCGTCTTTTTCAATACCTTTAACGTGAGCCAATAAAGCTTCTAAATCAGTTTCATCATCCCATGGTTTAACATCTAAGGTAACCATAGATTTAGCAGCTGGTTTAGGTGGTTTAGCAGCTTTTTTAGCGTGGTATTCAGCTAATCTTTGAGCCTTTAATTTTTCAGCAGCTTCATCAACTTCATCATCAGAACCAAACAAATCAACATCTTCGTCATCTTCTTCAGCTGGAGCAGAAGCAGCTGGAGCAGAACCGGCTGGCAAAGTGGTGAATTCATCAGCTTTGGAAGCAATGTGGTTGAACCATCTGGAAAATTCTGGGTAGGTAGATTGGAAAGCCTTGTAAACGGTGACATCAGCTTGAGAAGCAGAGGTACTTTATTAAATTTTAAAATCGAAAAATATTTTTTTAAAAGAAAAAAAAAAACTTCAATATCAGAAAATTGTTAGTATATTTTGTTAATTATTCATTTTGTTCAATTGATAAAGGTTCTTATTAAGAATGTCTCTCTGAGATAATTTAAGCATCTTTTTTTATTTTCAAATGTTTTTTTTTTTTATTTTTATTAAATTGAATTTTAAAAAAAGTTTTTCCCAAAAAAATAATATTGTAATCAGTCATCGAAGGTGTCAGCCTTCTTTTTCTTTTGTCAATCATAGCGGGGGTCTTAAATCCCATCATAAACATGGACCAAAGAATATCGATCATCATCTATAATATATATTTTTATTTTTTTTCTTTTCATACCGTTTGGCAAACTCAAAAACTCAAAATCAATAAATAAAAAGCAAAAGCAAAAGCAAAAACAAAAAAAAAAACAAAAGCAAATAAAAAAAGACGGTTAAATAAAAGCATAGCAAAACAATCGTTTTAATTTTTAATCAAAACAATAAAACCAATACCAATTTGTATAGCACTTCAATATAATACATACCCATCAACGTAGGATTTATCAGCTAAAAAGGTGTTTAATTCTTTTAGAGATTCAACTTTGGAGAAATCAGAGAAAGACATTGTTTCTGTTATTGTGTATATTGGGGATTTGTTCTTGTAGACAATTTTTTTAAATCTGTTCTTTTCTCGATAATAATAATAACTAAACCATAACTTCAAAAAGGAAACATGTAACACCCGAATGAATAAGAACGTTGTTCATAGATTTTGACATTCAAAAACCAAAAACACAAGATGACCATTTTTTAAAATCATCAATAAATGAGTATCCTAATTATATATGAATTTATTTTGTCTCTCTCAAACCTACTTTGAAAAAAAATAAAATAAAAAAAAAAATTTTTCTTGTTCGACATTAATTATTCAACTAAACCAACAAATAATAATAAATGTATTCATCGAGTTTGAAAAATATTCTACACATTTAAACAGTGTAAAAATAGAAAAGAAATGAACAGAAAGAAACATTTTTTTTTTTTTTTTATTATAAAAATTCTATTCGTTTCTAATTTTTTTTTTTCTGTTCTCGGAGTTAATTTTCTGTTGCCCTGTTGTTGTGCTGTGTTTTAGCTCAAAGGTGAAAGTGATAATTGTATACATGTCACGTGTACACCATATATTTTCTTTCTTTTCAGTATTAACAATATTAATAGTGGAATCTGATAATTAATATAATTTAAAGGGCATTTTTATTATTGATCGAAATATTTTTTTTTTCGAGGGGGTTCACAAATGTTTTGATATATTTTTTTTTTATTTCAGTGATAAAGTAAATCTCATCTACAATTAGGGGGTTTCGGCGGCAATTTTATTTTATTTACTTGAGGAAGTTTCGGCGGTTATTTATTATTAATAGTATTATTTAGACTTATTTGAAGGTGTATGTGTTACGTTGCATTATTAATAATTATAGAAAAAAAAAAAAAAAGCTCATCAATTGGGTTTATGACAAATAATAGAAAAATTAATACTTTTACTAATATCAATACTAACACTAACTACTCTTTAATATCTCTATATGAATATTTACAAAAAAACAAAAGTTTGAATGATGGAAACAACACCTTAGGGTTGATCAGTTGTTTTGGTAATGATTACTACAGTAATGATTTTTTTAGTAAAATTTTCATAATAAAAGAAAATGATATACTTGAGAATGATTGTATAAGATGTTTGATACCGCCTTTAAAACAATATACTTCTTCTTCTTCTTTTTATTCTATTGATAAAAAGCCATCAAAAATCTACCAAATAATAGATTTGGACTTTCACATAGAAACAATAAATTATGTGATAAATGTTTTAAAAAAATTACAATATACAAACAATTTATTAATACATAACTATTCATATATTATAAACAACACTCAATGGTTTAAATTACATCAATCTCTTGAAACATGGGAATTTCAATCACTTTTATTAAATTTTAAGATTTTTGAATATATAAATGAAAACAATTTCATACAATTGACAGGTTATAAAAAAATCGAAGATAATTGTAATGATTGTGATACCAAAAGAAATAGTTATGCCAACAATCTAAAAATGTTTTCACCACATTATTATCTTTTCAAAATGTTTAAAAATACACAAAGTTGTTTAAAAAATTTAATACCTATTGAACATAGTTATTTAAATGTTTTGAAAATTATTTTGTTTGATAAAGATTTAAATTATATTGATTTTTTCAGTATCCAAAATAATGGTAATAGTTTTTCAATTGAAAAAAATACTACAAAAAAATTTGATTATATATCAAAATTTCAACCAATATGGATTAAAATTAAACAAAATCATAAAAAAATCACATACATGAATATTTTCAACTCTATATGTGGAACAAGTTCATATTCAACAAATATTGATATTAATTCAGTTTTGAATTTTTTAATAATTATTATAGAAAAATTATTTCCATTGGAAATATGGGGGAATAAGCATAATAAATCAATTGTTATTAAAAATTTAAATAAATTATTGAAAATGGATATAAATAAAAGCATCAATATTGAAAATTTGTTAAATGGAATACAAATATCAGCAATAGATTGGTCGATTGATAATACAATTTTCTACAAATTTTTTGAATGGTTTTTTTTGCAATTCTTACCTAATTTAATTAAAACATTTTTTTATGTCACCAATACTTCGTCTAAGATCGCACAAGTTTGGTTTTACAGACAAGATTTTTTCCAAAAAATAATTTCAAATCAATGTTTGGAATATTGTGAAAGTTATTTAACTGAGTGTAAATCTTGTTTTTTTGATAAAAATAAACGTGTACATGACAAGAGTTTATTACATACGAAGTTAAGAGTAGTTCCTAAAAAAAATGGGTTTAATTACATCAATAGCAACGATCTTAGATTTGTAGCTGTTCCAAACCCATTGATTCAATTTGAATCTCATAAAAAATTCAAGTGGTTTGTACAAGATTACATTTTACCAGTAAGAAAAATATTATCTCATATTAGATTAAATCATTTAGCTGTAAATGATAAATTTCCAAAAATTACTGATGTTTTTGAAATTCCTGTTTTAATTAAAAATTTCAAAAACTTTTTAAATGTAAACAATAAAAATAACACGGAAAACCTATATTTTATTAAATTTGATATTAAATCATGCTATGATTCAATTCCAATTGAAAAGTTTATGTCATTATTGGAAAAATGGTTAGAAAATATTACTGTAATTAACGATGAATGGGTTATTCATAAAAATTCGGTTTCTTTAATAAATCCTGCTTTATCAATGAAACAAGTAGTGAGAAAAGAGTTTATTATAAACAATACAAAACAATGTGATGATAAAAATTCAATTAACCAAAAATCTGTAAAATCGATAAAGATCAATCAGAGAAATTCTGAAATTCTGAAGTTCAGTAAACAAGACATTTTGTATGTTGTTGAAAAAGAGCTTTTGCAAACGTGTATTGAAATCAATGGGAAATGTTACAAAAGAAAAAAAGGCGTTTTCCAAGGAACGTTTCTTTCTCAAATTATTGTAGATTTACTATATGATGAAATGATTAGAAATCATTTAATTTTGCACGCAGATGAAAATTCAAATAAAAAAGACAAAAAATCATTGCTTATTAGATTAGCTGATGATTTTCTTGTTTTATCCAACTCTTTTGAACATGTACAAAGTATTGCCAAACAATGTAACGTTGGATTTCCTGATTACAACGCCTACATCAATACAAAGAAACTGCAGTACTCACAGAGTGAAGATTTTGCACAAAACCCTCAGTATATCACATTTGTCGGACTGACTATAGACTTGAAAAATCTGGAAATAACAAAAGAAAAATCAACGTTTACTGATATCAACTACTCTTTTGAGCCTTCTTTGAAATCAATTTATAAAAAACTGTTGAATTTATTGGAAATAAGACTGAAATATAATTTATTAAATATACAGTTGAATTCAAATAAGATAATAATAGAACATCTTACACTCGTAATTTCAAATTTGATGGCATCTCTTATAAAGTTTTTAAAGGGAAATTCACCAAAAATAATACACTTACAATCCACAACTGATTTGAAAAACTATCTGAAATTTTTGCAAAACTGTTTAAAATCAATAAGATATCATTTATGGAAAACAAACAGTTATTTATTTGATAAAAAAAATTCGAAACTCATCAAGAATCACAGACTCAAAAAATTTAAATCATTGACATTTAGATACAATGCATTGAACAAACAACTCCATAAAATTATCACGCAAACAATGCTGTATGAGTTACAAAATCATAAAATGCATACAAGACTACCGGAATTAATCAACTTGCTTCAAGAATAAAAATCTTCGCAATACACATATACATATAAACCAACTCACTTCATCATCATGTTCTTTAAATTTTCTGCATCTTTATCCATTCTCGATCTTTCCAGCTCTGCTATTCCTCCAGATTTGTTCAGCTGTCCACTACCTACAAACTCCGTAAGCTCCTTATCAAACTCATCTTCTAACAAAATTTCCCTTTCCTTTGCTCTCATTTTTTCAGATTTTTTGATTGCTTCAACCCGCCCATCATGATCTGGCTGCAAGTGATCAATGTCGAGCAGCATGGCTTTTCTGACTTCATTGAATGTCCCCGGTTTTGCCAAGGGTAAAATCACTTTTAAATTAGTTGCGCCCGCACCGGTTGCAGTGTTACCATTGCTCAATTTCTTTTTGTTTTGCTCTTCACAACATTTTTTAATCAGGTTAAACGTTTTTTCACAAACTTTTAAATCTTCTTGCAAATCAAAACATAGATCCTCTTGCAAGTTCAAAAACTGTTGTTCTTCACAGACTTTGTCCAATTCTTGTTCCCAAATGTTTTTCCAGAAAGGTCTCTCTGTTTTGACAAAGAGGTCCATATCTTTCAATTTATTGATTGCCAATTCCAATTCTTTGCCCACTTCTTGTAACTGTCTTTCCGGTGGATGCGACCCTCTATTAGCCACATCTTCCCGGAACAATTCAATTGTGTCTTGTAACTCATCGACACTGGCCACCAACTCATCACTAATGACAGCTAGTTTAGATTGTGAAGTTTCCAAATATCCACGGTCTTCACGTAGCTTGGAGACTCCATTAGCTGTATCTTTGCCGCCAGAAAACAACTTAGCAGGATCCAGTTTGGCTAATTGCGAAACAACCGTTGCCACGGATGTTTCAATTTTAGATTTGTTTTCCGACTGGATCTGTCTCAGAACTCTAATATCCCTTTTCAGGTCTTCAACGATTGCTTGTTTTTCTTTGTTTTTTAATGGATCGATAATGTTACTAGGTGCCACATTAGCAAAATCTAGTGGGGCAACAGGTAAATTAACTGGCGAACGCTCATTTGGAGAAGCGGCAAATGCAGATGCCAAACTTTCTTGCAAAAACTTTTTCAAACTATCGAATAACTCCATGTTTTTAGCCACCATTTTACTCTCCAAAGTTTTCAACAATTCCTCATTTGTCTCTTTATAAAAATCTTTAGACGTGGTTTCCAGGATCTCATCTTTCAAAATATTTTTAGAAACATCATTTTCTGTGATAATTTCAACAACAAACCCATCGTTCAAAGACCCAAGTTCACTCTCTTCAAATTCATAACTGACATGTGGATACTCTGGATTTTTAAGATATATTTGACACGAAGCATCGAAAGTCATACTGAATTTCTCTGCAAATAAAAGAATCAAAGCACCTTTATCTGAAATGGGAAAAGTGGTGTTGCATTTTTTCACTTGATCTTTGCACTTCAAAAATACTGTTATAAGTTTATGGTTCATGCTTGATGCTCTTTGCATGTCTTGATATTTCACTACAGGAAGTTCCAAACTTTTCGCCTTGGGCTCTTCCAAAGCAACTTTTGAGGGTTCAACATGCACATTCTTGAATGCAGTTTTGTCCTCTTTGTATTCTTCACCATTGACAAAGTTATTATCATTATTTGTAAAAGTTTCAACGTTGGAAGGCGTAGGCGTAGGCGGTAACGGATGAGATGAGGAGTTGTTCGCACTGTTAGTCAATTTTGCAATGTGATATGCTGAAAATCTTTTGGATGCCTTTCTCTGAATATTGTCTCCCTTTTTAAGATTGGCAAACGCCTCTGTTTCCTCGGGGGATGCTTCTTGAGGTTCAAAATGGTTGTTAGATGAGACATTTTTTTCCTCAGATGTCTTAAAATCTTCCGGGCTTAGTAAGACTCTGCTACTTGATCTCCTTCTAAAATTTTGTGGAGGTGGGTCTTGAATAGGTTGTTGAGAGACTGGGGGCAGCTCTTTATTGTCCAATACAGCTGGTATGGATTCTAAAATTTGCTGCGCAGAAGAGGAAGTTAAAGAAGATGTAGATGAATTGGTGCTTATAACCTTACCGCTACTAGTAATTTTCTGTTTTTTGCGATCTTCAGAGTGTTTCAACAACCCTCTTTTGGCTTTAATTTTTGTTAACAGAGTCTCAATAATATCTTTGATCGAAGGCCAGTATTTGTCCAATGATTCATTAGATGGAGTCTCTCTAAGTGCATTTTCCAATATGGCACGCAAATCTTTAGGAACATTTTTCATATCACTCATATCTATTCCAGCTTGTCTGAATTGTTTCACCACTATTTGAAAATCATTTCCCAATCGCACATACGCGTCAGATATAGACTTTTGGCTTTCCTGACCTCTCGTCCATGCTGTAAGTTTTTGCAGAAGGTTTTTGGTGCTTATAATTAAACTTGTAACACTACTTTCAACGTTTTTTGAAGAACTAATGTTCTTTTCAACAGTATCGTTGATTTGATCTGGAGCACTCATGTTTTTCTATTTATTTTTATTGAGATTTTTCAATGTTTAAGAATTGAATAAAGTGTATACTGAACAGGCGGTATTTCTTGCTAGTTTGGATCAAGTTTCTGACAGAATTGATTGTGGTGTTTTAGTTTTTAATGATAAAAAACTTAGACTTTTCTTTGATAAACAACCGCTCAAAAACCTCAAAATTTTTGAAAATAAAAAAAAAAAGTTAGTGAACTTGACCACAAAATTGTTTTTCAAGGTTTACCGAAAAGATCTAGACTGACGCGTTATGATTATATAGTGATCATTATAAGGAATTAAATCCATTATATATGTCAATCTGCTGATTAAAGAAGAATCAGTTGACAAGTTTGCAAAGCATATTAGAATTAGATTTGAACTTCTGTATCTAATTTTTATTTTTAGATGATTGCTGTTGAAACTAGATTTATCACTAGAAATGAAAACGACAGGAGTGATGAGTATGGTTATAATTATTCAGATATTAATTTAATAATACCAGAGTCACAGGCAGATTACGTATCTAGTGACGATCAACTTTTTGACAGCATTGATATTGAGGAAGACATTATCGATGATAATGTAAACGATCACGGCCACGTTGATACAATACGACATGAAGAACAATTGATCGAACAACACAATGAACATGAAGAACATGAAGAACATATTGATATACCGCTGTACAACGGTTCTGAAATGATTCAACCACAAAATTTTGCAGCAAATGGTATAAATCAACCACCGTTACTCCAGAACGACTTAATTGTCCCAGATGGGGGGTTGCCCCAGAGAAAATGGTCTCTTAGAAAAAGAACAGCAATTCAGAAAATGCCTTACAGCATTGACAGAATTATACACCAACAACAACTAAAAGGAAACATAGTCCCCACTATGCGAGATATCGAAGAGTCTGAAATTTCACTCAGAATGAAACAGATTCAAGAGAAAAATCAGAGGAAACATAAAAATACAGTGCCATCGTTCTGGGATTACAACGACAGTGATTATGCCTCTGAAAATGAAGAAATTGAAAGTCTTGCTCATTCATATAATTCAGACAATGAATATGAAATTTCTAAGCAGTTTGAAAAATTGCAATCTGATCAGCCTCATATTTTTGCCAATGACGACAACAAAGAAGAACAAGATGAAGATGAAGAGGAAGAAGATGATGAGTATTTGTTTCACAAACAAAGAACAAAACATCATAAAATTATAGTAGATGAAGACACCCAATCCACTCACGAATCTCAAAAAGAAGCTGAAAAATTGAGCCAAGGGTCTTCGTTAAATGAAAGTGACTCTAGTGATGATGATATACCGGAGGACATTGTTTTTAGAGGTAAAGTAATCAATTTAAAACACGGTTACAGAGGAGTGCTGCCTAAAGCAGTGTGGGAAGCACAGCTCAAGATACAGAAGAAAAAACAAAAAACAATGCCACACAAAATAATATTAGGAAGGGAAGTTAATTACAGTAAAAAGGGAATTGCGAAAAAAAAGATACACGAATCTATAAACAACTCAAAAGACAGTGGATTGTTAAATGACCTAATTCTGAATGATGAAATTGATTCTGCCGAAGAAAACAAAACACCAGTACAGCCTTATATACGTAATATCAGCGATTCTGATAATGAAAATGCAATAGCTGACATTCAAGAATATATGGATAATAAATATGCAAATGCCTACACATCAAATGACGATCTATCTGGTTTGAGTGATTCAGATTTTGAGCCCAATACTTTTGTTTTTGACAACGAGGTTCAAAATAATAATATTTCACCTAATTTTGTGGAAAAACCTCCTGATGATGACGAGTGCTTAATAACTTGTGTCGGAGAAAATTCTAATCAACACGGATTCCAAGAATTGAAACCGGCAAAAGAGCATGATTATATGGATCATATGCTATCTCACAATTATGGCGATTCGTCAAATGCATTTATAAAACTTTCATCTGGAAAACACAAAAATACTGGCACACTAAAACTTATAACCCAAAAAAAAAAAAAGAGGAATCTTTTCGAAAAGCAGTCCAATTCCATTTCCAAGAATATTCATAAAAAGCACTCGACGAAATACATATCCTCAAATGAACAAAAAGATACATGTTTTTCAGACGACAGCAATGACTCAAAGAAATTCCCGTCAAAACTTCAATTGCTGAAAAACCGGCAACACCTTAGAACAAAAAACTTTCCAAGTGGATTTAATCTTTTGACCAAAAGCCACAGCTCCAAAGCACCCCCAACAAAAACTCATCTCAAAAAAACAAAAAAGAAAAAAATTGCAGAGCACATAAGAGGTTTGGAGTTTACCAAACTGAACTTAAATCAAAAATTTAATCAATTTACCACTATAGTTGAAGGCCCAGGAACTAATTTTGTTCTGGGGACTACGCGTGGTTTTAGCTCTAATGAAGATAAAACAACACAGATAACTGTAACAGATAGTCCTAAACCAGTATTGATTGGATCTCCATTGTTCAAAGCACTTTTTGACAATGACTTATACGTTTCTCCAGACACTATTTCTGTTTTGATAAGTGATGTCATGTTTACGGTTTCAGCATTTTCAAACGAATATTTGTTATCTTTGAAACGAATCTTAGTCAGAATTGTAAAAGTAGGTGCCACTGATGTAGAATTGCAAAAGGTTTTAGTAGAAGTTTCCCAATTTATTTATCATAAAAATAATAACAATATTTTAGAAATTGTAGAAACCTTTCATTTAGAGTTTACTAAAAAACTGAGAAAAGTGATGGACAAAGCAAAGCCAGTGCATTTTTTCACCTTGGCTGTTTGTGCATTAATGTTTTATCAAATTTCTATCTACTCATCGACAATAATGGAAACAAAAAAGCGCATTGATAACTTAATTGTAAAGTCCGTGATGGAGTATTTTGAAATTCATCAACTGTTTACTAACGCCAAAGAGGATGACGAGCTGTTAAGCGAGTCATATTACATACTTAAATGTGTAATTGGAAAAATTGGAGCTGCAGAAAAAGTTTGGCTGTGTTTATCAAAATCAACTTCTCTAACGTTTGCAATGGTGGAAAAAATTTCTATCTTGTTTCCTCCTGCTAAAACTCCTCTATGGCAATTGATACGCCCGAACAGTATAAATTACATAAAAATGTGTGATTTTGTGAAATTTGTACAATGGGGTATTAATGAACAAGGATGGCCGATTACCAAAGAACTGATATTAGAGTTTTATGTTTCAATTAGAGGAAGAAAATTTTTTGATTACAAAGAGGAGCATTCAGCTCAACAAGAACCTAACGTTGTAAAGCAAACGTTTGAACTCTTACCAAGCTCTATTTTCAACTTTTTCTTAAATCTGTTATACCAGTTCCCTGTTAATCTTTCAATGTTGGAACGAATAACTCCTTTAGGAAATACGCTTTCAAATGATGATTTTTCTCAGCTTTCAAATAGACTTAATTTACTGCTTACATTATCATTGAAGTCAAGGGTTAATTTTGAAAAAAAAATTAACCAACTTATTCTTCCAGTACTTTCTTCTGTCAAACTGAATACTTTTGAACAAATTTTAGAAAGCATCTTGTCATTGTACACCATAAATGACAACAAGGGAAATCCCATAAATGGCGTTTCTTTAGCTCAATGTTATAGCTCCATATCAAACAAACTTGGCAGAAATTTTTCGGAGAGCTGGTGCCAGTTTCTGCATAAGCTTAGAAACGTGCTTAAAGATTTTAAAATTAATAAACAAGATTTAATAAATCAATTAGCAAAAATTTTATATCAGGAGGCAAACGAGCAAAAAAATTTGAATTACCAAAGTATTCATCACTTACTAAATATAATCACTGACAACTTGGAATTGATGGAACCTCATTGGGTTGAGCAAAACATT
The DNA here is from genome assembly GCA_030580555.1 of Hanseniaspora taiwanica (nom. inval.). Classification (NCBI taxonomy): domain Eukaryota; kingdom Fungi; phylum Ascomycota; class Saccharomycetes; order Saccharomycodales; family Saccharomycodaceae; genus Hanseniaspora; species Hanseniaspora taiwanica (nom. inval.). Next base: position 10,291 of record JAKTSY010000167.1, on the reverse strand, counting down.
TTTCAGTTATTAGTTTCACTCAACAACGAGAAATTTTTATCACAGTATTGCGTGGTTTTGTCGTTTTTGTTGAAGAAAAATGTATTATCAATGTGGAACGTTTTAGCTTATTATTCTAACATTATTGATTACTCCAAAGAGTCACAATTTTTATTTTACACATGTCTTTTAGAATGCTCTGATGAGCCTACATCTTACAGTCAAGTCGAAGAAATAGTTCTACCCCTTATACTAGAAAACATGCTCGAGCAACATTCATTGTCCTTTTTACGCTTGGTAAGGCAATTTTTCAATAAAAATGAGAATACACCAAAAACTTTTGTTCTTCATTCAATTGCATCTAGGTACGAAAACATATGCCAAATTATTACATGTTTTGGACTAATGAAAAATACCAATATTATCAATGTTTTTCTTCAAAAACTAAAAGCATACTGCGATTCGGGAACAGAATATTCATTGTGTGAAGACTTGGTGGGTTACATGAACAAGTTTTTGATTGACTACATCAAAAATAATCAAATTTTTCACTTTCTAAAGCAAAAATATCACATCTCAGATACAGAGACAGAAAAGTGTATTTTCAAGGACAACTTGAAAGAGCTACCAACAATTTTATTGCGGTCTTCTTTTATAGTTGAAGAGCTTGCTCAAGTCATTCACAACAAATTAAACTTAGATGAGTGCATTGAGAAAATTGTTTGTGCCATTGAGACGTTAGAGAGGGCAACATCTTTCCAGATTCTTTGTGAAAGTGTAAGATGCTTATGCGTGGTGAAAACTGACATGTCTTTTGCAATTGCATCGCTCCTTATGAACATGGTGAACCAACTTCTTAACAAAGTTTATCTTTCTGTTTCTCAATGCAGTTTCTTAATTTTGCTAAAATTTTCATGTCACATTTGTAGTTTCTGTGGAACTCTGGAAGAAGAGCCTGGTCTGGGAGGTTATCATATCAAGTTTTTAAAAGAATTTAAATATTTTCTCAAAAATATGAGGTTTATCACTGAGAATTTCTTTGAGTCAGTTATTCTTAATCACAATATTGATAACTTCAACAAACACATTGTCATTAGCAATATGGTTGTAGACAAAGGCATATTGGAAAATGTACAACGATTGTTAAATAAACTTACGATTATCTCTTTGACTAGTGAACAAATAAGAGACCTCCAAAAAGATGCATCCCAGGTGCGTTTTTAACATTTATAGACATGTATTAAAGTATATATACAATTGTAAAATTTGAATTTACCCTATTAGAAAAGCTTTATTTCCTTATTAACAATTCTGCTTCTAACTTGTCAACTTGCTTTTTAACGTCTAATAATTGTGTAATTTTTTTCAAAAACTCATCATTTTTTTTCACAACTTCAAAAGTAGTCATAACTGGTCTTAATGGCATTTTCATTTCGTTTAAAATAGCTTGTACTTTGTTTTGAGTTGCTGGTTTAAAAGTTGAGATTTTAGTGGATCTTAAAAACACACCTGGAGATAATTTGTTTTCATGCAAACGAATGCCCAAATTCCTTCTCTCTTCTTGGTCAAATTCGCGCAACAATTGCGTAATGATGTTTTCTGGTTGAGCAGACTCCACTTTTTGTTTCTTGTTTTGTGGTTCAACAGATGCAGACTTTGAATGTTTTTGGTCTAAATTTTGTTGCTGTTGCTGTTGCTGTTGTTGCTGCTGTTGTACTCTTTTAGATGCTGATTCATCCTCAATTTTTTTGGTTTTTTGAGTTTTGAATCTTTGTTGCTGTTTCATCCATGGATTTTCAGGAACAGCAAAGTATTTTCTTTTACGTGTTTTGTCACCCATCAAAGACGAATAAAAATTGTAAAGTCCTTGAGAAGTAAGAAATTCTGTAATATCAATGCTATCTAATGTAATAGGAGTATCCAATAATTGAAGAAGTTGCTCTCTTTCAAGAGACGTTTTTTTGGCGGCCATTTCAAACTTCTTTGCTTCAATCATTAGAGCTTCTTCCTCAGCAACTTCAGCGGATGTTCTGGATAGTAAACGAGTCAAATAGTTTTTTCTTGCTATTTCTCTTTCCTTTGGGTATTGCAACAGAGTCTGTATGTCATTATTTAAGGAGTCAGTATGTTTGAAAAAGTGCTGACATACTGTATAAAAAATATCTTTGATGTCTTCAATAGTTCTTTCTCTATCTTTGTATAAGTACCTGTCGTGTATTATTACCCATTTCATGTCATACTGACGAACCAAATCAAATATATATTGAACCTCTTCGTATTCTAATTCTTTAGATGAGTCTGCTGTGTTTTGAAAGTTTTTCCTCATTTCATCAGTGGAAGACTTGAGTTCGTGCAAATTTGTTTTGAAAGTTTCTGTAACTTCAACTTCTTTGTTATTAGGAAGAGTTTCAGCCTCGTCGGTTGTTTTGGATATTTTTTTCTCTTTATTCATAAATTCCAAGAAATCTTCCTCACTGAATTGAGGTACTGTATATTTGTGATTGTAACTAGCATATTTAGATACTTTAATTTGTTCACCTGCAACGTCTTCAGATCCTTTAACCCAATGTTCCAAAAGAAAGCTGCTTTTTTCAGTAGGTTTAAAGCTGACTTTTGACCAGTGGCTCGGCTGCTCATTGAGCAGTTTTCCTGGTGGTTTCTTAGAATTTGTAAGTTTCATAGGAGGCATGCTCTCACCAAGCAAATTGTATAGTTCCTTTTGAATACCAGTCAAGGCTTGTGGTGTTGTATATTGTTGCTGTTGCTGCTGTGTAAGTGCTCTCTGACCTACAGCTAAAGGGGCTTCATTTGCTTGTGGTTTTTCTTGCTTAGTTATATCAAGCATATCAAATAAGTCATTGTGTGAAGCCATATCTGGTAAATGACTTTTAAAGTTTTTTGTTGTTTGGCGCTCTTTGGTATGATTAATCTTTCGTTCTCTCTACTTTTTACAGAAAATTCCTCTTTTAGTCCGGCTAAAAATGTCGATCTTTTGTTAATTGCGCGACGCGTCGTAAGCTAAAAGTGATGTCTGAAAAACGGGGGACTTAGAACCATTAGACAGGATCTAAACATAAAAACATATATTATCATAAAAGCAAATAACCAAAAGTAATCTGAACCAAGGAGGTTTTTTCAAGCAATAAAATTGAAAAAAACCAAAACAAGATTAAACCAAAAATGCTAGTGGGTAAGAAAATAAGGATAAGGGCACCAAGACAAATGACTTGGATTCAAGATGGGCGTTCTCCACAAGAGTTTTTTTCTAGCACTTGGCCAGATGTAGCCTCAGCTGTTTTGTTAATATTAAAAGATTTGAATAATACTTCGACTTTATCGTATCAAGAAAATTATAGCAAAGTGTACCAGATATGTATTTCACAAATGTCGAAAAATTTGTACCAATCGTTAGGCAATGTTGTTGCTAGTTATTTAGATACTGCTGATGAAAATAGTGAGTTTACTTCGTTACAAAAGTTTTATTCATTTTGGTGTGATTTTGTAGAAAAGAGTAAAGTTTTGAGCAGTTTTTTTCTTTATCTTGATAGAGTCTACTCAACTGGTATTTCGATTCCACAATGTTATGACATGTGTTTGCTAAAATTTAGGGATTGCGTGGTATTAAAACATATTGATTTTTTGAAAAAAAGTGTTCTTCAACACTTGGAAACAATTAGAGATGGTAACTACAATGTTGGTATAAATGGCGCATTTGACAACGATGAGTTAGAGGTACTTTTATCAAACTCTTTTAAGATGTTACAATTATTAGATTTGTTTGGTAATACAACAGTTTTTAATTTTCATTTGGAACCTTGTCTTTTAGAAGATTATGGTGTTTTTTTTAATGAGATTGCTCAAACTAGCATTGAGACATTTGAACCTTCAGACTATGTTGATTATATTTTCGAAGTTTTGGAAATTGAGAAGTCTATTACAAGCAGTATTACAACTGATTTGGATTTTCAAGTTAAAGTTCAAAAACTTGTTGAAAAGAAATTTATTACAGAAATGAAAGAAACGATTGCCGCTGATTTTTTTGAAGATCTCATCGAGAACAAAAAGTATGATAATATAGTGAAAACTATGAATTTGTTTGAAAGAGATTCACAAAATATGGATTATCTTTTGACGGTGTTTGCACAAGAATGTTTACAATCTTTTTCTAACATAACAGAAGACAAAACTTTACCTCGTAAAAAACAACAAGCAGACTGGATTCAATCTTTTTTGGATTTATCAAAACAGTTTACAGTCTTAGTGGAACATGTGTCTATTATGAAACCTCAAATGTTGGCACATATCAATGATGCAATTTCTAAAGCTATTAACCAAGAAAGTGCAAAAGCTGCTGATAGTTTGAGTCAATTTTTAGACTTATATTTGAGAGGAGAAACCGAATGGAATAAACCTATAAGCAAGATAAGTGCTGTTGAAAAAATTGTTGTTAAGTGTGTTAGATTATTACAATTAATTAAAGATCAAGATTCGTTCGAAATTTCATACAAGCAGCAATTGTCTAAAAGATTATTACAAAGAAGATCAAATTTGGAAGCTGAAAAACTTGTTTTAAGCAAAATGAAAAATTCGTTAGGTAGTAATTTTACTGCTAAACTGGAAAGTATGGTACATGATATTGTTGTTTCATTGAATCACAACAAAAAATTTAAATATTCTGAGAGTTATAATCATCCATTTGAGCTTGAAGCAAGTATATTAACCAACACATGTTGGCCATTTCAAGGTTTACAACCTATTGATATGTCTATTGTACTTCCTGAATCTCTGAACAGGTATGGTCTTGATTTTGAAAATTGTTATATTAAATCGTTTGAAGGTAGAAAGATCACCTGGGCTCATCCTTATGGGTTTTTAGATATTGGATATCAATTCAATAAAACATATCATATTATAAACATGTCTTTTTATGCTGGTTTAATATTCTTATTATTTGAAAACCATACTGAATTAACAACCAAACAGATAAGAGAGTATACGAAAATTTCTCATAATGAAATCATAAGAAATCTAGCATCAATGGCTTTGGCACCTAAAACCAGAATTTTAAAAAAAATGCCCATGACGAAATCTATTAAAGATTCTGATATTTTCACTATAAATGAAGATTTTACCAGTTCTACGGAAAATGTGAAATTGGTTATGGCTATTATATCAAAGAGTTCCTCTTCGAAAGAATCTGCAAATGGTATGAAAATTGGTTCTTTGGAGTCAAATAAACAAATGCAACAACAATTGGCGTCTAATGTAGAATCAGTTGTTGATGACGATGATCAAGAATTAAAAGGAACTAGCATATAAAAGTTGCTTGCTGCAATCACAAGAGTTATGAAAACACATACGTTAAAAATCAAAGCATTTTCCGAAACTTGAGATATAAAAGCCAGGTATCATTTTTTCAAGATGCTTTGAATTATTTATTAAAAAAGGAGTATTCAAGCAGCAACAAAAATAAGGAACTACCCTATCACCCTTACAATTTTAAGTAGTTGTTATATACAAGTACATAGTAGTGAACTGTTGAAGTAGGAACTATTTTCTCTCATTCATATGAATTTTCAAAAACTTGGATGCAGGTTTCATAATTCCTTGAGTATCTTTACCGCATATAAAACAATCAGAGGTAGATTTTAATCTTCTGATGAAACATGTTTGACAGAAATAGTGACCACAATTTGTAACAATTGGTTTAATGTAGTCTTTTTTACATAAAACACATTTAAAAGGTATTTCTTCGTCTACTTGTTTTTCAGAAGCAGAACTGGAAAACGAAGAGCCTGTTTTCCAATCAGTTGACAATTTCCAGCCCTTAATATAGTCGTCTCTGGAATGAATAAACTTACAACTATCCCCATAACCACAGTACCCAGTCATTTTGTAATCTTTGCAAACTTCAGGTTCGTAATCCAACAGAATATTAACTTTTTGTGTGGGCTCTTCTTTTTTTGTCTTTGAGTCTTTTAGCTGAGCAGCAAATTTTGTATCTTTGAGTGCTTTGATCTGGTCAAACTGCTCTTCAGTCTCGTTATCTTGTTCTTCATGACGTGTGTCCACCAATTTCTTTTTCTTTTTGAAGATGACCAGAGTGTCATTGTTATTACTGTCCTGATCTTTTTCTTTGTTTTTCAAATCCTTCTCTCCAAAGCTCAAGGGTCTTTTACTCGAGGATGCATTTGAAGGCAACGACAAATCCTTGGCATTCCTCTGATCTAAATCACTTGAATCATTTGTGTCTTCTTGATTAGTTTTCTTCTTTTTAACAATACGTTTCTTGAACATGGTTTCTGTTTTCCAACAGCATGTCTCAATGACTCAATGAGAAATATTTAACCAACTCTGAATTCCATATAATCTTTTTTGAGGTGAAAGTATGTAAACGATGGCCCTAAATTCAACATTCCTCTGAGAAGGGAAATCTGGATTTTCGCTTCCAACAAAAAAAAAAATAAAAAAAAACACAAAAATTTACAGAAAAAGTGGTAAAAAGTTAACATAACAAAGAGGACTTTTATGAGTTTTGTTTTAATCAATAAACGTTTTTCAAAGATGCATATCATGAAATAGTTGAAAACCACATCACAGAAAAAGTAAAGGTTACTTTGTTATTTATAAAGAAGAATAAACTGTGTTTCAATATTCACTGATCACACGTCTTTAACACAAAACCAGCTTATCATATATTGCACACACACACAAATGCCTGAAGTTTCCGATAACACGACTAAGTCGAGACAGAAGAAAATGGAAACAGGATCTACGTCGCACGGTGGTGACCCGGAAGAACTGGGTCCATCTCCTGGAAGCCCCACTGTAAATGTTTCAACCTCCAATATACAAGGCGACACATCGTCTAATACCAGTGGGCACGGACGCTCTTCTGAGGCTGCTGCATATGCTCTGGGAGCAGCAGACCAGTTGTCTAGTTCTCAAAACACGAGAGTTGATGGGGGTATTCAAGCAAACTCTACAACTACTTCTTCTCAAATACTTATAGATGCTCAATCCAAAAAAAGAGCCAAACTTCTTGATCCTGAACCTGTGTCGACAGAAAGATTAGGTTTTAATCATCGCAGTAAAAGTCAAATGAATACTCCCTTACGTGGAGTTTTGAAAAAATACAATAAGGGAGTCGCTGCAAATCCATCGGATCACCATGAGATTATTCAATCTTCTCCATTGCTTACATCGACTCCACCCAGCATATCAAGGGCATTGATTAGATTATATCCTTATTTGATTGTTTTTGACAAATTGTTAAGTTATTTGACTTGGACAGGTGACGATATTTGGGGTAGTGTTTTATTACTCTGTATCTATATCACCATTAACTTATATTTTCAAACAATAGTTTCGTATTTTGGACATTTCACCTGTGTTTTGTTACTTTGGCTTTATAGCAATTTAGATAAAGTAGTAGGAGATGAGATGGAACAACATCCAACATTGGATGATATAATTCATACTGTTTCCTCTGTATCATCAAAATTTGATTTGTTACTATCACCAATAGCTGTTCTTACAACCAGTGATTTGAAAAGCTTATTAATCACAATGGTATTTTTATCTCCAATATACATGATCATAACGATTTGGTGTTTACCTAAGGGAAATTTAATGTTGTTACTTGGAGTTATTGGTTTAAGTTTCCATTCTTCTTGGAGTAGAGTGTCTAGAAAAATGTTATGGAAATCGAAAACTGTTAGATTATTATGTTTTTATGGAACTGGTTTAGATATTGATGGAATCAAAAATTATAGAAATTTAAGAGGTAAATCATCAGGATCCTCCTCTTCTTCTTCGTCATTTTCTTCTTCTTCTTCACCTTTTTCAAAAGCATTTTCATCATCATCATCATCATCAACGTCTTTGACACCTTCACCGGGATTATTTTCTGCTGTACAGAAAAAATTATTAAAAGGTACTAAAGATAATGAAAGAAAATACGATAATAAACCGATTAGATTCACTTATGTTTTATATGAGAATCAAAGAAGATGGTTGGGAATTGGTTGGACTTGTAATATGTTAGCATATGAAAGATGTCCTTGGACTGATGAATTTTTGAATGAAGCTCCAGATCCAACAAACTTCAAATTACCTGATGATTCATCAAGTGGAATGATTTGGAGATGGGTTGATAAAACATGGAGATTGGATTTATCTAATGATGGAGCAATTCAACTATCTTCAGGAAGACCAAAAACAACGGCATCACCAAATTCAGATGAAGGTTTTATTTATTATGATAATACGTGGAAAAAACCTTCTACAGATGATACTTATGCTAAATATGCAAGAAGAAGAAGATGGGTAAGAACTGCTGAATTAATTAAAGTTTCAGATACTCCAAGACCACATCATCAACCAGCAAGTTCAGAAGCTACTATTGGAATACAAGGTGTTAAAGTTCAAGTTGGTTCTTCCACTTCATCTGGTGTTAATATTCCTACTGCCAACAGAGTTGGATTTGTAGATGTAGGTGATGGCAAAGAAGACTCTGGAACAACAGTAAAAGAAAGAAAAGTTTCCTTTTCCACTACGGAAAATGTGATGGTATTTGATCACAATGGTAATGTTACTAACAAGAAGGCATCATTGTCTGATGCAGAGAGACTATTGGAAGAAGAAAATTCATCAATAGATTCAATCACCGAAGAAGATAGTTTTACAGATGACACAAAGACCGGCGCAGGTACTTCGAGTAACATTCGGTATTCATTCACATCAAATTCAAAAGATACTAATCATGGAAGTGTTCAAAGTAGTTCAGATTGAATAAAGAACTCTCCTTTTTTTTTTTGAAACTAATATTTAAATATAAAGTTTGTAATAACAGTATTTTCTTTAAAAAACTTACTCAGACACTTCTATAATGAATACTTTTTTATTTTTTGAAATTTTGTTAATGTTGTGTATAATCTTCGTAACTCATACTTCTTCTGGTGTATTGTACTGTATTGTCAATGTCTTGATGTGAAAAAAAATAGTAATCAACATGATTTTAGATTTATACGGTATATATTATAATAAAATAACAAATATTTTTATTTTCTATTTTGCTCTTTAAACTATTTTAATTTTTCTTTATTGTTTTTGCTTTTCTTTCCCTTCAAATTAATGAATAAATTTGATCAACTAATAAGTTAGTTAGCTAAATTTATAATTTTAGGACTTCCAAAGTTGGTGGTAAAGCTTGGATCAATTTTTTAGCTTTGGCGGCATCGTTGACGGTCAAAGTGTATAAAGTTTTGGAACCTCTGACTTTGAATTTGGTTTGTCTCAAAGTTTTAGCTTTTTTGACAGTAGAGCTGGCTCTAATGTGTTTGACGTTAACTTTGACAGTAGCTTTTTTAATATCAGCTCTTCTAGTTAATTCTAAAAATTCTTTGATATCGGAAATTTGTCTAGCCATCTTGTATTGATTCTTTACAGGTTTTTGTTATTTTTTTTTGAGAAAGGTATATCAAGAATAGGGGTATTTGAATAAGCAATTCAAGGTCATAAACTTAGAAAATGTTATTCATACAGAGGGCGTACATAGTAATATGAGGATAATTAAAATGTTCACCACCCACCATCGAATTCCACTAGATTCAATGAACAAAATGGGGGTTAGTTCAAGAAAAAAAATCAGAATAATAATGAAAATCATAGAATGAACGAAAATGTGATCTTCACCCGGAAAGAGAAAAAAAAAAGAAATTCTTCACACTTTTTGTTTTTTGGGAAAGTGTTTCTTTTCTTTTGATTGTTTTTTTTTTTTTGAATTTCGAATTTGAATTTTGAATTTGCAAGAAACATGGGAAACAAATAATTCATCTTAGATAAGATTGCAGTGTGGTTAATACACGCATACTTTTTTTTTATCTCCAATAGGAAATTAAAATACCTAATCAAAAATATTATAAGAAAATATATTTAAACGTGGTTTTTTTTTTGTCACTTAAAATCATATATAATGTTTGGGTTATTATTGTTAAACATCCATGCACGATTATGTCATTGATTTACACACTTGTCACATGATTAACGTAAATTATAAAATGAAAAGAGAAGAAGAAGAGAAAAAAAAAAAAAAAAAAAAAAAAAAAAAAAAAGAATTAAAAAAAAAAAAAAAAAAAAAAAAAACCAATAATTTTTAAAAAACAATAAATACACCTCCTTTTTTTTTTTTTTTTTTTTTTTTTTTTTTTTTTTTTTTTTTTTTTTTTTTTTTAATTATTTTTTTAATTTTTTGTTTCTATTTTTATTTTTATTTTTTTTTTTTTGTGTTGTTTTTGTTGTGGGGGTGTGG
>JAKTSY010000166.1:0-73227 GCA_030580555.1 Hanseniaspora taiwanica (nom. inval.) | reverse complement strand
TCTTTGTAAACATAAATAGAAAATTGTTTTGTTGTTTTGGTAAAAAGGGTTTTTCCTTTTTTTTTTTGCGAGGTCTTTGAAGAATGAAAATTTTCAAAAAATAAAAGAAAGGGGAAAAAAATAGAAAAAAAAAAAAAAAAAAAAAAAAAAAAAAAAAAAAAAAAAAAAAACTTATTTTGCAAGAGCAAGTTAGCTAGAGAGATTTATGAAATAAACTTACTACAGTGTTCATTGAATTATTGAATAGTAAAACAAACAAAATAAAATCGATAACCAATAACCAATAACAATGAGTGATATTGATGAATTGGACAGTTATTTGAATGATGAGGATGATGATGATGAACAACAAGATTTTGAATTACCAAATTTATCTGAATTAGATAAAAACTTTGCACAGTCTGTTCCCCATGGTAAAGAAGTTGAAGAAGGAGAAGTTGAAGAAGAAGGAGAAAGAAAACCAGAAGACGATGAAATGATCAATTCACTAGAAAAAGAATTCAACAAAGTTTTCCTCAAAAACCAATCTCATTATCAAGAGAGCACTAGTAATGATGATGCATCATCTGAATTTCATGATTTATTAAAAATGATTAGTGAAGCATCAAAAGCCACCACAACTGATAGCAATGGAAAACCAAAACCAAAACAGAAACTCAAATCTAAGGATAGCAATAGTAGTGGTAATAACAGTACAGATTTCAAAGATATCATGTCAAATACATTGGATAGATTGAAAGAAAATAATAATAAAATTGATTCTGATTTGGAAAAAAGTTTAAAAGACGAAAAAGATCAAGGTAGTAATGGTTCGAAATTGAAATCAAACGATGATATTCTATCACAGTTGTTAGATCAATTGGTCAATACCAATGACAACAATAAAGGAGACAAGACAGAAGATAGTAGTCAAATGGATAATGCTATATTAAAAATGTTGGATCAGATGTGTACCAAGGAGGTACTTTATTCATCAATGAAAGATATGCAAATCAATTTTATCAAATGGTTTAAAGAAAATACAGAATCGAAATTTTCAAATGAAATTTGGTGTAAATATTGTAAACAAAACACAATCATTAACAAAATTGTTACAATATATGAATTACCAAATTATAGTAATGAAAAAAATGTTTCTGAAATTACAGAATTATTAGACGAATTAGAAGAATTAGGTGATACCCCAGAAGAAGTTGCCAAAAACAAGTCATCTGCATCAACAGCTGAATCTGCATCTTCTGGTCTAGATCTTGATGAAAAATCATTAGAGAACCTAGATCAAGAATTACAAGAAAATTGTAAACAACAGTAGTTATTGGTAATCATTGTATTGGTACGTATATATTCCATTTCTGTGTACTGCAAAGTATTTTATTACTCCTGTCATGCTTTATGCTTTATGCTTCATGCTTTATGCTACAGTTACTACAATTACTACTACTGTCATTACCGCTGTCACATGCTTGGTGTTATGCGCTGTCACATGTTTGGTGCTTTTTTCAATCTACAAAAATAAAGGGACAATCAAAAAAAGTAATATCAAAAATACAACACAAAGACAAGAGGGTAACACATTTGGGGGGGTTTTTTCTTTTAATAATATATAATCTAAAAAAAGAAACAAAAGAAAAAAACAAAAACAAAATTTAAAGGAAAATACCAAGAATTTACTAAGAGAGTATCGTACAAGTTTTCTATCTATATTTATTTATCAATCTATGTATCTATCTGTGTATATATTTATCTATCTATCTATCTATCTTAAAAATGAAAAAAAGAAAAAAAGAAAAAGAAAAAGAAAAAAAAAGTTAACCCGAATATTTTTTTTTTTTAAAGTTTTATTAAAATATATTTTTAATCAATATTATAATTCATTAATCTTAAAATTATTATACACATGGGAATAAACTTCTTCATACGAATTGTATACTTTATATAAAGAAGGGATTTTATTTATTTTAGTATACAGTCAATTTATTTAACTCTCATGCATGAAATGTATATATATAGATATATATATATATATTTAAATATATAGATATAAATATAGATGTAATAATGGATGTAATTTTAATGATTCGTCGATCACATTGTTATATATCTAAATATCATATAGGTGTAAATCAATTCAAATAGAAAAGAAAAAAAAAAGTAAATAAATAAAAAACAACCAAAAATGAGAACTTCTGCTGTTGCCATTATTTTAACTGCTCTGAGTTTAACTCAATTTGCTATTGCTGCCACACCAGCTTGTTTATTAGCTTGTGTTGCTGAAGTTTCTAAAGATTCCACAAAATGTACTGATGGTATGCAAGATATTTCATGTTTTTGTAAAAATGAACCAATTTCAATTAAATCATGTATTGAAAGTGTTTGTCCAAATGGGAAATCTGATGATGCTTTAGAATATTTCCAAAATGTTTGTAACAGTTTTAATGTTCAAGCTGTATTTGATGCTTCCAAATCAACTTCAACTTCATCGTCTGTCAGCTCCACCAAATCTTTAGCTAGTTCTGTCAGTTCTGCTGTCAGTTCTGCTAGTTCTGTTATCAGTTCTGTTTCTAGTTCTACCAGTGCTGCTGCCAGTTCTTCCAGTGTTGCTAGTTCTATCTCCAGTTCTATCAGTTCTGTTTCTGCCAGTTCTGTTAGTTCTTTTGTTAGTTCTACTAGTTCTGTTGCCAGTTCTATTGCCAGCTCTGTTTCTAGTTCAATCAGTTCTGTTGCCAGCTCTTCCAGTTCTGTTGCCAGTTCCATCAGCTCTGCATCTGTCAGCTCTGTCAGTTCTTCTCAATCCGTTGCCAGTTCCACCAGTTCTGTTGCTAGTTCTGTTATCAGTTCTATCAGTTCTGTTTCTTCTGAATTATCAACAAGTATTTTGGATCCAACTTCATCTGTTACTGCCACTTTCATCACATCATCTTCAAACGGTACCACTATTATCACTAAATCTTCTATAGGTGCTGGTGCTCAATTAGTTGGTAATGTTTTCACTGGTGTTTTAGGTGCTATTGCTGCTTTATTATTTTAATTGATTAATTGATTAATTGATTGATTGATTGATAGATATTCTTTCATATATCCTTATTTTGTATACATTTTTTTTTTATTTTTTATTTTATTTTATTTCTCCATATATATGTAATTATAATTATTATATCTAATAGAAGAATTTTTTTTTTTTTAAAACAAATTGTCTCTTTTTATCCACAAACAGCGCTAATAAAAGATCGAGTAGGAAAGAGCAGAGATGTTTCAAATTATACAGAAAAGATTGCTCCATGAAAGTAGATCCCACAGAGCACTGTTCAGTAAAGCTGCTAAACATTTGGCAAATACAGCTCCAAAAGAGTATGTTCAATTTGCATTGAGTAAACCGTCTGGTTTGGTGAAACCGCCTGTGACCAATACACACTACAACGAGGGGAATTCCTTCAAAGAGATGTTTGACGAAAAGAAAACCACAGAACGGACCAAAATCTTGGAAAAGGAGTTCCAACAGAGTGGATTCCATGATCTGTACGCCTTTGAGAAAACAAAGGGGAAGTTGTTCACTTCACCAAAATCATACTGGCCCCAACAGATTGCTCAGTACTTCCCACATCTAATCGGCCAACAATTGAGTACCAAGAAAGAACAAACTGTTGAACAGTTCTTAAAGGGGAAAATCACAGTTTTGAAAATGTGTGGGAATAAAGTTGGTGAAGACATGATCAACAGTTTTTTCTCTCCAGGCGCTGATGTGAACTATTTGGAAAACCCAGCAATCATACTGGATGTATTGAATAACAAGAACAGTAGTGGAAGTGGAAGTGCCGCCACCACTATTTCAAAAGACACACAGGTACAGATTGCAGAAATCAATTTGATTGATAATGCATTGAAATCCTTTCTCTTGAGACTCTTTGGGAATACACTACATAAATTGATTCCAAAGGAAAGACAAGATACTTATTTCATGTGTAACAGAAACCAACTACCATTTGGTACAAGAGAATTACTGAATATAAACAATGTCTATTCAGGTTATGTTTTCGTTATCGATTCAAATATGAAAATCAGATGGATGGCATGTGGTACTGCTTCACCAGAAGAATTTAAAACATTATGGGATACTGTTAAAGCTGTTAAACGGGAAACCCCACTAAAGCAATGAACTCCCATCTACTTTTCCTTGTAAATATATGTATATATAAATGTATAAGTTCACGTGCTCTAATAATAAAAAATATTCTGTAAAGAAAAACTAAAAATTTCACAGATGAGGTGACTTTAGTTAACCAGGGAAAAAGCCCCCCCCACACAAGTCCAAACAAGACCACAAGGCAAATAGACAAAACTTTTAAACAATGCCAGGAAAACCACCACCATCACCACATGCTTTGCTCTACAGAATTTGGGGGAAACCAACGAGTAAAATGCTGGTTTTAACAGTAGCCACTTTCTACACACTATACTACACAAGAGAACTGCTCGATAGACCTTCGTCCAAGAAAAATTAGCAAACTCACTCTCAAAAGTTCTTTAGGGAAAACTCTTTGTGCAAGTTTTTTTCAACTCTGTTCAAAAACTCATCTGTAGTGACGTACGCAGATCTGGCAGTGTTCCCGCAGGCAAGGGCTAGATCTTTGGTCATGATTCCATCGTTCTGCACCGTGCTCAATGTAACTTTTTCTAAAATCTCACTAAATTTTATAACATCTAATGTTTTATCCAACTCGCCTCTCTTGTGCAACCCTTTAGACCACGCAAATATTGAAGCAATCGAGTTTGTTGAAGTTTCTTCACCTTGTTGATATTTCCGGAAATGTCTCGTAACGGTTCCGTGCGCAGCCTCACTCTCAAATGTCTTGCCATCAGGGGTAACAAGCATCGAAGTCATCAAGCCCAAAGAACCAAATCCTTGAGCAACAATGTCAGACTGCACATCTCCGTCGTAGTTTTTCAATGCCATGATGTACCCCCCCTTGGACTTGATCATCTGCGCAACCATATCGTCAATCAATCGGTGCTCGTACACGATCCCTAAATTTTTAAACTGTTTTTCATACGTGTTTTCAAAGATTTCTTGGAATATGTCTTTGAAAGTACCATCGTATTTTTTCAAAATGGTATTTTTTGTTGATAGAAACAAGGGTAATTTCTTGTCTACAGCCAACTGGAAACACGAATGGGCAAAACCAGTGATACTTTCCACAGTGTTGTACATCCCAAGAGCAACACCTCCGCGCGGATCGTGGAAATCGTGCACATGGAAAACCTGTGGTGGACCATCTTCTTTCTCATTGGCAGGGGTGTAAACCATTTCTAGTTTCCCCGGCTTGGAAACAACAAAATCTTGACATTTGTATATATCTGCGTGCGCGTGTCTCCCAATAACAATAGGTTTCTCCCAAGAGGGCACCAAACGCGGGATTCGAGGAATTACAATGGGTTCTCTGAATACTGTCCCACCCAATATGTTTCTGATTGTTCCATTTGGCGATTTCCACATTTTTTGCAATTTAAACTCTTTGACCCGTGACTCATCAGGTGTAATTGTGGCACACTTGATACCAACACCATACTTCTTGATAGCATTAGCCGCTTCAATTGTGATCTTGTCCATGGTCTTGTCTCTTGAAGTGACAGACAAATCATAGTATTTCACATCGATGTCCAAAAAGGGCAAAATAAGCTTGGTTTTGATCTTGTCCCAGATGACTCTGGTCATTTCGTCGCCATCAAGCTCCACTATTGGAGTCTTGACTTTGATTTTTGCAGAAACAGTAGATAGTTGTCTTTTCAAAATTGAGTACATTTTGAACTGGTTGTTTTGACAGTTTTGCTTACTACTATATTGTAACACGGAATGAATCAGCCCTTATATATGTTAACGTTTAATCAATTAGTCACTCGACTTGCCAAAAAAGAAAACACCCCGAAAAAAATATTGGAAACCAATTTAACATCAAAAACATGACTAATGCCATTGCTTTTATAGCTGTATATTGTGCGTCAAGAACAGACCTTAATTTTCTCTTCTCTTGCATCTGCCCCTTGTTTCCCATAATATTGCATTCCTGATGTAATTATTAAAAAAAAAACGTCCGAAATGTTAAATAAATTAAATCAGTTCATACGTACAAAATACATTAATCGGAGTTTCATTACACAAAACAATACATTATTATCAATTGTTAAAATCTGTAGTAAAAGTTGTTATGTCATCCCATTCAAAAAATTCGCTTAGTTTGCATTTTGGAAAAACGGAGAAAGGATATCTGTAATTAAAGAGAATTAATTATAAATATATATATTTAAACACCCAAACACAGCAAGACGCCGCTACGACTAAACGGTAATAATGTGCGGGCATCTAACCAAAACTTTTTTGAAGTATGGTCGCCTCTGTGCATTGCACTTTCGGCGGCAATTTTATAATTATAGTTGGAACACGTCTCAAAAACCAGTGTAATACGTACAAAATTTTCAAGTGAAAACCAAAAACGTAAGCATCTAACAGACACACAGAAAAAAAAAATTTCAACACAGCACAGAAATTAAATGAACAGGAAAATAAGCATACCGTTGGATTGTTTTATTTGTCACAAGAAATATGGAAATCAATCAACGGAGACAACTCATACAGGGGATCAAAATTCTTTTTATTTGAGTTCCTGCAGTCATGTTTTTTGCTCTAAACATGCAGAAAATGGACACCAGTTACGGCAGTGCTCTTTTTGCTCTGAACGAAATATTGCCTTGATGAAAATAGATTCTCAAAAAATGGATCAGGAGTACTTTAAAATTTTTGAAAATTTTGATGAACAGTTGGGGAATCTTTATGGGATATCACAGTTTCAAAGTAACATAATGAAACAAAGAGTCCAATATTTAGAGGAGTTGAACACCGTGTTGATCCAAAAATGTGAACGACAAAAAAATTTATTGATTCAAGCAAAGACAGAACTAAACGACTGTCGTGATTTGAAATTGAAAATAAGTAACTTGGAAAATGAACTCAGTCAGAGGCAAACCGTTGGTGTTGTGACAAACCCTAAAAGGCAACAACATCAACAACATTTCAATGAAAATAAAAGTTTTCTAAGCAATATTTCTAAACCTGTTAAACAATACACATATAACAAACATGATCATTCATTTGATAAAATTGAAGTACATACCGAGAGACACAACAACAACACGAGCAACACTATGAAGCAACCACAAAAATCACACCCAAATTTCATTGCTGAGTCTACTGGAATAATCAACTTAACTGCAAGCTCAGAGGACTCAACTGATCAATACAACCCTGTCATTACTTCCACTACTACTAAAAATACATTTTCTTATAAAAATCATTTGAATGCAAATGCAAATGCAAATGCAAATGCAAATTTAAACAATAATGTGTTGAATAAATTAGGAATACAACTTCCTTCAAGAACAACCTCAATAGCAAACATTTATGTTCCAAGACAATTTAGCACTTCATCAAATAATATGTTGAATATTCGTAATTATCGTATACAAGGAGGACTTGTTCAAAACATTAGTCAAAATAAAAGTGGCAGTAAGGGGATATTGCCAATGAGCAGTAATAGTAGTAGACTTAATAGTAGTAGAAATGTTCCTTCCAATGGTATTTTCCAACATATGAAATCAAGTAATAATTCGTCAAGACCATTGTTGACAGAAAAACAAGTAAATGTTCCAAATAAAATTACAAGATCTATTACATCAATAAACAAAAAACCTATGAACAGTGTTATCAATAATAGATTTAATACACCCAGATCATCATCAACAAGTCTTTTTAATCAGCATCATAGTTTTTCAAGGGCATCCAAGTTCAAAAGAATGAGATAATTTACAAGTAAAACAGCAAGACGGCAAAGCTTTTTATACTTTTCTTTTGTTGTTGCACCATTAGAGCTATACAAATTACATATATATACATATATATATGTCAACTGTGTTGGTCATAGTGCACTTGCATTCTATTTTCTATTTCCTATGAATATTAAGTGTTTGAGGGTTCTTTGAATGTGTTATAAATATACATTTCTATTTTAAATTTAAAAGTTGGTATAAATTTTTTTTTTACTCAAATAGAACCAGATTTTTTCAATTGAACATAACATGAAATAAAAGGAACGGCAAACCCTAAAGCAAAATATCCAAAGTGAAGGAAAGCATATGGAACTTTTCTATCTTTAACTTTGAACGGAATGTTGGTATAAACACCGTCTTTGAAATGGACACCAGATTGAGTTTTGATGGTAGAAGCAAATGTTCTTTTTGCTGATAATTTGACAATTTGTTGGGCTAGCATGTTTTTTTATTATTCCGAGTTTATGTCTTGGGATGGATCTTGTTGGTTCTACACATTTGTAAGCTGAAATAAAACGATGTTATTTATTACCTGAAAAACCTGGAAATATTGATGCAACGAAGGAGAAGAGATCGTTATGATACGAGGAAATGACAATGACAAAAGAAAACAGTAAGAAAATTGCACAGAGGGTAACAAACCTTTTTTTTGGTTTTTTTTTTGGTATTTGCCATTAATTAACAAAAGCGAAAAGGCAAGAAAATTGAGAAAATCTTTGTAATTTGATTGGTTGGTAGAAAACAAATCTGTCACATGACTGATGTGCTATTGGTTTTGTCAGGAGAAATGAAAAACAATATATACGAACTGAACATATCAGATTTTTTGAGTTGATTAGGCGACTGCAGTCTTTTGATCATATTTGAAAGTTAAATCTTGATCAATGTTCTATTAAAGATCTGGGAAAAATATCAATATAGGCATACACATACATATACACACACACAAGAATGGCTATTGCTCCAATTACAGGTACACTAAGAAAAAAGATTGCAACCGATATTTCCGTGGGATTGATCATGGGGACTGCATTTGGTTCCGTGTGGTGGTGGGGTTTCCATAAAAAGAAGATTGATGCCAGAGAATCATACTATGCTAAACTAGCTCAGGAAAAAGCACTTGAAGACAACTGAAACAAATTCAATTTCAAACGGAACGACTTGTTTGCATTAAATTAAAGTAGCAATAATTAAAACCCCCAGAAGAATAAATAGATAAAAATGAACATCCCTAGAGTATGATAATTGCAATGCACTACTATATATATATTTATATGTTCTATATTGTTTATTCCATTATGTATAAATTTTTTCAAAAAAAAATAGAATTAAAAAAGAAAAAAGGACATTCACAATATACTTTTGACAGTGTTATTTGAAATGTAATCATTACCAGTTATCACACTGTTTGATAAGATGATATATTCATGATTTTTTTTGAGTTTTTGCAGTTGTTGAAGAGTACTATACTCACTCATTGTCAAACCGCCAAGCACAACAATTATTGTTTTCGTTTTGGAAGCTTTTGCAGATGACGATATTGCGGTGCCGCTTAACGGTAAAAATTGCATTTCTTGAAGAGTGATAAAATCATTGATGTTGTTTAATAATTTTAATGTCGGTTGCACTTCACTAATTTTGAAACTGTACTGCACCAATCTTGTGATCAAAGGAACCACACCGCAATAACTGAATGATAATCCTTCATTATCTTTGCTTGAAGCATTGTGAGTAGAGTTAGGAGGAATGTAGTTGAAGGCATCCATATATCTTTGTAAGTTGTTTATCATTTTGAAATTGTCCTGATTTTTCATTATTTGATATTTCGATCTTTTCACTAAAAAATTACATTCATTCAAATTAATCAAATAACTTAAAACAGGTAAACTTCCATAGTGATCAACAATCAATTTATTCAAAATTTCATAATCTTTATCAACAATACCTTTTTTAATTAAACTGAAAAGACAATAAACTTTCAAAATTTTCTTAAAATCAGGATAAATACCATTAAAGATAAACTCTTGTAGAGTTTCTGCAAAAACATTGTCCGTTATCACTCCACTCAAGATATTTTGTTCAAATTCAACAATATCGTCACTTTCAGATGTTTTGTATTGTGTTAACAATTCACTAGATATGTCAATGTGTTTTTTCAACAGTTCACTCATTTGAATGTTTTCCTTATTTAGAATCTTACTCAACTCTTTCAAATTGTCTTTGTTCTCGATCTTTGTTTTATAATCATATGCTTTTAATTTCTCATTCAATTCAAACCCAACATCTCCAAAATTTAAAGTTTGTAATTCTTCCCAAATAAAATCATCTTTTGAACTTGTCATCAATTCACAAAAATGTGGATGATCCAACTCATTAAGAATACCGCCATAAGAAAGTTCTGTCAATAACGGTGTCACAATATCAACAGAACGATCTAGAATAAGAACATTGCAATCTACACTATTCATGAAAACGTCTTCATCTGAAGATTGGTACTTTTCACTTTTCGAGTTTGAAAGCTTGTATTTTTTCATCAACAAATTCATAAAATTTTCTGCATTTTTATTCATTCCATCAACACTGACGATTTTACCAATTTTCCGTATCTGATGTTTCCCCATTATCATTTCGACTCCTTGTAAAAGACCAACTTGGTCAATTAAATTCTTATTTTGATAAAGCTTTGTAGTACAACCATTATCGGTCAGTTGTGGGTTTTGTTTATCTTGTACAGTACACCCTTCATAAAGTTTATAATCCTCAGTAATATAACCAGTACAGCCACTTGATTCCAAATGATCGTTGCTCAACTGATATGTTGGCATTATCAATGGATGGAAAACCACGCTTTCATCTAGCTTAAACATATCTTTAAGAAGATACTCCTGTGGGTCTTCATAAGGCTCTGAGTTTTCAAACAGCCAAGTGTCCTCTTTTTGCTGCTGTTGGTGATTCCTATTTGACTTCTCACACGCCCATGTACAATAAATAACGTGCTGCACTCCTTGTTCAGGAAGAAGAATCGGGGACTCCGGTTTATGCAACTCTCTCAAATCACAAAACAGAATAATCTGGTCCTTGACTTCAGCAGAAGGCACAGTCGTGTTTATCTGAGTAATCCCATATCTCTGGATTTCACTCCACGCTATCATATCGTTCAATGCTTTGAGAAGAGCACGGCTAGGAACATATAGTGTGAAAGACGCATTTGCTGTCGTTTCCAACGAGATTGCATTGAAAATAGACAAGATTCGGGATCTGAAAAGTTTTTTAGTAATATTTGAAGCTTTTGAGGACTGTTTCATTTTTGATCTTTGATTCAGATCTTCTTGGTGCTGTATTTGTGTCTTTTATTATACACTTATTTAACAATTACACAAATTACACAACCTTCCAAGAGAACGAGAAAAACACACCTGCCGTACCTTTTTTCTTTCCCGCGTAAATCACTTTTGTAAAGGAAAATATTGAAAGAAAACAAAGCGATGCGATGCGATGCAAATGCAGTACGACTATATCTTTAACCCACTTCTAGATGCAAACTCTTGGTAATACTCAAGCATATCCGGGGTTATACCCTTAGAGATATTGTTCAAGGCATGTTCAAAGTGCTTTTTATCCACATTTTCAGTTTGATCCATTCTGTCCATGATAGAGTTCAAACCGGCTTCTTGGCAAAGTAACACAACTTCTGCACCGGAACATCCCTCCGTACCGTGTGCCAGCTGTTTCAAATACTCTTGAGAATCATCTATTGTTTCGTCAAGTTTAAACTTGGCAGTGCATTTTTTTAAAATCTGCAATCTTGCGTCAAAATCAGGTGGACCCACATAAACGTGTCTATCCAATCTTCCTGGTCTCAACAAAGCTGGGTCAATCTCATCTGGTCTGTTGGTCGCAGCAACTATGATCACCCCTTTCAACTCTTCCACACCGTCAATTTCGTTAAGCAATGTGGTCAACACATGGTTTCCGACATTGCTGGATCCACCGTCATCTCTGGAAGCAGAAATTGCGTCAACTTCATCAAAAAAGATAATACTAGGCGATGCAGCTCTGGCTTTTCTAAATATTTCTCTTATTGTTTTCTCTGATTCCCCAACATATTTGTTGAAAATCTCAGGACCTTTAACTGCCAAAAAATTGATTCCACTCTCTGTGGCCAATGCTTTAGCTGTCAATGTTTTGGAACAACCCGGTGGTCCATATAACAAAACACCCTTTGGTGATTGCACACCTAACTTGGTAAAAACTGGACCACACTCTAAAGGTAGTTGGATCATTTCCTTCATTTTTCTCTTTAAATCTTCCTGTCCACCAATATCAGACCAATACACTTTTGGCATTTCTAAAAAGATTTCTCTCATTGCAGATGGTCTTATTTCTAAAAGAGACTGCTCAACATCATTCAACTCAATAGACGTGCTTCCTCTTTGAACACATTTCATGACACTCTCTCTCACAAGTGCAACTAAGTCAGCACCAACATATCCGTGCGTCTTTGCACCGACTGCGTGAATGTCATCTTCAGAAAGAAAACACTTATCTGAGCCCATTCTACTGAATTGTTTTGTCAAGATGTCAAATCTGGCTTCAACGTCTGGAATTCCAATTTCACACTCTTGATCAAACCTACCGGGTCTTCTTAAAGCTGGATCAATAGCATTTGGTCTATTTGTAGCTGCCACAATGACAAGCTTATCTAATCCTCCATGGAAACCGTCCATCAAAGTTAGCAAAGTAGCTACAACCCTACTTTCAACCTCACCACTGTCATCACTGGATCTATTAGGAGCTAAAGAGTCAACTTCATCCATAAAAATGATAGAAGGCTGATACTTTCTTGCTTCGTTGAATATCTCTCTCAAAGCGCTCTCTGTTTCACCCAGATACTTAGACACAATAGATGGGCCATTTATAGACAAAACATGCGCATCACTCTCATTGGCAACACATCTCAACAACATAGTCTTACCAGTCCCTGGAGGTCCATGCAAAAGAATACCTCTTGGTGGAGAAACCCCGAAATCGTGAAAAATCTCAGGTCTTGTTAATGGGATATCGATGCATTTTTTCAACGTCTGAATTTCCTTTTCCAAACCACCAATCTGTTTGTAGTTTATAGATTGTGGCAAGTTATATTTCTTGTTGACTGCAAAATTTTCTCCAGTTTCAAGATGACATAGTTTAGGATTGAAAATTCTAACAGGTGCAAATGTATTAGTTTTTTTATCAGTGGAAATGCATAACTCAGATATGACGGTAGACAAATCATCAGGAGTTGCAGGTTGATCGCAATCAGTGATAAAGAAGTTTTGGAACTTCATACCAGGCATTATTAGCCCACACTGTTCTAATACTTTGGTAATCTCAGCAACATCAACATCTGGTTTACAATTGATTTGAACAGAATCTGCATAACTGGGCTGGTTCATGACTTTTGATATAGACACACGATCACCTAAAATAAAGCTTCCCACATTTCTTAGTGTCTTGGAGATCAAAATTACATTGGTTTCAAGATCTGCATCCGCAACCACAGTCCCTATCACACCGCTAAGAAACCCTTCTTTGATCACCAAAGCCATTGAGGACTTCCCGGTCATTTCCAAGTGTTGCAAAACCTCTGGATTCAGTTTTAGAACACATGTGTTTTTATGATCATCGCCTTCACTCTCGTGTGGTCTAACAATAAACTTTGTTGGACATTTAAAGGCTGGTGAAGAAGCTGCAGCTGATGACTTCTTTTTTGTGGATGCACTATTTGAAGAGTTACTAGATTTAGAAACAGCCATTACTAAATCACAATTGGTTGTTTTTTGGTGAGTTTCTTTTTACTCTAACTTTAAGATTCATCTATGTGATGAGATGCTCAAATTGAAATTTTCTTTTTCTTTTTTTTTTGAATCGCTTCAAAGCAGTATTTCAATTTGTTAATGTTGAAGAGAAGATAATGGGATAGGAAAGGAAAGAATAAGAGAGACTCAAAAAAAAGCATGCTTGCCAACTTCCCAAATACTATTTTTATTTTTAAAAGATGTTTTAAAAGTTTTGTTTGCAACACTGCAGTACCACAAGCTGTTCCTACATTAAATACATCTTTGGAACACAAAAATTTGGTTCTAAGCTATGGTTCCATATTATCCAAGAAACTAGAGGTAGTCTCGACAAGGTTGAAGTTAGAAAATTGGGGGATACTCACAGATACGAAGCTTTCTTCAGGTGAGTCTTGTCAGAAAAAGTTTCCGCTTGAGCTTTTAAAAGTGTTGCTCAAGGATGAAAAAACTACTATCAATGTTCCTATGCACAGTGATAACAAAACTATTCCTTACTCGTTCTCCTCTTTATCAAAGCTAGGTAGAATCAAGATGAATGAAAATGTGCAAAAAGTTTTGATTAAAATGTACAACATAGATGTTTTGGCAAAATCGAGAAAAGAAACATTAAAAGATATAGAGTTTAAAACATCGATCAATGTTGCAAATGTAATTCCAAAAATAATCAAAATGTACTTTCCAGATAGAATATCTATTGCAAAGTTACAATATCCGGAACACCTTTACAAAATGAAAGACATACATATTTTTAACAAAGAAGCCGTGTATGCGATTGTCGGATACCTGTCTCTTTCCGAAAGCGCTTCCTCCGTAAACAACTTTCTAGCCCATATGATTACCAAACCTATTGTAGACAAAATTGTTGAAAGAATATAATTTAATGGAAAAAAAAAATGATACACACAAATACTACAAGTACAAACTGGCTGCAAATACAATGTCCCTCTTGATCAATTCCTGAGCCTGTGACATTTTGGCATGCAAGTCGGAGTTACCAATAATCAAAGCAGCTGACTTTAGTTGCCTACATATTTCATCTAGCCTGTTGATGACTCTGACAATGGTACCTTCACTTTCCGGCGAAATGTTCATGATTTCTTTAAAAGACATACCACGAGCCCATTCGTAAACCACGTTCAACAAACCGAATCTTTGTCTTTCCAAGAACTGCTCCTCTTCAATTGTCAATGGAACTTGGTGCTTTTCAAATATTTCTAGCATCTTCCCGTAAATTTCTTCAATCTTGCCTTTCCCAGCAAGTAGTCTTGGTGTTGATGGTTTGAGTTCCGGACCGTCTTTTCTATTAGTCCCATCATAGACAAAAACTGAAAACAAAGCAACAATTTCTTCAGGAGAAAAATCCGCCAAAAAGTTATCTAAGATTAATTCAGTAATTACCAATTCGAAACCACCATTAATCTCACAAGCAACTCTACCCTTCAATACAACGTTATAGTGATCATCTATAAATGCTGCCTCTTGCAAAATCTTTAATCTTTGTTCGTAGTCAGGTAGCAACTTTAAGTTTTCGTCACTTGTCAAGTGTGTGAGTCTCGAAATCTCCATCTCAATTTCATATTGGAAATACCGTGGGTAGAAATGCTGTACAAAATTTGGACAGGTCGTCATGCATGTGAATCTGCTCAATTTTCTTTCAATATTATTTATGTGCTCCTGAGTTTCGTGCACTGGGACACTCACGTTCTTTGTGAAATTTTGTTCTTTGATTGTGTGGAAATTTTCAACTAAACTTTGAGTAAACTTTCTTAGCTTTTTATACTCACCCTCATCTTCTTGAAACAACTTGGTGAAATATATATCAGAGGAAAACCGTGTAACAACCTCGACATCAGTCAATAAAATATCCTCAATGACAAAACTTTCCACCATTTTGAAACTTTGAAAGACGTTTTTCAAGTATTCTGGTTGACCTGCCAAAAAGGGTAAATAAATTTTGCCGTCATCTTCAAAGCTCAAAGAAAGGTTTTCTGTTAGTTTCAAGACAGCAATGGCCTTGGAACCTCTAGCACCCTTGGAATTTCTGAAAATACAACCTAGTTTATAGAAGATCTGTGAGTTGTTTTCTTCTCTGTAAACAACAACTTTCCCAACTTTAATAAACATCGTTAGCAATTTCAACTTTGACCAATGTGTCATGTACTCGGCCTTGAGTTTTTTATATTCAATTGCCAAATCAATAACTGAGTCCAAGCTTTCCTTAGTGCACAAATCACACCCACTGTACTCAATGGTTGCCGACTTTTCAGCCAACAGTTTGATTTGCCTTTCGTTTTCTGGTAAAACCGACTGTGTGTTATCCTCACTAAATGAATACTTGATCATTTCCTCCACTCTCAATGCTTCTATTCTCAGCAAGTTCAAAATCATATTGTACGTCAATCTAAACTGAGACTTTAATTTGGTCGGAACACCCAAAGTAATTTCTTTGAAAGTCACAGGTTCCAGAGGCTCAGTATAGGTCATAACAATGACTGTCCCAAAAGTATCCAACCCTCTTCTACCAGCTCTACCAGCCATTTGAGTAAATTCACCTGGATTCAAATTTCTCATGCTGTTCCCATCGTGTTTGTTGACTTCAGCAAACACAACAGTTCTAGTTGGCAAATTCAAACCCATAGCAAAAGTCTCGGTGGCAAACAATACCTTAATGAAACCTTTGGCAAAAAGAATTTCCACCAATTCCTTCACAATAGGCAACAACCCACCATGATGAACAGCAATACCTCTTTCTAACAACTGTCTCATTTTGATTATTTGTGGAAGGTCTCTATCCTCTTTCTTCAATCTACCGATCGATCTCTCGATGATCATGTGAATCTGAGAGCTTTCTCTATTACCACAAAAGTTGATATCCTCCAACCAATCAGCATAGTCCTCACATCTTTGTTTACTGAAAACAAAGATTACAGCAGGAAGCAAATCTTTGGATTTCAAATAGTTGATCAAGTTAGCCCATGTCGTTTTATTTGGTGCAGACCTGTTGAAGAACGATTTCTTGTTAGCAGGCTGAGCAGAGGTTAGTTTGTTTGCACGATTGTTGTTATTGTTTGTGTTATTGTTACCATATTTTGACTTGTTTTTGTTGTTGTTTTTAGGATCGTCGGCTTTGGCCTTTGTGATGGCATTACCTGTTAGTAGATCTTTGTGTTTTTTAAAATTTTCAGTCAAAAATTTTCTATCTTGACTGATTACAGGTATCAATGTATTCTTAGTCCATAAGTTAACCACTAATGGAACAGGTCTTTTAGGAGTAGAAATGACATATATATTTTTATGCTTTGTTCTACCGATCCAGTTTGCAAACTCAAAAGTGTTAGGCACAGTGGCGGATAATAGAATAAACTTGACATGAGCTGGCAACATGATAATGACTTCTTCCCAAACAACCCCTCTGTCTTGGTCGTTGACGTAGTGGACCTCGTCAAAAATAACAAATTCAACGTCTCTGATCAAATCAGCACCTTTGTATAACATTGATCTTAAAATTTCAGTAGTCATGATCAAACAACTGGCTTCTGGGTTGATTTGTACATCACCAGTGATCAACCCAATTTCAACGTCTTCAAAATCGTGCTTGAAATCTCTAAATTTTTGATTAGACAATGCTTTAATCGGGGAAGTATAAATAGTTTTGGTCATGTTTCTCTTGGTCATCGCAATGGCATACTCGGCAACTACAGTTTTACCAGCAGATGTATGTGCGGCAATGAAAACAGAGTCACCTTGCTCTAGATGAATGATAGCTTCTTTCTGGAAAGTATCCAATTCAAACGGCCATGTTCTTGCAGGGTTAGGTACCAGTTGGTTGAAGTTGGAAATTGTTCTGTGATGGATGTCAACTACATGTGCCCAAACTTTCTCTGAGTCTGTGTTTTTCTCCTTTTTCACGTATCTAGCAAAGTCAATTGTTTCTGGAAGCAAATTGTCAATCTCTTCGTTGCTTTCGTAGTCTTTCGAATTGGCATACGTGCTCAAATTGGACAAATCTGTTTTATTGTAGTTTTCATACTCTAGCAATTCTTGTTCAACCTCTTCATTGTTGTTCAATTCACTCAATTGATTGACCTCAGTGTTTAAGGTTCCTGCTGCGTCTTGAACAGGGATCAATGGCTCGATACCTCTTTGCATTCCTGGTGGGATGTCAAACAATCCAAACTCGTTTCTGTGCAAAAGCTGCTGGCTGACCACTGTGGGCGTGTTGGCCACAGTGGCAGATTCACTCAAACCTGGTTGAAAGGGCAACTGGGTTAGCGACCCAGAGATCTTGTCAACTTTCGAATCAATCTTACGTGATATTGACAAAGAGTTGGCGTTGTTTGCTTCAACAAGGTCTTTCATCGAAGTTTTTTCAGCAAAAGAATCTATGTTTCCGGTGATTCCGGTTCTGTGGAACACAAAATTGGTTTTGTTTTGAAACCCTGGGATGTCTAAAAACTGCTTATAATCATATGATTTGTTCGAGGTCTTGTTTGCGCCTGCAGAGTCAAAGATTGAGGACTCCATGTTGGGGATGTCCTGAAACAAGTCTAGTAAGGGCCACTCCATGTTTTCGTTCACGTTCAAATATCTCTGTTGAACAGTGGCATTCTGGTACGCCGTGTTGTTGTCGTATTCTTTGGCAAAATCAAGTTTAGTCACTCTATCTTCAAACAATTCGACGTGGTCATCATCTTCGTTCACTATCTCTCTCAAAGAGGCATAAAGTTCTGTAAGGGACACCATATTTCTTTGTTTCCGGCTTGGGCTATTTTCTTGTGTCTAGCGCTCATAGTGGGTGGTAACTGAGAGTTGTGGGATCTCGATATAGAATGAGAACAGAAAAACATTTCTTTGGAGAAAAACAAGAGCAGGGTAATTAATTCTGAGATTTGTAACGAAATATGTTTGTAGTAAGCGGTTCCTCCAAATTCCGTTTATCATTACAGCTTACATTACAAAACAGGTATACAAATATATAACTGAAAAAAAAAAAAACCAAACAAGCCAGTGAGCTCAAACTTCTCATTACTCTTCCTCGCTTTCATCGCTGGAGTAGTCATCTGAACTTTCGCCGTTTGGGTCGTCAAACCCGTGCATGCTTTGCACACTGCCCTTGTTGTTGTTACTGTTAAAACTGGATGTGAGTGTTGGTGTTCCCAAAGACTGCGATGGTGAAGCAGCAGCATTCAACAACTCTAGTCTCTGTTTGATCTGCACGATTTTTTCTGCCTCACCAGCTTTGCCCTTACCCCTACCAGCAGGATTTGTCACTGGCGAATTAGCTGCACCCATTTGAGAAGACTGGGCAAATGGTTGTGGAGTAGAGGCTGCTGAAGTGGCAGAGTAACTCTGGTTCCCATTTGTTTGCATTGGAGCTGCTACAGGAACAGCACTGCCGGGCACACTTGATGGAGACAACGAACCTTCAACGAAGTCGCCGTATTTTTTGAAAAACGTATTGAACAAAGTTAAAACCAAGTCGTTTTGAAAATGATTCAAATCAAAGACCCACTCACCCATTTCATCTTTAGGTAATGATTCCAAATCTATATTTTGTTGCACAAATGCAGAAATCTGATCTAAATCCGAAGGATCCAACTGTTCCATTTTTTCAGCCATATATTTTTTCATTTCATAAGTGACGACTCTTGCAATATCAGAATCATTTGATTTACGTAGTCTCTTGTTACTATTACTATTTTTTGATTTACCATTTTTAGAGGTAGAAGATGAAGATTTCCGACTTCTTTTTGTATTCCCTCCTCCTCCACCACCACCATTTTTTTTTTTCATCATCATATTTCTTTTCATATTTCTTTTAGCATTTTTTCTATTTTTCATTATTTTATCCAATTCAATTTTTCTCAATTTTTTCAATTCTTGTTGAATTTGAATCAATTGTTGTTCCATGAATTGTATAGCTGGAGTTGTTATCAAAGATTCATCAATAACAATATTATCATCGTCATCATCACCACTATTATTATTATTATTATTATTATTATTATTATCATCATCATCACTATCACTATTATTATTCATATTATTATCGTAATCGTCACTTCCCATTCCATCATAGTCATATGACTTTGGAGTCAATGGTAATGGCTCTGGTTTTTTAGCCCATAAATCTTTATATATTTTTTGTAATTGTAAACCCCAATCATGCACGGGAGTTCCCTTTGGATTGAACACAAAACAATTATGGAAAACTAAATCTATATCGTTTTCCACTTCTTCTAGTGATTTATATTCCCATCTCATTAATTTTTTAGATATAGTTCCAAGATCCATTGGATTTTTAACATAATCGAAATATGTGGGTAAATTTAATGCAACAGGATCTACCGGTTCAATAAATGCAAAATTAATATTAGAATATTTTTTGAGCATCAATTCTTTAACAACGTTTTTAGCAAAACTTAAATCTTGCAAAACGTTTTTATCCTTTGGTTTTGAATTCTGTGAAACTTCATTATAGTAGAGATCTTTTGTCTTTGGTGGTATAATTTGTCTTTTTGGTCTTTTAGAAGCACTAGTAGTAGTGGTATTAGTATTATTAATATTTTCTAACTTTATAGGTGGTATCTTTGTCGATGATCCTGTGTTGCTTGCAGTAGTGGATGTAGTAGTAGTTGTATTAATGTTTTTTTTATAATCTCTTGATGGCATATTATTCATATGTTTTTCAAAAGATTGTAACAAATTATTAGCTACAGTTGCCATTAATGATTTTTCACCATTAAATACTATAGAATTATTGATCATTAATTTAAAATCGTAATAAAATTCTTCAACATCATTATAGGCTTTTAAATTCAATTTTTTTTCAATAAGACTCAAATCCATTGGGTTTTTGATGTAGTGAAAGTATTGTGGTATTTGTAAAGCAATTGGATCAACAGGCTGTAAAAAAGGCTTTGCATCTTTTAATCTTTTGATATTTCTAATTGAAGTTGTTGCATATTTGTGTTGATGATCAGGCATTGGAGTAAGAGAAGCAACCACTTCTTGTTGTATTGGAGCGGGAGCCGGTTCTGTTATTGTTACTGGTTGTTTTTCTCCATTGTTGTTGTCTTCATCTTTGTCTTTATTAGTATTGGTAGCAACTGTATCAGTATTACTATTATGATTATTATTATTAGTAGTAGTAGTAATAGAAGTGGTAGTTGTATTCTCTATACTGTCTTTCTTACCCTCTTCTTCTATTTCTTTCTCTTTTTCTTTTTCTTTTTCCTCTTTTTCTTTTATCTCTCTTTCGGCTTCTTCTTGTTCTTCTAATGTAGCTTGTTGTAATGGTTCTAGTTCACTATCTTCATCTACGGGTGTATGTTCTTTTTCTTCTTTTTCTTTATTTTCGTCTTTGTTTGTATCTTTTACTATACTGTTACTAGTAATACTGTCTTCCACTCTAATGTTACTATTATCATTCTCAGCATCACTATTATTAGTGTTATTATTACTAGTATTAGTAGTGTCAATAATATTGTTTGTATTATCTATATTATCAATATTAATCGATTGTTGTTGTTGTTGTTCTAGTTCAGTCATTTCTATAATATTGCTTCTTTTTTTTTATTTTTATTTTTATTTTTTATTTATTATCTATAAAATATGTGGTTTTTGGTTTTTTTCGTATCTATTTATTTAATACCTATGAAATAAATTTGTAAATTTGTAAAATTGTGAAATTGTAAAATTGTGAAATGCAAAAAAAAAAAAAAAAATAATTAGTAATAAAAAAAGACAATAATAAATATAACAACACAAATATATTATTTGAACAAGTTGTTTCGATGCTATTTGGTTCTCTTTTTTTTTTATTGAATAGTATAGTGTTACCTTAATATTGTCCACCATTTAACAATTTAAAATAGAATTTCTATTTTATAAAATTAGGGCCATGTGATCAAACCGAATCTTAAATTCCTAATTCACACATACTACCTTCAAATATGAAAAACATGAAAAACATATAAACCCTCATTTTAATAAAAAATTAATTAACCGCCTATGTAATGAAAATTAACAGTATAAATGTTTTAAACCAAAAATTAAATAATTACGTTTCCTAAAATGGGTGTGCACAATAACTTATATAACTCATATATTATATAATAATTGAACATCTATTTACACAATAATTTATTAAAGGTTATTAAATTTTAACATTTACATTATTCGAATTGTTTATATTTTATAAAAAAATAAAAGAAATTTTTAAAAATTAAAGCGAGTTATATATATAAAATTATAAATTATTTTTTAATTCTATATATATTTACAATTTTTGTTCATATTTATTTAGTGAATTGAGAAACCCGACAACGACAACGACAACGACAACAACAACAACAAATGGAAAAAAAAACATCGAATGGAAACATTAATAATCAGTATATATATCATATATATTGATATAGAAACTAACGTAGATGATGACTTATTTTTTTTTATTTTTTTTATTTATGAAATAACTTTTTTTGCTTTTTTTTCCCCTTTTGTTAAACACTCTGTATAATTCAGTAGAGCATTACGCCGTTTGAAATGATAATTACTACTATTATTAAACATTCCCTCTCTCTCTCTCTGTCTCTCTCTCTGTCTCATTGTCAAATGTACATCAGTTTCTAAGCAAAATAATATCGATAACAACCAAGTAAAAGAATCTTAAAAAGCAGCAGGGTTGTAAATTTTACAAAATACGAATATAATTGCTGGTTTTCTGTTATTTATTGTAATTGGATCATGATAATAAAGATTGTTATAACTATTGAAAACTAGATATGGTATATATGAAAGAAAAAAAATAAAAGCCAAGTTGCAGGGGGTAACACGTTTGTAATACAGAATTGTCACCCGACTGAGAGTTTCAAAATTACAAATACAAAAAAAAAAATTGAAAGAAAGAAAAAATAAAAAAAACATTATTTACCCTAATTTTTTTTGTTCTTTCTTTCCAAAAAACTTCTCTTATATTGCCTATAAATATATATATACGTGTTTAAAACATATATACAATGGAAATTTGAATCATAAGCATCTTTCAACAGCAAAAACGTCCCAAACAACAACAAAAGATCAGAAATGTCAATGTATTTTGGATTTATTTATGGATTATTGATAATAGAATTGGTCATTTTTTCAATTCTTATTGTACCATTACCTTACAAATTGACAAAGTTTAAAAAACATTTTATCAAAATGGTTAATTACTTAATTCAAGGAAATGAAACATTGAAAATTTTTTCTAAAAGTATTGTTGCCTTCATCTTAATTTTTTTCATTGACTGTGTTAATAAATTGAATAAATTACAAAAAATCATCGAATCCTTAACTTTAGCAACAACACCAGACTCACTTTTGAAAAATCATGGTAAGTTCATTACAAACGAATATGTAAATATGCCAAAAAGTGAATTACATATGATCAAGTTTTATAGTCAAAGAAATATGTATTTAACTGGATTCACATTGTTTCTTTCATTAGCCATATTGAGAATGAATTCAATCATTATGAATCTATTGAATACAAGAAATAAAAGTTCAAAACAATTATTTGAAATTGGTGAATGTGCAGATGATGATTTGAAAATTCAAGAAAGAATTGAATCATTAGATACAATGATTAAAAATTTAAAAGAAAAAAATTCAACAATAACTCTTGAAGATTGATTTTATATATGTATATATGTAAGTATTAAACATTAATGTAGGAATTTGATTTATGTTTTGGTGTATATTGGAAATTTGAAGGAGTTTTACCTAAAAATATTTCACTAACTTTAATCCAATCGTTCACATTCGATGAACTTAATAATGTTTCCATTTCATCTCTACCTTTAAAAAAAGATGGTCTTTCATTTAATTTATTTTGTCTTGAAAGTAATCCAATTGGAATATATCTATGGAAAAATGACATGAAATCAAGGAAAAATCTTCTACATTGTAACAAACCATATTCATCTGTACCCCAATGATCCATTGCATTTATTAAATATTTTTCCAAAATTTCTAATCTTTCGCCACTTGTTTTATCAATTGATTGTTCAGATTTGATTTCTTCAAAAATCCATGGTTTAATCAATGCACCTCTTGCAACCATTATTGAATCCATCTCAGGACATTCATCCAATAAATCGTGCCAATCTTTCCAATGATAAAGATCTCCATTTCCTAAAAATTGAATTCTTTCACCATTGTTACGTTTTTCATGATTTTCTAATTGATTTTCATGATATTCAATTTCAACTTTACGTAAATCTTTGGCAGTTTCTTTGATATATTGCCAATTTGATGCTCTTGTATATCTCTGTTGTCTTGTTCTACCATGCAATGTAATACAACTAACATCTGTTTCATTAACCATTCTTTTAATCAAATTTTTAGCCAATGGTGATTCATCTTTTGTACCAATTCTTAATTTACAACTGATTGGAATATCATCACTTGTGTATGACATTGTATTCAAAATTCTTAATAATCTACCTGGATTATCTAATAACCCTGAACCAGATCCTTGTTTATATAATAAATCAATTGGACACCCACAATTCAAATTAATCTCATTAACGGTTTCTGAAGAGTTTGGTAATAATTTCTTAATTGCTTCACATGCTTTACCTGCTTGCCATGGTTTATTTGTTGCAATTTGAATACCAAATCCAGGTAATTCATCCTTGTGAGATTTCATTAATGCCCACTCACTATTGGCACCTTGTAATAATGGTAATGACAATGCCATCTCACTATATGTAATATCACATCCTAAACTTTTCATCAATCTTCTATACGGTAAATTCCCAACTGTTGTCAATGGTGAAAGAACCATTTTTCTATTATAATTCAATGGTCTATTCTTTTCACGACTCCAATAACGCGCATCTTTATATTGTAAATAAATTTTTTTCTGTTCTTCTCTCTTGGCAACAATTTCTGGATCTTCAATCTTAGTGTTTTCTTCTTTTTGTTTTTCTTCATTTGTTGAGTCTTTTTTAGATGCTTTCTCTTCTTTAGTTAAATGAGTTTCATTATATTGATTTTGAAAAGAATCTTGAACACTAACAATCCATTCTGTATCAGGAAATTGCATTCTTTTCTTCATCAAACTGAATTTATTATCTAAACTAATACAGTTGATTTCACCGCCATTATAATCTTTTGGAATAACATTGATATCAAATGTTAATCTTACTGGATTTTTCTTTCCTTCTTCTCCTCCTTCTGCATCATCATTGTTACTTTGAGAAACAAGATGACTTTCTAAAAATTTACATTTGAATCCCATTGGACAAAATCCTAATTCTTTGTAAACAGGACATATTGAAAAATAATCCGTGGAAAGATCAGGTGTCTTTTCAGCAAGATATTGATCCAAGTCATGGATAAATTTACATTTTTCACCAAATTTACAAAGTGGTTCCGTTTCTTCATTTGGACCCATTCCAAATTTATATTTCCCACAAAGCATAACAGTCTCTTTTTGTTGGGTATTGTCTCTGTTTTTGTTTTGACCACGTTCTCCCTTGTTCTTCCCCTTCTTGTTGTTTCTTTTCTTATTGTTGTTTTTACCTCCTTCAGCTGCAAGACCTTCAAGTAGTCTTTCATCTGCTCCTTCTTCATCAATGTCAAAACCATTGTTTTGAGCAGCAGCAGCAGAAGCAGCAAATGCAGCAGCAGCACTGGTACCTCTTGGATCTGCAGAAATATCCACAAGATACTCTGGTTTGATCTCTGCAACACCAAACACAGAATTGATGATTTGGATCGGTTGTTGTTCAGTAGTAGATTCTTGTTTTTGACTTTTAGCTGCAATTGAGTTGTCGGCTAGCGAAGTGCTAGATGCAGATCTCTTCAATGTATCACTAACAGGTGTTTCTGAAGACATCTTTTATAGAGTTTGGGGTATTATTTTATTTCAGTTGTTCAAATGATTCCAATTCTGTAACAGCTTAAAAAAAGTATAGATTTGTAGATCCTGTTCGATGAGAAACTCACTTGATATAATTTCTTTTTCTTTTCCGTTTCGATTATTTTTTTCTTACGAATTTTACATATTTGTTGAAATACGCCAATGATCACGTTTATTTCACGTGCATATTGCCCAAAGTGATCCAATTTGATGCCCCTCTCCATCAACAACAAAGCAAGATCTTTGGGGATCAACATTAAATCCTTGTTGTTGAGCACGAACTGGCTTCTCCGTCAAATATGAAGAAAAAAAAGTTGAATCATTTGATTGCGTGATATTCTGACTTTTTTTTGTGTGTTTGCTTACAGCATTAATTGGTTTGTTCTATGTACTTTCTCATTCTAACTGCAGATTAGATTATATTTTCCCGATAGTTTTTTTGATTTTTTTTTGTGTTTTATTCCGAATGTTGAACTACTTCTCTGTCTAAGTCCTTTTGATTCCCGCCTAAAACTCTCTAGGCCAGCAACAAACAAACGTGAAACCAAAAAAACCCAGAGGGAAAAAAAAAGAAATTCGTGTTGATCATTATTATCTTCAACATCTCAGTAGGCAACCCAATTTGATTTTGGCTCATCGTTGATTTTAGAAAGAATTGTATTCATTTAAAAAACTTGTAACACCAAACACTAGAAAATAAAGAGAAACCAATTCTCTTACATAATTGAAGAATAATACCGTTGAAACACGGATCTCCACCTTTGATAGACGTATATATATATATATATACATATACTCACGTTGAGCACACACAGAATTCATTATAAAGTATGTTAAACACATGAAACATGAAAAAAACACAGTAATTTTGTGTTGGGTTTTAGCACACGCACACACACACATGCACATTTATTGCAAATTCGTGTGACTTCAATTGATAATCAAAATTACTAACAAAGTATATATCCGAAGTATTTTCAATAAATTTACTATTATTATTATTAATAATAATAATAATTTTCTACTTCCAGCAGTTATCTACGTTTTTTTTTGGGTATAACACCTATGTTCTTTCTTTGGCTACTATCTTATTAAATGTTATTTGATTTAGAACTTAAAGCCATATTTGTGTGTTTCGTTATATTCCAACCTTCTTGGAAGGGGAGAGAGAATGTGATTTCTTTTTCATTTTTCTTTTTTTTTCCCATACGGGTTATAAACGATGGATTAATCGAACCTCACAGAGAAAGAGAAAGAAAGGGTAGAGTTTAGAGCACACCATAGATTCAACTGGGAATAGAGTTTATTGAAAAAAAAACCTATATTCGATATAACTATATATATTCACAGACACAAACATATACAGCTCAACCAACATGTTGATAGAGCAGAAACAGGTTTTTGAAACAGTGGTGGCATCGCCTACAGTAGCGGCTAAGGACCATGACGGAGCCAATGATGAACAACTCAGTACTATTGCAACAAATACTATTACCACTACTACTACTACTACGGCCACCGCTAATACAAACAATGCCAATACCAATACCGGTACTAATATAATACTGTCACCGGTTCACTCACATACAGATTCATTGTCCGATATGACCTCAGAAAAAGAAACAAAAGTGGACTCATCGTCTTCGTCTTCGCTCGCTTCCAAAGACATAAGTAAGGAAAGATCAGAAGAATTAAGCTCAACCGTTATTGATAGCAATAAAGACATTTTTCCCAAAGACACCAAAAAAAATCAAACAACCATAATAGATCTAATATCAAACACAGAGCCTTTGGATGAACAGGCAAGATCAAGAAGAGATTCATTAGCTCAGCATCAAGGAATGAGTGGTGTGTCATGGAATAAACTAAATATAGCTTCCTGGTTGAAAGATGAAGTTATGTTTAATAAACTTAACAGTGCTATAAATTTGAGAATGCAACAACACGAATATAATATCAAAGATACAAAGTCTGAGACTAACAGCAACATTTGCAATCATCAAAGTGAACTAAAACTCGAAGTAGAAACGAAAAAAAGTGACACTACAGTAGTTACATCTGGTAAACAAGAAAATGAACCAAATTCCGTATTACTATCAAACACTAAAGTATGTTCCAACAAAGTTCAAAAAAAAAAAAACTCTCTTGCTCAAGCATCATATCTGCCAACACTTGAAAAGCAATATTGCAAAGACTATTCATGTTGTGGCTTGCTACTGCCCTCATTGCATGATCTACTAGAACATTATGAAAAAATACACATATCGGCTACACCTGCCAGTGTCATATCCAACTATCACGCCCTACACAACAATTTACATTTAAACAATACACACTCTACTATAACTTCCTTGAGCAACAACTCACAACAGCAGCAGCAGCAGCATGCTGTTAAAGATTTACAAAAAACAAAGAATGAAAAAGTCATAAACAAAGCACACGGAAATATGGTTCAAAAACAATCGAAAAATGGTAAACTCTTACAACATCAACAGAAACTGCAACAGTTACAAAACCAGAAAAATCTTCTAATTCAACATGGGCCTCTTTCAGATTCAACTAACGACCACCAACAGCCAAACGACCAAGATAAAATGAATAAAGAGCTCAAATTACAAAGCGAGCTTCTTCAGGCTCAGCATAATAAAATCAAAGAACTAGAAAAAAGCAAAAATTTGGC
Organism: Hanseniaspora taiwanica (nom. inval.); assembly: GCA_030580555.1. NCBI lineage: Eukaryota > Fungi > Ascomycota > Saccharomycetes > Saccharomycodales > Saccharomycodaceae > Hanseniaspora > Hanseniaspora taiwanica (nom. inval.). Next base: position 44,924 of record JAKTSY010000166.1, on the reverse strand, counting down.
AGCACCCGGTTCTGCAGCTATTGCGCCAACTACAAAAAACAGACAGCAGCATCAAGTGCTGGCCCACAAAAACAAAACTGGCTTGAATGATAATTTAGTGGACGCCGTTCCCACCAATGACGTTTTTTTAAATCACGATAAAAACATAGCACAAAACCAAGGACAAAATCAAACAGATTTGAAAAATGCATTCAAAAATTACACTGCTATCAGCAACGCGTTGAATAACGATAATGGTAGTGGCTCCTCCGATGAGGTAGTGCCGGTTTCGACTAATAAAAAAAAAGAAACACTGACCAAAAGACAAGACGTAAGCATGCCAACAACTAATACTGCTACATTACAAGATCCTCACCAAGAGCTCAAAGGGCATTCTTTGTCACCTCATGTGATACGTGCATCTCACTCTAATATTTTCAAACAGCCTTCTTCAGTTTCTCCACTAAATGTGTCAGACAAAGCAAGAGACCGTTTAATTCACGAATTCAATATAAACAACAAAACGCCAAACTTGAATAATAAAAACTCTGTTTCCCTATCAGTGCCATCGGAAAATGAAACTGATCATGGTTTGACAAGCGGGGTTTCCTCAGTGATCCATCCACACATGGTGAATCCAAATGCTATTAAACTAGAGCAGCAGCAACTTGTGGGGCCTGGTGATGGTGTGATTTCCGGGTCGTCTGAATCCTATACTGTTAATATGAAAGCAGTTTCGTCAATATCACATTCTTCCGGCTCTGTGAATGTCAAAAAACTTAAAACTTACTCGAATCATCAAAAACTGTCAAGCTCTGGCCAAGCTTTGTCTGTGAATTCAAAAATTGGTGATTTAAAACTGTCCTCGGATCTTTCTCATGGAGCCACGTTGGGTGGTAGTGCTCCTCCTCCAGCCACAGAAACACTTGATGATAATTCCACGAACAAAACAAATGTGCTGGCAAGGTCAGCATCTCTAAGCCTGTTGCCAAACTCCACTGATGTGCCCGCTCAAAATAAACCAAGATCAAGAAATCCCTCAATCACTTCGTCAATGAGGTCTATCCATTCTGATGACCAAGATCTTTCCGAATTTGTTGGAGATGGGCTTCAAAGCAACAGAATAAGAAGTCACTCCGCTGGATCTTCTCCTAATGTTTCACTAATGAAATTCAACTCCATGAACCGCGAAAATTACGCAGGAGACAAACCTTTTTTGAACGAGCATGCCAGACGTATGTATTTGTTGGAACTCGAAGAAGACAAGCCTTTCAAGTGCCCAGTTATTGGATGTGACAAGATGTACAAAAACCAAAATGGTTTGAAGTATCATCGTGCACATGGTCATCAAGGCCAAAAATTGTATGAAAATGCGGACGGGACTTTCTCCATCATTGACCCTGAATCAAATCAGCCATATCCAGACGGAATGGAATTTGAAACGGACAAACCATACAGGTGTGATGTCTGTGGGAAAAGATACAAGAATTTAAATGGTTTAAAGTATCACCGTGCGCATTCGACTCATTAAATTTCCAATTGCTCAGCAACAACTGAGAGTTGTGAGCATTTTTTTTCAAAAGAAAGAATATAACTTTATTTTCTTTTATAGTCTTGTTTTATTACATAGGTCCACGGCGCGGGATATCAACGTTTTTTAGTATTTTCTTTTTACAAAGTATAAATTCTATTTGATCAAGTATAAATTTAATATTTGCTTTAAAGTCTGTCTTGTTTCGATATGAGTCTCGAGTTCATGCAGTTGCGCATCACATCTTTTAAAACAGTTACATAGCTGTTCACAATTTCATCAAGTGTATGGCTTTTAAGATGACAAAAGTGAATATTCTCCATGTAAAAACAAAGATGAAGGTAACGGCAATGTAATGGCAAGTAAAAATGCCAGCAAAACTAATGATCTTGTAATTTTCAAAGAACTTTCTCAAAATGCTGGTTTTCTCGTGGTGTGCAAATATTTTCATATTAGAATCACTTAAAACTGTGAATCCCAGATCTTTGCGATTGGTCTGTATGTTTCTAGTATCCGGCACTCTATTTTTCAATGATATTCTCAGTGAGTATGCTTTTTCACATCGTTCAAGATGATTCGTGTTTTTTCCAAAAACAACATTTCCAATGTCTTCCGCTCCAATATTGATTTTGTAATAACCATTGTTCACTCTTTGAATTATTTTTTTAGATGAACTGGAGCTTTTCATACGTAGCAATTTTCTAAACACGTTCAAAAAGGATAAAGTGTTGTTTTCTGTTTCAAAATAATCATTGGTAGGGATACTTACCAAATTTGTACGAATAACATTGTGTTTATCAAAGTATCGACATGCCACAGTACTTTCTACAATTTTCATTTCATCTATCATTTCAAGTTCAGATGAGTTATGCTTAAAATAGATTTCCAACTCAGGTAAACTGTATGTGACATTTTGCTCTAAGACATTTAATGGAAATTTAAACTCAAAAAAGTTATTATCTACAGAATAAGAATTAAACGCAGGAGTATCATATATTATATCCACATAGGACGATATTGTTGGAAACACCAGGGTATTTTTATGCCCAAACCTTGAAAAACTAAAATTTATTGTCATCAACAAACTCACCAGTGGAATGATAATGAAAAAGATTAAAACAATGAGAAGTGAAAAACCAAAAGCACGTCTTGGTGGTTTCTCTCTATGGGTCTGCTCAAAACCGTTGTTGGCATTCATATTTTTTAAACTTATTTTTATCAATTTCTTGGAACAGATTATTCAAATTGCACTCTTTGTAGTGTTGTTTGAGCGGTTATTTTTTTTTTTTGTTTATATATATGTTATACAAAGAGACGAGGGAAAAAAAATTCGTTTTAATATGCTTTTTATGTGGATCTTAAATATGGAAATTTAAAAAAAAAAGATCATAATGTGGTGTCCTTTAAGTAAATGCAAGATATTTGAAAAAAATCGTTGAGCAAGTTGTAAAAAGAACAAGTGTTTAATTTTTTTTTTAAATTTTAGTATTATTATTTATAATTGGATGATATATACATTAGCGAGCACTACAATGGTTGAGCTGGCATTTGTCCCTGATAAGGGTACGATACAGCTTTCTCCAATAAAGCAATGGTAAAGTTTGATAAAGTAGCTTCAGAAATCAAAACACGAATCCAAAAACAGTTGTACTCAACAGAACTGTACCTGAAAGCAAAAAATAATGCAAGCCGAGTAACAAAATTAAACTAGTAATCTCGTGACTGATCATGAATTTTTTGATCGTATTCATTTGTTTGTGGTCTTGGCGTATGCTTATATTAGACTTGTCAAAAACAGTCAACAGTGGTTCCCTACTGTCTGTGTTTCTCCCATTTGCATGCTTAAGTATTATATCAAGCACATAAACATCTCTTTGTGTGTCTATATATGATGGTGCTTTGTTGAGCACCACATTCCCCATATTGCTTGGATTAATTTTAATATTGTACACGTTCTTCGTGACATGTTTTTGTTTAATCTGTCCATTAATCTTGGATCTATCTGAAACAAAAAAATGCCAGATCTCTTGCAGAAGGGGGTACTTATAATTCTTACCAAAAGATGTATCTATACTAATGATATTTTTTCTTAATAAGACAGACGAGCTCCCATCATATAACTGTAGGGACTCAGAAACCTCCATGAAGTAAAAACCAGCATCAATATACTTGTTGGAGTTCTCTGCGTTGAAAAAAAGCTCAATCTGAGGTAACCCATATTTGATGTTTTCAGTAAGCATATCTAAGGGAACGGCAAATTGCAAAGAAGACTTCTCCGAGTAATTACTCTTGCTGAATGATTTCCCGAGAGCACTGGGATATTGCAATATTGTGGGGAACTCTAAGTCATGTTCACTCTTGGTAGACTCTATCACCTGCTGGTACAAATTTCTTGTTGAGAGTAGGGAAAAGAGTGGAATCACAATCCCAAAAACGCTGAAAAGTATTCCTGCTCTAATGGCAAGTTTGATAACTTTATTAAAATCCACTTTCATTGTTGTGTGTGCATTAGAAATGTTCGTTTTAATCTCTTATTGACTGATGCTGTAAGCTGAAAGTTTCACAAGGAGCAACAATGTCACCACCAACCATTGTGGTAGTACTTTTTTATTTTTTTTTGATACGCGCACACGTGCCATCGTTTACGATTAACCCAAATATTTTATATAATATATACAAACACATGAGGTAAAGTACAGAACAGATTCATTCAGACAGTGCCCTTTTTCTGTAAAACATTATACAAGACAAAAATAGGCCCGTGTTTCTTTAAGGTCAAGACATTTTTATAATCTTTTGCAGTTTGGTTCAATGTAAGGACCAATTTCTTACAGTTTGCTATCTTTGATTTCAACAATATATCCTGGGAATCGGTGGATCTAAATCTGGAATCGCATTTTTTCTGTGCGATCACCTCTTGCGATTTTCTATCGAGAATGATTTCGTCAAGATAAACATCGCTTATGGTTTGGACTCTGTCGCTGCTCTTGTCCAAACCTAAGTATCCGAGTTGATCTGGAGAGTCAATTTCAGTGGAAAGCCCTAATGAATCAAATTGAAAATTTTCAAGTAAAGTGTCACTCTTGGTCAAATTGTTGAAATCTGAATAATAATCATCTTTAGAAGTTGGGGTGCTTGAGCCTGAACCAGATGTTTTCAAAGCAGGAAGAGGTTTTTCACCAAGTTTTTTGATATCTGGTAATTTTTTATTTGGTGATACTGGTTGAGGAACCCCCCATTTTTTGTTTGCTTCTTGGACTATTTGTAATGGATGTTTGAATTCAATTTCAGGTTTTTCTGTTTCAAAAATGGATATGTTACGCAATATGTTTATTGATAATTCCTCTGCACGAATTATGTTTTTCTGGTAATGTTTGAGTTCTGGAGGTGGCACCAGTTTCTTTTTGTTATTGTTATTAGTAGTGGCAGTGTTATTTGATGGTTTTTCATTTTTCGAAGGAACCGGTGGAGGTGGCAATGGTCTTGATGATTTATTGTTAAGCTGTTGTTGTGAGTGTGCGTTGGTTTTTTGTTTGTTGAAACTCAAAAAGGAAAACATTGTACTTACAGAAGGTTGTGGATCTGAGATTTTCTTGGAGTATGGTTTGGGTGGTAACATTTTCCCTTTTGTATGTGGAATAGAAGAAGGAGGAGAAGAGGAAGAAGAACAACTACTCAAATTAAGGGAATTTTTGGAGACTAATTTATCAACTAGTTCATCAAATATATCAAATGGATATTGTTCAGTTTTATTATTTAAAAAAATGTTTTGTGACAATGGGAACAAGGTGAATATTTTAAAACCTGGCATAACTAAAAAATCAGAATCTCCTTCACTGATAACAGATTTTTCAAATAAGTTTGAAAAATTTTCTTTATAATACAGGTTTTCCATTTGTAAGAATTTCATTAAGAAATTAACTTGTGGATATTTGATTGAAATTTGTGCGAAGATCAAAAATTTTGTGAAAAGGATTAAAACAGATGTGAATTTTTGATTTAAGAAAAGTATATCCCAATTTCTACAAATCTCATTGATTAGTAATGTTTTCTGTTTTGATGGTAAGAACCCCCAAACGTTAAATAATGAAGATATTGAAATATTTTGAATTTCACAATTTAATGTTTTCCACATACTAACTATTCCAAACAACCATGTGTCCCATTTAATTATTTGTGAAATCCATGAACAACTACCGACTTTCAAAATATTACAATAATGTAAAAGAAAATGTTGATATAAATAATTTGCTAGTATGATATTATGAGCTGGAATAGTTTGTAAAACGGCTAAAATCATATCGTCAAAATTTTCAACAATGGAGTGAAATCTTTCATGGTGCATACATGGTATTTCCATGATTGTATTTATGAGTTGGAAAAGTAAAGTTTTGGTATAAGACAATTCATCACTGGTGAATTCATTATCGTCATTTGTTACAAACGATGAGTTAGCATTAAATTTTGAATCTTGTAAATCATTAGAAGATTCCAATTGTGATGGTATTGTTGTATTGATTTTTTTCAAATCTGAATCAATTTTAGAAATTAATGCTTTTTGTATGATTTCGTTATAAGAGAACTGTTTATAATCAATTTTCCTCAAATTGTAAATGTTTATGAATAGATAATGATAATAGAAATTGCAAAAAATAGTTGAATTATCAAGGTATGAGATAATTTTTTGCAAGGCAACTACGTTTATTTTTTCTTCTTGACTTGTTTCTCCTTGAATTTGTTTTTTCTCATTATTATTTATTTCATTCATTGTTTCATATTCACTTTCTTCATCTAAATAGTCATCAATTAAATCTTGTTCATCAAATTCTTCATCACTACTACTATTACTATTACTTCTACTGGTATTCTCCTGTTCATCGTCTTTTCGTATAGGTTGTTGTATTATTCTCTCGGTTTCATCATCATCATCATCATCACTTGATAAATACTTTAATAACAATGTATCAAATTGTATATTATTAGTTGTAGTTGTTGTAGTTGTTGGAACAGCAGAAGTAGAAATGGAAAGTTTTGAATCTAGATGAAACAAAGAATATGCAATTATTTTACCAATCCAAATGTTTAAAACTTTTTCCAATTTCAAATACCATTTTGAACGTATTTCATTTGAATAATTTGCCATTGTTGAAGATATTATTGTTTTATTTGAATTATTTTTTGAAGGTATTGATACTAACTCATTTTTATTATTATTATTATTATTATTATTATTATTATTATTATTATTATTAGAAGTAGTAGTATTATTAGTAGTAGTAGTAGTGGTAGTAGTAGTAGTACTACTCATTAAATACTCTTGTTTTTTTTTATTAAACAAATTAACCAATTTTAAATTGTCATTAGTGAAATAGATTGTTTTCAATAATTTCAATTGGAAATTCTTATATAAATGATTAAAAATTGATTCTTTATCATTTAATTTTGCCATAAAAAAAATATTTGAAATCAATGATATTATTCTTGATATCAATTCCATTATAACAGATATAAGTTCTGATGATAGATGTAGATTTATTCTATTATTTTTGGTATTACTAGTGTTATTAATATTAAAAGTTAATATATTCAAAAGTGATAACCACCAATGTAAAAAACATTCAACATAAACAGGATCATGAATTATCAGTGTTTGATTTTGTTTCAAATTACTCAATATATCTTTATTAAATTTACGCAATGTTGATAATATATTGATTCTTAAAAAATTCGAAATTTTCTTATTTATTTCTGTGTAATCTTTTTGACATCCATTATTATTACTATTACTATTGTTATAGTTATTGTTTGTCTTTCTTTTAATTATGATCTGTTTATATTGATTGGTTAGTATTGTGAATTTATTCAATGAAAGATATAATTGAACAGATACATTATTTGGATCCATTGTGGTTTGAAGGGGATGGGAGCAGAAAGTGTTTAAACTCTTGAGATCAAATTTTGATTCTTTTTTGAGAATGTTATAATGGTTTATTATATGTTATTCTATTTTTGATTCTTCTTTTTCTGGAAATACTAAAATATAGGTAAGAAATAGTAACTGAATAAATGAGTGATGATTTATAGTTTATTGATCATATCATTAATTTCTTGAATTTATTTTAATTTCAATATATTGTATATAATTCAATATAATAAATGTAATATATATTTCGATTATCATTTATTTTTATTATCATCATTAATCTATTTTCGATGCCTGTTTTCTTTAAAAAAAACCGGTCTAGTTCTTTTTTTTTTTTTGTTCTCGTTCTTTTTTGTTCCTTTTTTTTTTGTTTTTTTCTTAATTACGTATATATGACTTTAAACTGTATAATGTTGTAGATCAACTTTTAATTATTTTTTTTGTTATAGTTATATAGTTATAGTGCTATGTATTTATATTTTTTACTATAGACTGTATTGAAATTAAAAATAAAACCGTCGGAAATAAAGTTTAAAATATATGAATATAGAGCAGTGTAACTTGTAAAATATTGACTCAATTTTTATTAAAACTTTATTGAGTGAATAAGAGAGGAAACCTCTTCGCGCCCTTCTTCACCTGTCCCACGTGGTAAATATGCACGTGACTGAAATAACAAATACAACTTTTTTACCCTCTTTGTGAATTAAATTATTTATTCATTTTTCATTTTCATACACACACAGAATTATTATTATAATAGAGAAAAGAAAGAAAAGGAAATTAAAATAATAATAAATAGTAATGATTCACTATTGAAATCTTGAATAATAAAAAAACACATTAATTTGAAAACAGAAAAGAAAAAAACTCAAGTAGAAGACATCAACTATCAATAAATATGAGATAATTAATGAAAGATGTTATGGAAAAAAAATTGACAAAACTATTATACATTCAGAATCACAATTACAATTATGATGATCAATGATAACATACATTCCAAAATAAAAAAAAGTGATGAGAACATAATGAGAACATCACGGTTTTAATTTAAAAGATGAGTTGGTATTAGAAACTCTGTTGTTATTGTTGGCATGTTTTATTCTTTTGTCTTTATGGTTCAATGCCTATATTAATCAATAAGACTGGTCCCTTTTATTAAAGTGATTGGTGTTGCTATTCAAAGATAGTGAAAGTGGGGTAAGAAATTCAGACGTTGTGTCTAATTTTCAAAGAGGGTAACTTTTTTAGTGTGTGTTTTTTTTTTCTCTTTCTCATTCTCATTTTCAATTTTGTTCTCTTTCTTTTAATAAACACAGCAAAAAAAAAAATGTTTAATAACATCATTTTTATGTTTTCTTTGAAGGTGGTTGTTTATTGAGTTTTTCTCAAATGTGATATTTTGACGAGAAAAGAATAATAAAGTCTGACTAATGGTATAGATTTTGAAAGATTTGATATTTTAATGATAATTATAAATAGTTAATAACAATAATAAGAGGAAGAAGAAGATTAAAGCCCAATAACATCAATTACATCGCTAGCTGCTTTTTAAACATTGCTTTTATTCACATAATACGAAGTTCTTTTCCAATTTAATTCAATTGAGTTTTATTTTATCACACACATTAACATAATTAAAGAACGTATTATATTATATTATATTATATTATATTATATTATATTATATTAGGTGGTTGGAGAAAAAAATATATATATATACAACAACAAAATGTCTGAACAAGGTCCTGCTTTGAAAAAAATTAAAATAACTCCAATAGATGAACCTTTGAAAAGATCTGATTTTATTCATTTTCAAAAAGATTGTTTATATAGAACTATTAAAGATGTTAGATTAAAATATGACTCTTTAAAAATTCAATATGATACAATGTTAAATGAAAATAATAATATTCTTAATAAATTTAATATATTTATTGAAAAATCAAATTCTAAAGGAAATAATTATAAAATTGATGAAATACTAAATATGAATGATAAAGAAATATTAGCTATTATTGGTGATCATGATGATAACGGTGATGCAAATTCCAATGATAATAGAGATAAATCAAACTCTGAAAATCAAAATGATATACTAATCTTGAAGAAAAAATATGGTAACTTAATAATTGAAAATAAATTATTATCGAAAAATTTAGAATCATTAAAAAATCATTATGAAAAAATTATTCATCAATTTGAAAGAGATTCAAGTGATATATTAAAAAGAGTTTTCAAATTAGGTGAAAACGATAATAATTTACAAGAAAATACTGATAATGATGATGCTAATAACAATGATAATGATAACAATAAGAGTAATAATAATAACAACAATTATAATACAACTATAAATAACAATGAAACAAAAGCAACAACAAAAATAATACAAAAATTCGAACCTGGTGTTACTTCTTCTACCACTGTCGATGATACATTAAAAAGCAATAGTATAGAACCAATAGATTCGGCAAATGAAGAAATTATTAATAAAACAAAATTATTGAAAACGGAATTAGAACTTGAAGAGTTTAAAAATAAAATAAGCTCATTAGAAACCAAAATCGATAGTTTAAACAGTGAATTAAAAAAATCCGGAAATACCATATCTCTATTAAATGATGAAAATTCTAAAAAAATAACTGAAATTGAAACAAAAACAACTAATATAACAAATTTGAGTAAAAATTTAGAAAATATTCAAAATACGAATAATTCATTGGTTACAGAAAATTCTAAATTTTTAAGTAAATTTAATACATTGTATCAAGAAAAATCAGATTCAGATCTATTGATTTTAAATAAATTTAGTGATTTGCAAACGAAAATCAATAATGATGTTTTAAATATGGAAAAAGATTTAGTTAGAATAAGAACTCAAAGAGATTCAATTCAAGCGAAATATAACATTTTGAAATCAGAAAAATCATCTTCAGAAGTTATTATTTTTTTACAAGATAATATAAATAAAATCGATGAAAAATTAAATAATTTAGAAAAATTTCATCAAACAAAAGATATTTCTAATAATGATTTATTAATTAACGAATTACAAGAATTAGAAAATGCTTATAAAGAGATTTCTTCAGAAACTTTGAAAAAATTTGAAAATTATTTAAAACATGATTCATTAATTATATCAAAATTACAAACTGAAAAATCTAGAGCCGATGAAAAATATTATGCAGCAATGAGATCAAAAGAATCAATTATAACCGAAAACAAAAGTGTTTGTAAAACATTGACAAAATCAAATGAATTAATAACTCAATTAAAAGAATCTGAAAAACTCGTTCAATTTAAAATGGATAATTTAAATAAGCAATTGAACCTTTCAAGAGAGAATGAGAAAAGATTATTAGAAATGAATAAGAAAAGTTCTAAAAAAATATCTGAATTAATGCTGGAAAATCATTCACAGGTTGGCAAATGTAATAAAATCGTTCAAGAAAATAATTTAATAAAACAGGAAATTGCTTCAAAGACTAAAAAAATTGAAGAAGAAAGTCAAATATTAAAAGATTTACAAAATTCAATGGATCAACTTGAAAAAAAATACGCAAAACTTTTCAAAAGTCTACAAACTATATCGGACAACCCAGATTTATTGACAACTTTCTTATTATCAAAGAAAAAAATGGCAAGTAATCATCATGGTGGTGGTACTAATTCACAATTCTCTAATGGTACAAAAAATGAAAATGAACTTTGCGAAGAGTTGGACAATTTCAGAACAATTGTCTACTGTTCATTGTGTTCCAAAAATTGGAAAAACACAGTTTTAAAGAATTGTGGGCATGTCTTTTGTGATGAATGTTGTAAAGAGAGATTGAATTCCAGAATGCGTAAATGTCCATCTTGTAATAAACCCTTTAGTGCAAATGATTTATTATCAATTCATTTATAGAGAAATATATAATTTTCATATAATATCTATTATTCTTATTATTTTTCTTTTTTTTTTATAATTTTGCTCTCTTCAGGACAGTGATACCCGATAATATTTTTTTTTATTGCAAGCGACAGTGAATAGCCCAAAAGAAACTCACCCAAACCAAAACAAGACGAGAAGATGAGTCTGTGTAGAGTCACTGCGACAAAGCAGAAAAGCCAGAGGGTGGACCCCTTGGCATTGATCAAAAACGGGGGTAACGCCATCAAGATCGTAGGTCCCATGGTCAGATACAGCAAATTGCCCTTTCGTGCAACTTGTAGACAGTACAGCAGTGATATTGTGTATACACCGATGATCTTAGCCCGTGAGTTTGTGCGGAATGAAAATGCACGGATTTCAGACTTTGCCACAAACGCAGCCGATGGCCCGTTGATTGTTCAAGTCGGATGCAACAACAGCGGCGACCTTCTGCGGTTCGTCGAGCTCGTAAAGGACCACTGCGACGGGGTCGGCATCAACTGTGGGTGTCCCATCAAGGAACAGGTCCGTGAAGGGATAGGCTCTGCGCTCATCTACAACCCAGACGCCCTGTGCGAGATGGTTGCGGCCGTGAAGCAGAAGTACGGCGACTCCTTCAGACTAGAGACAAAGATCCGTATCCACGAAAATCTCGACCAGACCGTGGACTTGTGCCGGAAACTGCATGCCAGCGGGGTTGACTGGATAACCGTGCATGGGCGGACCAGGCACATGCGCTCGGGCCAGCCTTGTGATTTTGCTGCTATTCGGTATATCAGAGACAGGGTCCCGATGGAGTTGCCAATTATAGCGAACGGGGACTGTTTTAACATGCGTGATTTTCACGATATTGTTGCTAAGACAAAAGTTCAAGGAGTAATGGCTGCTAGAGGGGCACTGTGCAACCCTGCTCTATTTGCAGGATTCGACACGTGTCCGTGGAGCAGCGTGGAGTGGTTGTGGCACTACGCGATGGAGTACGGCTCGCAGCACGCACTGTTGCAGCACCATCTGTGGGTCATGCTTGAAAACATGGGTCTGCACAAGACACAGTTGAAAGAATTGATGGACCTGAAGTCTATCATTGAGATGTTGCAGTGGTTCGACACCAAGTTTGTCTTAAAGAGAAAGGGAGACGAAGGGTTTGCCACTGGTGTGGACATTCCATACAGGCATTCTGCAGAGGAACTCGCAGAGCAAATTGCAGCTTAAGTTTGTCTCTATAATATGTACTTCAATATATAATGGCTTTATTCGGAATATAGTTTGATGTTTTTTTTCTATTAAAAATGCCCTGTGACTATGGTCGCGTGATGAAGTGTTGAATGTTTTTTCTTTTCTGAAATATTGTTTTTGCTCGGCTGATTTCGACAAATTCATGTCTCTGAGCTTATTAATTCATAAAAATGTAACTGAAATCTAGTAAGACTCAGGGAAGAGGAAGAAAAAAAAAACCATCGACAACATTTACAACTCAGAAGAGTTGTTGAAGTTGTTATAAATTCTTTTATTGAAGAAGTACAAGAGAAAGAAAAACAAAAAAATTTAACATGATGATGTTTATTTTCTAATAATTTTAATTCCGCTAATCTATTGAGAGCAGAATCACGGTATGTGCTTATTGTGATTTTTTAAGAAGTATTCATTTTAGTGGAGAGCTGATATTCCCACTGTACAAGTTTAATTCGTTTTGAATATGAACTACAACAGCTAGAAACACACTTTTTACAAGTATTGCAAAATATACTGGATGAAATGTTCTTTTAATGCAATGAGTGGTTAGCATTTTCTATATGTCATAGTTACTCTGATTATTTAAATTTTATTTTCTTTCTTCTTACTCTTCTTCCTTTTCTTTTTTTCTCTCGATAAGTAGCCTCTTCTATCCTCTTCAATATAAAATAAAAAAACTGAGCAACAAATACGATTGTAATACGGTTTCTTGTAAAGTTTAAAAGTGATTGTGTAGATCAGATAAGTACATATGATATAGTGATACATATATTTATTTGTTGATACATGTATATATATTTATTTGTTTAAAGATTTGATGATAATAATTATAAAGTAATATTAATCAAATGATTTAAGCTTCTTCTTCATCAACAACAACGGTTTGTAAACCTTTGGCGGAAGCAACTAAAACTGGTTCAACGTAAGAGAATAAAGGTTGTTTGGCGTTTTCTTCTTCATTTCTTCTTCTAGAAATTCTCAATCTTAATCTGAATTGAACACCTTTAATACCTCTGCTCCAGATTTCTTGATTCAATTTTGGATCTAATCTGACATCTTCGGTACCCATGTGCAATTTGGCGAATTGTTTAATTTCTTTAACAGCTCTTGGGGCTCTTTTTTTGAAAGAGACACCGTGCAACTATAGTTAATTTTTTGTAATTTATAATTTGTTCTTTATTTTATGTGGAAAAAATAATAGAAAAAATAATTATAATATGATAACATGTTAGTAAATAAAAACAAAAGTTCATGTGTGTGTGGTAATGGTAACTTTGATTAACTGTTTATAGATAAAAAATTTGATATCGTGAGTTTGTGTTTTCATGTTATGACTTGTTTTCATAATTTTATGTGTGTAAGATGCGTATCACGTCTTTTTGTGAATGAACTAATGAATTTTAAAACACTAACCATGTAAAACACAATCAAACAATAAATGATTCTTCGTATGTTGTAGGTAGTACTTGGTGTAATATCATCAAACTTATTAGTTCAATACATTCACTACATATTCTTGCAAATATGCCATTATAACTCTCTGTTCCGTTCGATCTTATAGTATGATTATCACTGTGTGTTTGTTTGGAGTAATTCCATCGACATTCAATGTCTGATTTCCCTTTATCTTTCTATCATATTCTTTGATACGTTTATTATTATCACTTCTATATCGATCTTACTTTACTACAATCATTTTCACTATAGTGTTAATTCAAAGTCTCATTTTATTGAGAATATCGCTATTTCTATCTCTCTCTCTCTCTCTTTTCATGTCAATTATTACATACTCTTTTGTGCATGTTAATGGTGTATTCACGAGTAACAACGTCTTTCAAACCAGCCATCTTTAGATATATGTTTACTTGGGTTTTCTTCTTCTTTTACTTCATTTAGAAAAAAAGTGCTAAATGAAATATGTACATGAGAAAAATCACAACACGCTTCATACACCACCTTCATAGACGTAATACTGCTACTAATGAGGTAAACGCAATAAACGGACTATGAAGAATTAACACCAATACTGAGAAAGGGTAAAGCTTTAGTGAGCAGTAGAAGTTGCGTAACACTAGAAACAAGCAACAAGCAAGTTTCAAATGAAAAAAAAAAAAAGAAATTCTCCATGGATGCTATGAAAAAAAAATGAGCAAAAACATGAAAGAGGGTAAGCGATTGATTATTTATCTGGAACCCCCGATTCTTATCCTTGCACGTGATGTATTTAAAAACATTTTAAATTTTAAAAAATTTAAATATGTTAAAAGACTATGGCTGTAGAGACACTCCTCTAACGACAGTTTGAAAATATAGGCAGAAATTATTTTTCTCCAATATTCACTGAGCTATGGAAAATGAATAATGTATTAATGGCATAGGCAGACAATTATATTTTTTCTACTTGCATTGCACAGACCAATGTAATTACTCTATTAAGACAGTTTTAGAAGGTGGCTTTTCTTTTTATTCTTAAATATATAAAAATACTTTGATATATTTTTTTTATGTGAACTTTTTGTACGTTAATATAATTTACGGGTGTTATAATAATTGCAAAACATGTCATACTTATTTTTGTAATTTAACACTTAAATCTTACCCCCCCCTCCTTAATACATTAAGGGGGGTAAGTTCTGAGTTTTTTTTTTTCACAGTTTCAATTTTCACAATTTTCTTGTTTTTTCCAATATCAAACAAAAAACCCGTAAAATCTTGAAACTCTCCCCTTATTATTGTTAATAAATAAAGTGAAAACTAAGAAGAAGAAGAAGAAAAAAAAACTAATTCAATTAGGTTTAAAGAATAAAAAGACATGACAAGTACAGAAAAACTTGATAATAATCATAGTGAGCAATCCACTACACAACAAGATTCCGTTTATAAACAAACACAAAATGAAATATATAAGATTCAAGAGAGTTTATTAAATTCAATTAAACAGAAAAATAAAAAAGATGGTGATGATGATTCAATTGAAATTGAAGCGGAACATCCTGAACAGATACAAGAAGTACAAAAAACGAACACTAAAAATATCAATATAATAAATGGTATTGAACTTTCTTCAAACAAAGTATTCGAATATGTTGAGGAAAATTATAAAACTAATTTGAATTCTGTTATTGGATTGATTAAATACGATCCTTATAACCAAGGTATTCTTTCCACTGGGTTTGACAACAATCAAAAAACAAAAGATGTTTTTCAGAATAGTGATATGGAATTGTTCCCATATAATGATTGTGTTCTAAATGATGATGTTCCACCATTAATACCAAATCTTGACATATACAGTTCTAAATCATTAATTGGTAAAATCGTTGAAATATATATAACTCATGATGATTACTTTAATAATTTTACGAAATATCCGAGGTATATTAATAATGAAATATGGGGGTTTGATATATATACAGATGATAGTGATATACTACTAATATTAAAGCAACAAGAAATAAAAACAAATGATAAAGACAACACATTACAATTTAATTCAATACAATATAGGGAAACTGGTGTTCCTGGTGATAGTCATAAGGAACAAAAAAAGAGTGATAGGTTTGATATAGTGGCACAATTTATAATACTACCGACTTTAGAGAATTATTTTGGTGATTTATGTTCAAATCAAATTATAAGTAGACCATGGTATGGCTCTCAATTCAATTCATCCCATGATGGGTTTTCTATAGCATTGTATGATTTCAAACTTATTTATTGAAATCTCTTTTATAATATAAAATCTTTCCCACTCCCCCACATATCTTCTTATCACACACTATCACTATCCGATTTGTAACTGTTTCAGGCAAGACTGAAACATAATAATAGTGATAAAAAAAAAAAGAAAAGAAGAAAAAAAGGTGAAGGAAAAGAAAAAAAAAAAACATGTAATGCGTGATGCAACATATCGAAGAATGGAATGTATTGTGAATTAATTAATAATAAAACGGTTTATAGATAGATGAATAACAATTTAATGTATTATATATATATATATATATAAATTAGAACGTAAAAAGAATTCCGAACAAGAATAAGAGTTAAAAGTAACCAAAACAAAAAGACATAGAATATATATATGAAGAAATGGATAGTCAGAGGAATAATAGTAATACCAATAACATTGATACACATTACTCAATAAAAAAAACAATAGCAAGGAAACTAAATAGACTAAGAAACAGATTAACAGAAATATGCTCGAAAAGTTTGGATGCTTTTAGTGATTCGGATGAGTATGCGAATTTCGATCATGATTTTGTGATAACCCAAGCAAATAATGGAACTTCAGATGACGAAGACTCTGCTGAAGTAAGTAACAATACACATGATAAAAAAAATAAAAAAAACTCTTTGAAAAAAAATACAAGGGGTAAAAGAGCAAAAGCACCAATTGTAAACCGGAAAGAAAATGATAGTTTGTTTTATGAACATCAGTATCCATTGGACAAGACAACTATGGAAGTTAAGACTCCTACCACTACTACTATTACTACAACTACATCTTTAAAAAATTCACTTGCTCCTTTTTTCTGTTCTTCTTCAAAGACACCTAGTATTCCTGTATCTTTTGCACCTACACCTACATTAACTCCAACAAGATCTTTTATAAGTGATACACTGAAAGATTATAATAATAATAATAACAACAACAAGAATAAAAATAATAGTAATAATAATAATAATAATACTTTTTTAGAACAGTATTCTTCTTCATCGCCATCACCTCCATCTTCTTCGACTACTTCCTCACCTTCTTTTTTTAAAGCCACTAAACCCTCTAAATCCAAACTCACATATAAACAATGCCAAGAAATTGCAGATAGTTTATTCATAGATGATATTAATGACACGGGGGATTATTGGTTTAATCAATTAGGAAATAGAGATCCCATCGGAGATATTCATTTTAATAATAATATTCATGAAAAAAAATCAAAAATGGACTTAAAGAAAACCGGGAAAAAACGAATATTTTTTAAAACCGAATTTAATAAAAATATTAAAAATAATAATAATAATACAGCTAATAATACAGCTAATAAAAGTGAACAAAAATTTTTTCCACATTTTGAAGAAAACGAAACTCATCAATTTTCAAATAATAATATTAATAGTGAAAATCAATCTTTTTTTCAACCATTAACCACTTCATCATCAACACCAAAAACACTAACATCAACAACAATGACAATGGGTAATGAAACTTGTACTAATAATTACAATAACACTAACAGTCCTTTTGTTAGCGAAACACACAGATCTTTGGATAGCAAAGACACTGTTTATCAATCTGCTTCAAGCAGTTTTAACGAAGAGCAAGACGGGCAAGAAGATCAAGAAGACAACGACTCTGATGAATCTCTTGAAAACTACGATGTCCATAGAGAAGTGAAAAGACTTAGAGAGCAAGCTCCAGAAACATTTGTTAGTGGAGCACCTGTTTGGGAAAAAAGAAGGGATCTTCAATACAAAACATACTCATCACGTCACTCTTCTACACCTCCAGTAGAAACTGATTTTAGTAAAATTCCTCAGGGATCTTACTACCAGGTTTACAACAAACTTATTGTCAAGGATAAACCACTAAAAGAGCCAATGAACTTGAAAGATTTAATTAAAGTCATCAACATTGGCTGGATTATAAACAAAAAATTCGAAGAAGCGGAAAACTTTGGAAAGAATTGATTATCCCCTCTCTTAATTGAATTACACAAAGAGGAAAAGATAGATGCAGGTGAAAGGCCTTGAACAATATGCTGCTTCAATATACATACATTTATATATATACATCTACATCAAATTTAATATATCATGACATTACGGAAAACAATGTTCTATGACTCGTACAAATTTCACTTACATAATTAATCTGGGGGGAGGAAAGAAAAAGAGTGCTATTAATGCCACATTCACGTGACTGCTATTGGCAGTGTTGCCCCAAGAAAAATGTCAACTTTATTCATTTTTAACAACCTTTAATTTCGGTAAAGTCCAATTGAATTTCTTTTTTCGTTTTTTTTTTTTTGTTTTTTGATGTCATAAAGAGCGACAATTTAATAACAACCGGGGAATAAATTTATGAAAAGAAATTGAAAAAGAAAAAAAAAAAAAAGCAAAAATATCAAATATAACGCGGGGTAACAGAACCGGTCAAGAAGAGGGAAGCAACAAAAGAAGTTCATGGACATTTGAAAAGGATATGTAATTCTAATATTTTTAGAACAATATTAGAAAACAATATCTTTGATGACAACTGGTTTGACCTTTAAAAATTGGGAACATAATTGGCATTCCTCTGTACAGTGACGTACTGATTTTCCTATCCCACTCAAGTGTTTTTTGAACTGCTTAATTGTGAGAAGAAAAAAAAAAACAATAAAAAAAAGATCGTTATGCTATACTATATACAGTTTGAAACCATTGCAACATGACAAAAGGTTTCTGGCTCACAAAAGAAGTATATGTATGATCAAGCATGGGCATTCGGGTCTTTTCTTATAAACGACTCTTTCATGCGTTTTTGATAGATGAACAACTGTATAATCACGTGAAATTGAATTATTTTTCACATTGAAGTAAATTCAAAATGAGAGGAAAAAAAAAAAAAAGACAACAGCGGGAAAAACAAACAAAAAAACCATTAATCAATTAGAGAAAAAAAAAAAAAACAGGTATATCAGCAGCCATACTTGAAGGTAACAAGAAAACAAGAATTATAATATCAGCAATTATGTTTAAATTCAACAGGATTGCATCTATTGATGTTCAAAATGATATTATAGACGATATTGGCAATCGCGATTCTGATCAGATAGAATACATTGTTCATTCGGTAGCCATTGAAATCGAGCAGATATCCAAACTGTCTCTTCTCCATGTAACATCCAATGGGCACGTTAAAATATGCAATGGTATTACAGAAGACCAGATACAGAACACCACGTATCGGCATATTCTAACTCCTTCAGAAGCTCGGGATATTCAGAGCTCTAAATACGTGAAAGAATTGTCAACTTTTTTCATTCAATTAAAATCACAAGTCTTATTATTAAATACAGGAAATTTGATCAAATATGACAAAATTAATGAAAAAAATGGTTATAAATCTAAATTGTACAGTTTTACTTTCGACAATGGTACTAGTACTGTATTGATTTATGGATGTGTACCGACAAATGACAAAAATAATAAAAATAATAATAACAGTAATAGTAAATGTGTTTTATTAAAATGTTTCTTTTGGGATACTGCAAGTAGTGAGTATAAATACTTTAAATCACATGAATTGCAATTTACAAGTAAAAATGATAAAATTAATGATATCAGTGTATTGGAAAATCAAAACAGTCACGATCAAATTGTAATTATTACTTCTTCAAAAGTTTTTGTTTGGGATGTACTCTCAAAGTCAAATTCGAAAAAAATTCAACAGATATCCAACTTTATGGCCAAAAAATGGTTTGACATGATAGATGCTGTAGATTCTGTAGAACAACAACAACAGCAAACGCTATTAATTGAAAATCAAAACAACAAGCAGTCTTCGTTATCGTCATCATCATCATCATCATCCTCTTCAAGTTCTGATAACATCAAACCACAATCCACAAGAACTAATACAAGTGATGACTTTTCTTCAAGAGAGTCTATAAGATCCACTTCCACTCAAAACTCACAAATAAGTAAAAAAAAATACTGGTTTCAAAACCGAAATTATACCCAGCAAGCATCGAAAAGGGGAATTGCTTATTTAAAACTACTTCAGATACATGGGAAATTATACATGATAACCTCTGTAGGACAAGTGTATCAAATACTATACAGAAACTCAAAATACTATCAGATTCTGATCAACCAGTATAAAGAATTAACAAATGATTTGAAAAATTTGAAAAAATTAAACAACTATCTTATCAGTTATGATGAAAAATCTTCAGACTCGACATCTCAAAATATCCGTATCATAGATCCTTTTTACGGATACCTTTATGGTGAAATATCTATTATAGACCAGCCTATTTTGAAGGTATACCCTACAAAGGAAAACAAGATTGTTTTGCAACACGCAGATTACTTTGACATATACTCACTAACCATTGATGATCATATGGACAAAGATCTTCCTACGGGTTCTCTCTTGTCATATCAACAAAGAATGCTTTTCTGGGAATCTGTTCTTGACTCAAACATATATGTCGTAAATGCTTCTCAGCTTATGAAATTAAGAGATATAAGTTGTTTGTGGGGGTTAAGAATTTTGAAAACAGTCACTTCAACAAATAATTCACAAAACTCCAATATTGATTCTAATTTGAAGAGATATTGCATCACGAGTGCTTTTCAAAAATTTTTGGAATTTTTAGCTCCACCAAATTTGATAATTCCATCCATCAAATATATTCCTCCAACACTTTGTAAAGAGCTCGTTATACCGTTTTTCATTGAAATTAAAAGGTTTTGTAAAAACATTTACGACGGGAATCTAGATAAATGCGTTTGGAAACAAAACATTCAAATTGATTTGAATTTTTTCATGTTAGGTGATGACGACGATAGTACCACTATTCAAGATTTATTAAAATCAGTCGATACTACTCTTTTCAATTTATATTTGGACTATAACGAAGCTTTATTGAAACCATTTTTAAGAGTCCCAAACCAGTGTGACATTGATTTTGTTATTGAAAAATTAGCTGCCAAAAACAAATTTCAAGATTTGATAGATTTTTTCTATTTCAGAAATTTACATGATAGAGCTTTGAAATTCATGATCACTTTGGATAAATACGTACCAAACATTCCACTTGATAGCATTACAAAGCTAGTTTTCAATTACATTTGCCAACTAAATAACAAAGATCTCGATGTAATATTTGAGTACTTGGAATGGCTGTTTAAACAGGAATGGTCAGAAAGATCACCTACAGATATGTGCGAGATATTGTTTTTCCAAAAACGTACTCACTTTGATGCATTTAAAGTTTACGAATATATTAAAACCATTGATGAACCATATGCCTACAAATACTTGGAATATTGTGTGACAGTTTTGCAAGATAAAAATACTCAGATATACATGGAGTTGATAAAACATTACTTGCACAATTTATCGAAAAGCCATGATTCTACATGTGAAGATGAATATTTGACAAAACTGTATAACTTGGTTCAAAACAAGCCTTTTTATGATTCTTTTGAGTTATTAAGTTTATTAAATGACAAATTGAACTGTGATCGCAAATTGTTAAATGACAAACAAATTTATGTCTTGACCCATTCAAAAAGTTTGGCGTTGAAGCAGATGAACGATCATGAAGCTGGTCTAAAGACAATTATTAATGAGATGAATAACTATATGCTGGCTGTTGAATACATAAAATCCATTCGAACAAGTAACGATGCTGTTCAGTTTCAACAAGTTTTGGAGATTCTATTTGACATTCTTTGTCAACAGGACAACTACAAAAAATTGATTCTTTTCCTAAATGAATTTGCATTTTTTTTCGATCCCTCGTACCTTCTACAACACATCCCTGTTGACATGGCACTGCAAGATATTCAACCTTTTTTAATTCATAACGTATTATTTGAATCCAAAAAAAATTTGAATAAAACTCAACTACAAAAATCACTAGCTCAGGTGTCCATAATTGATGTGGACTGTAAAAATTTAAACGAAAAATCAACCAGTTTTTCAATTGAAGAGAAATCACAATGTTTTGCATGCGGGAAACTGTTGTCACCAGGGTTGATACCCAATGCAGTGTTTTATGGTTACAAAATTCATGGAAATGATATTTTAGTCCATTATAATTGCAAATCTTTGGTTGATGAGAAAATCAAAGACAGAAATAAAATCAAAACACTGATGACTTTAGGTGAATTAAACAAAAGTTCTTAGTCTATAAAAAGAAATAATTACTAAATTTACATAGAAGTGTTGACAAAATTGACAACAGATGAACAAAACTTAGCTAAATCGTCTAGTTTATCTTGCTGGGTTTTATGGACCTTGTTCCATTCTGCTAGTACAGAATTTAGTGACTCGTCGTTTTTATGAATAACATCGCCGTGGACCTTCAACAACAGACCCATAAAGGCTTCCAACAAATCAAAGTTCACGTTCGACTTGAATCCGCAAATTAAAGCTTCAACAAACCAAATAAGTTCATCAAATGGTGCAAAAGCATGTAAAGATTTTATTTCCATATCGATGGCAGCAGGAGACATGGAGATCAGCAAAGCTAAAAACTCAGTGTAATCTTGCTTGACAGAGCTCTCCCTTAATAAGTTAGTGAACTTAGATTCAAAACCTAGTCTACCTGTTGGTTTAAATTTATTCAACTTTTCTTTTGCTTCAGAATCTTTGTTGTTGAACTCAGCTAAACTGGCAGCATCTTGCACTGTCGTGTCAATAACACCTTCTCTGCTAGATGCTTCGTCACCGACAGCACTACCAGTCAGTTGTAAGAAAAATGGTAGTTTTTCTGGTTTCTTTGGAGCCTCTGTTGGCTTGGATCTTTTTTTGATGGTGTCTAAATTCAGTAATGTGCTCATTTTACTTCTTGGTCCAAGAGATAACGTAATCAATTTCTCATCGATTTGATCAAGAGTTTTGTAAGTACCAAAATAGTTATCATCATTAGTCAAATCCTCATCTTCAGTACCAAGAGCACCTTCTAGCATTGTGACGCCCCCTGTACTTGTGCTGTTTGGAAGCATGATAGTTTGGAACTCAGACTCGTCAATTTGTCTGGTTGAAATGGCTTTAAATTGAGCTCTGTTGGTCCAAATAGAAATACCGTTTCCTTTCACATGAGCAGTTGCTAGATATTCCCCGTTGGCGGAAAAACAAATATTTGTCACAACACTTTCTACTTTCACACCGTCAATACAAGCACCGGTAGGCAAATCCCACGTTCTGATGGTAGAATCCAAAGATGCAGATATAATCCATCTTCCATCTGGAGAAAATTCTAAACTCGTTATTCTATTGCTGTGTCCAAATAATTGTCTAACAATTTTCTGACTCTCGGCATCAATAACAACTATACTCAAGTCATCCAGGGCCAATGCAAACAAATCACTGCTTTTGTGATACTTCAGGCTCGTAATAGGACTGTCTAGTTGTAACTTGCCCAAGAACTTTGACTTGGCAAAATCGTAAAACCCAACAATCCCATCTAAACCGACAGAAATCATCTTTCTATTCATGCTGTCAACACAAATACCTGTAACACTTTGTTTATGCAAGTTGAATTTTTTTCTCAAAACACCACTTTGCAAATTGTAAACTGAAATACAACCTTTAGAACTACCAATAAATGCAAAATTACCACAAGTAGAAATGTGAACAGATTTTACATTACCGTCATCACCAGTATTTAATGTATAGGATCCCAGTCTTTTTGTTTTAGAATTCCATGTATGAGCTGAGGAAGAGTTTTCGTGTGCAGTTACTACGTTATCCCATTCACCGGCCCTGGCTAATTCAATTTTCAAGTCTGTAATAATAGGTAGCTTCGAATGAACTTTAGATTTCTTACCCTTGTTAGAAGCTCTTTGGGAAAATTCTTGTGCTTGTGCATCTTTTCTCAATGAAAATCCCCATAAAGAGCTGTCAGAAGAAGCAGATAGAAGAAAATGGGCTTCGTTATCAGCAAACTGAATTTTAGTAGGTGGCTTAGAATGACCCCCTCTTGATCTCAAAAGTCTTGGAGGTTGAACAACGTCTGCCATATCTTTGTCCTTTTCTTGATCACGGTTGTTGTTTTCAGTCAATGAAGGATCAAAAACATATTCTTTCAATTGGTTGTCCCCACCAGTGGTGATAATAATTGGTTGACCGTTCAAAAATTCTGCTTTAGAAATACCACCATTAATTTCTTTGTGAACAGATGTCAATACATGAACTCTAGAACGACGGTTCAAGTCGTAAAAAACTAAATCACCATTGGAATAACCAATAGAGATATGTGGAGAGTTGTCGGTTCTGAAAGACAACGATGTTATTCTAGTGGTGGAATGTGGTTTAATAGTTCTTAACTTTCTTCCCTTTTTCACATTATATAAAATAACTTCACCGTTAGCAGCCCCTAAAGCAATAATATCCAAAGCTGGTGCAGCAACAGATGTTGTGATTTCGTGAGCAAATTCATCACTGGTGAACAACAATTTCCCTGTTCTTATATTGTACAACATTATGTTTCTTTTCGTAACAACAACAATCTTGTTCAAATATGTTGGCAAATGAATCAAATCAACAACAGCATTTTTAGAAACAGATTCAATAACATTTCTTAGAGTTGTGTATAATTGATATTCAATGGTGGCTGTGTTCTTCAATTTTTTGTAAATATACACGTTGCTTGATTCACGAGTTGCAATTACTACAAAGTCACCGAACAAAGAAATATTTGCAACAGTTTCATTTTTATGAGCTTCTTCCAATTCAATTAAAAATTCCAATTTCCCTCTTTTGTAAATCCCAACTTTACTACCAAACCCTGCAAACACATAATGGTAATGAGTTGCAAAACATGTAATAAGAGAATCAGTCTCACCTTGAGATAAAAACAATAAATGCAAAGTACTGGCATCATAAATTTGGAAACTCTTCCCGACACTGGTAACAATGTAAAAAGTAGTACCTAAGGTACCAACTGCAAACGGAGTACCATTACTCACATTACCAATAACTCTGAATGGAGAAAATATCTTTGATGCATGTTTTTTGCTTACAGAAACAGCAGTGGTGCTTAGTTTTTGCTTCTTAAAAGCCTCAACCTCTAATTGTGTCATTTGAAATGAAGCTTGTTGTATTGGATTTCTTCAAATTTTTTTTTTATTTAGGGCTTATTCACATGTATGATGATGGCTTAAAAGATGTGGTCATCGATTGATAACAGCAAATAAAAAAGAAATGTTGTTTTTTTTTTTCTGCTAAGATTCAATATTCAACCATTTCAAAAGTAAACGTCTGACGTTATTTTTATTTTTTTTTTGAGTTTCATTTATTTCGCACGTGGTAAACACTCCAATTTACAGAAGCTACTTTAAAATGAATTAAAGGTAATAAGTGTATTTACTTCAAAGGTACGATCATTGTCAAAAACTGGCTTTACTTCAACATAGGAGGATTTGTTTTCCAGTTATATTATAATATTATTGAAATTCACAGTAAAAAAATAGACATACCAAAAATGAATGGACATCTAGACCATGAAGAAACTTTGTCCCCTGGAACATCGGTTACGCCGGTAAATCTGGACAAAAGCAGTTTAACCAACAATTTAGACGATTCTCCGTGCCCTGGGTCTCCAATGACCGAACAAGAAATTCAAAGAAACACTAAAAAGGCTATGGAAAGTATTGCGCCTATCTTGGAAGGTTTTGTTCCGAAAACATCATCATCTGAAAATACTTTTTTAAAACTTCAACCATCAAGTGTTCCTGTCAATTCTATGTCATCTGCATTAAGCACGCAAGCTGAAGACGACGAGCTTATTAGTTTGCCCGAATTTCATGATGCAGCTGCATTAGAAACTTTGGCTACTTTGGAAAAGTCGCTAAGTCACACCTCCAAACCAGCTTTGTCTCCAACAACTTCACTAACAGACTTCCAAACCCACGCTAAACCGAACACCGAAGACTTGCTAAGCATTTCTAAACAGCATCCATTAAACTTGGAAAATTCTTCGCCAGTTTGTTCTGCTCCAACTTCTAGAAGATCTTCCATTTCCTCTTACATCAACACAAGATCATCAAGTAATCATGCCCACTTTTTAAACTTGCAAAGCGTAGCGGTCTCATCTGTTCCAAATCTTGCTTCTAGTCCCGTACAACCGCAAAGCACAACCAATTGTACTCAACCTTTTAACACTAATGACTTAAAGTCATCGAAAACATCTTCTGTGGTGAACTCTGGTAATGGTGGTTCTTTGCTTACATCGGTTAGTGACTTTCAACCTGCACATTCAGATTCAGATGTTTCAGTCCAATCTATGACCAAGGAAAATGTGTCTGAAGCCGAAGTTTTGCCTAAAGATCCTGCACCTGTCAAGCCTAAACTTGGTAAGATCGGTGTATGTGCAATGGATGCAAAAGTATTGAGTAAACCGTGTCGTAGAATTTTAAATAAATTGATGGAAAATGGAGAATTCGAGACAGTCATTTTTGGTGATAAAGTTATTTCTGATGAAAACATTGAAAACTGGCCAACTTGTGATTTTTTGATTAGTTTTTTTTCTAATGGGTTCCCTCTAGACAAGGCTATTAAATACGTAAAATTGAGAAAACCATACATAATCAATGACTTGGTCTTACAAAAAGCATTGTGGGATAGAAGACTTTGTCTGAAAATCTTGGATAAAGCGGGCGTTCCTGTTCCTAGTAGATTGGAAATCAGTAGAGATGGAGGTCCAATGGTAAGCAATGTAGATTTGAAAGAGAGATTGTCAGAAATGGATATTGAGGCCACGAAAAAAATCAAAGAGCCAAAATGGAGCATGGTTGATCAAGATACCCTCGAAGTTGCCGGTAAACAAATGACTAAGCCGTTTGTTGAAAAACCTGTTGATGGTGAAGATCACAACATCTACATATATTATCACTCCAAGAATGGTGGTGGTGGTAGAAGACTATTTAGAAAGATTGGTAACAAGAGTTCTCAATTTGATCCTGAGTTGTCAACCATTAGAACAGATGGTTCTTATATTTATGAAAAGTTTATGGATGCTGACAACTGCGAAGATGTAAAAGCATATACTGTGGGCCCATCATTTTGTCATGCTGAAACAAGAAAATCTCCAGTTGTTGATGGGATTGTTAGAAGAAACACCCATGGTAAAGAAATTCGTTACATTACTGAATTAACTGATGAGGAAAGAGATATGGCCAGCAAAATATGTACATCTTTTAAACAGACCATTTGTGGGTTTGATCTTTTGAGAGTCCGTGGGAAATCATATGTCATTGATGTTAACGGGTTTTCTTTTGTTAAAGATAACAATGCCTATTACGAAAATAGTGCCAGAATCTTGAGAGAATTGTTCATCGAAGCCAAGAAAAAGAGAGATTTTGAAAAAAAAACTATGCCTGTCATTCAAGAAGAAAAACAACAGAAATGGGTTTTCAAAGGTTTGATAACTGCTATTAGACATGCAGATAGAACACCTAAGCAAAAATTCAAATACTCTTTCACCTCTCCGATTTTTATTTCATTATTAAAAGGACACAAAGAGGAAGTGATTATCAGAAATACTATTGATTTGGAAATTGTTTATAAAGCTTTGAAGATTGCAAGGGAAGAAAATCTGGAAGATCCACACAAGTTGGACATCTTGATGAACGCTTTAGGAAAAAAGATTAGCTTTCCTGGAACAAAGATCCAATTGAAACCTGTTTTGAACAAAGAGACTAAGGAAGTTGAAAAAGTTCAATTTATCTTAAAATGGGGTGGAGAACCAACTCATTCGGCCAAATACCAAGCTTCTGAATTGGGTGAGCAAATGAGACAGGATTTTGATTTACTTAACAAATCTATTCTTGACAACATCACCATTTACTCCTCGAGTGAAAGAAGAGTATTATACACAGCACAGTTATGGGCCTCTGCTTTGTTTGGTAAAAAACATGGTAAGGAAATTCAAATTAGAAAAGATCTTTTAGATGATAGTAATGCTGCCAAAGAATTAATGGATAAAGTGAAAAAGAAGTTGAAACCCTTATTGAGAATGGGGAAAGAAGCGCCATCCCAATTTGCTTGGCCTGCTAGTATGCCAGAACCATATTTAGTCATCAAAAGAGTCTGTGAACTAATGAACTACCATAAAACCGTTATGGAAAACAATTTCAAGACATGTGATGTAGAACGTATGCAAGAAAAATGGTGCTGTGCAGAAGATGCAATGTTATTCAGAGAAAGATGGGATAAGTTGTTCAAAGAGTTTGTTAATGTGGAAAAAGTTGATCCTTCAAAGATTTCAGAGTTGTACGACACTATGAAATATGATGCATTGCATAACAGAGAATTTTTGGAAAAGATTTTTATTCCGGATGCAGAAAATGTTAGTGATGAAACTATTACTTGCTCGTTGGTTGACCGTTATCCGATCAACTTGTTGGCCAAGAATAATTTTAAAATTGTTTCTGAAAGCTCTTTGGAAAAGAAACCTAGAAGTATATCGATGTCCTCTTCTTCCAGCGCACCTAGCAAAAATAGTGTTGGTTCTCTAGGTTGGGTTATAGAAAGTAACCAAAAATCTGACAACAAATCTTCTCCCTTTGATGGACCACAGTTTATCCAATTGAGAGAGTTGTATAGATTATCAAAAGTTTTGTTTGATTTTATCTGTCCTCAAGAGTATGGTATCAAAGATGTTGAGAAATTGGATATTGGTTTGTTAACGTCATTGCCATTAGCTAAGCAAATTTTGAGCGATATTGACGAAATGAAAACCAAAAAAGAGCCTCAATGCATAGCTTATTTTACTAAAGAATCCCACATCTACACGTTGCTGAATATTTTGTATGAAAGTGGTATTCCAATGAGAATTGCCAGAAATGCATTGCCAGAATTAGATTATCTATCTCAAATTATATTTGAGTTGTATGAAAGTGTTGACAAGACCACCAAGAAAAAATCGCATGCGATCAGATTGAAAATGTCTCCTGGTTGTCATACTCAAGATCCTCTAGATGTTGAATTGGACGACAGACATTACATTAGTTGTATTCCAAAGTTGTCGTTAACAAAACATTTGGATGCCGATTACGTTGAACAGAAATTGAGAAAGAAATTTCCAAGAGTCACAATGCCAAAGAAGTTTACACCGGTGAACATCACAAGCCCAGACTTGAGATTCAAGAAGTACGAAGGTAACATTGATGAAGAATTGAATAGTGCAAATGAGCTGGCTAATTCGGTTGCAAATACAGTCTCTCCTTCAGAAAATGCGTCTTCTGAAACCTAGTTCATAAGAATTTTTAAGAATTTTTAATTTAAGTTTGTATAATATTACTTTCTATCCCACTTTTAAGTTCAATAACAACACAACAAAAAGCCATGTAGTCACTGTATATCTTTAAACTTGGAATTAATGAAATTTTTTTTGCAAAAAGCAAAAAAAAAGAAAGCAAAATTACTAGAATTTTGATCTACCAATGCTCCGTTAGTACAATATCTCTGAAGGCAAACTATAGAGATTCCATAGTTTTGGGAAATATGTCCTGCAGCTCTGAGTAGCTGCAACATTGGGTGGTTTGTGCTTCAAAAGAAACACAGGTTTTTTTCAAAAAACTCAGCAGAATCATTGAAAAAAACCTTCAAGCAAATTGAATGAACCGCTTTGTTTAAGAACAAGTAATTGAAGAACATTTCAACAATTAATAGAGTAAAGAAGCATAAAAAAATTTGTTTTTTGGAAGAAAAAAAAGTAGAAAACCCTTCATTAATTAAAATGTATTATAGTGTCTATAAAGCTCTCAAAGAATCAAATAAAACAGAAATACTTTCACCATAATGATCACGACGGATACATTCAGCAAAGATTGGAGATACGTCAATAACTACCAGTTTTTCTGAGCATGATAGTCTTTGTTCTGAAATTGGATAAGTATTTGTAACAACAATTTTATCAATACAATCTGATTGTTCCAATTGTTCTAAACAGTCACCAGTGAAAACCCCATGAGTAGCAACAACATAGACCTTTTTAGCACCACAATTCTTAACACAGTGTTCTGCAGCACTAATAAAAGAACCCGGTCTATCGACCATATCGTCCAAAATGATTGCGGTTTTCCCGTTTACGTTACCGACCAAAGTGATCAATTTTTCAGTTTCATCTGGGGTACCATCATCCTCGTCATCTGATTCATCATTGAATTCCTGAGAGTTATATGAGTTGTTGCTGTTGCTGGTGTTAGCAGCATTGGTTGAAGTGGAATTTTCATCAGTTTCTTCGTCATCCCCAGAATCACTTTCAAATGGATCTTCGTCATTAACAACATGACCTTTAACCAATCTAGCTGTTTGGATACCATTTGTAAGAATGATATTCTCCTCTTCATTATCATTTTCACCCAGTTTTATAATAGGTTTATTTTTTCTCAACATACTTTGTTTTCTTAATTTCAATTGAGTCATATTACCTTTATTCTGAGAATATATATCTTTTGATCTTCTTCTATCTGTATGGATCATGGCAAAATTAATTTTCAATGAGTCAGCTAAAGCAGTTACTCTTTTAGTACCACCTGGATTTTTAGAAACAACAACAGCATTTTCATAGTCTTCAACATTTTCTTTAATCCATTTAGCTAAACTTGGACCACCGTATAAATTATCAACAGGTTTCGAGAAAAAACCTTGCATTTGAGAAGCATGTAAATCCATTGAAACAACATGATCTGCACCAGCCATGATCAACAGATTAGCCATCATTCTAGCAGTAATAGCACCTCTATGTTTTTTCATTTTAGATTGTTTGGAATATGGGAATTGTGGAATGACAGCCGTAATTTTTTTAGCAGAACCACCTCTTAAAGCAGAAACTAAAATTAATAACTCCATAATGTGGTCATTGACATGTTGAGATCCACTTTGAATGACATAAACATCTTCGTCTCTGACGGAAGCACCAATTTGCACACTTGTTTCCCCATTGGCAAATTTTTTCAAAGTACAAGGAGCCGGTTCAATACCTAATCTCTCACAAACTAAACGTCCTAGTTCAGGATGCGAATTACCAACAAAAACTTTACACTTTCTCATGTTGCTTGCTAAACCTGGGTTGACTAGTTGTTCTTTTGGTTTGTCTGTTGATGATAATCTTCTGATAAATGACTCAGGAACTACAGAAACAAATTTGTTTGAGTTGGTTTTGATTGGAAATAAAGACACTTTGGAAAAAAACTGGAAGTTTAAATAACTAAATTGTGAAATATCCAGAGAGTATGTACACTATTACAATACTCACTTGATTGGTCATTCACACATTCATAAATATATCATTATTCATTTAAAGTTCCACATTTAATATGAATTAAGATAACAATGTCGAAAGAGCCTGGTTGTAACTACCACGGACATACCTGAAAGTCAACCAGGAATTCATTGAATCAAAAAAAATTTCAATATAACAGAGACAATTAATTTAATACTTTTAAAAATATTTCCGGTTTTATCAATTGAGGAACGAACTTTGTTACAAAAATGAAAAAAAAAAAGAAAAGTGAAATAATGTTTTTTCTTTTTTTTTTTTTTTTTTTATTTTGAAAAAATTAGTTTCTCATAAAACAAACCACCGCAGCTCACGTGATTTTGTGCTTCAGAATAAAAGGTTATTTGATGACCTTAGCACCTAAATGGTGTATCTGAGTATGAATATATCTAGCCTTCTTAATCCATTGATATCTATAAAGCCCAATTTAAAATAAAAATAAAAAAGGGAACCTCCATGCATAAACATGAGCAGCTCAATTGTTGAGGAAGATGGAAACAATTTTACGAAAATTGGATATTCAATGACCAAAAAAAAGAGCAGAAACAACAATAAAAGACAACCAGTACTGAGTTTGGAGGAAAAATACCAGAAATTCTTGATGGAAAACTTGAACACAATCGGTGGATCTAAAATGTTTGCCGAGTTGAAAACGAATCTGGATTCACAACCTTTGATCACTCATATCAGATGTTTGGCATTGGGAAACTTTATTGAAGATGCTCCTGCAAGATATCAATTTGCATTTTTATTGAAATTAGTAGAGTATTTGAAAAAAAAATTATCTAATAACGAAATATTCCATATATCTATTTATGATCCAATTTTCACAAAAATGGAAATTCAAGATATACAAAAACGTAACGATAAAAAGGAAAATGACGAATGTTGGTCAATTGATAAAGAAAATATATGGCAAGATGTAGAAAGTCAATCTAAGATTTTGTATTTCTTACCCCATGCTGATCTTGATCTAACTGAACATATAATAAAAACTGATTGTCCACAATTACTTCTTTCAAATCATTTGTTACAACATACAGACAGGTTCACTAAACAAAGTTTATATAGCCAATTTCCATATTTGAGTAAGCTGGTCAACACAATAAACCAAGAAACTGAGATCTCTATTGAAGATGGTTTCCAGATTAACACTAATAAAAAAAATAAGAAGAAAAGAAGAAGACAAAAAAATTTACAAGTAGAAGAAGAGAAGGAAAAACTTGATACAGAAATCGACTATACAACTGTTGATTCTAAATTTAGCAAATGCGAAATAGTTTGCAATTTCGAAAATGGCTCTCTTCTCAAAGATCAACCTTGGCAAAATGCCTTTTCTGATTTAACTCTACATCTTATTACTTAAGAGTTACCTTTTATTTTTTTTGGTGTCTTATTTTTTTATTATAATATTATACATATAGGATTTAAACAAAATGAAATATAGATACAGATTATATATATATATATATATATATATTTTTTTTTGAAAAATGTAATGAATTGCTGAATTTAATAAAATTTCTTTCCCCAAAGAAAATATTAAAAGCAGGAAACATGAAAATGAAATAGTCAACAACAATAGTAATAATAAAGTCATCTTTCCCCAAAGATGTTTAAACTATGCATCACCAACTTCACAAAATTACAATAAACTCAATGCTTATCATCAAAATAGCGGTTTTTTTCATTTTGTTTTTTTCAATTTTTCAAATCTGTATCATTAAAAGCAATATCACTTCATTTTTTTTAACCTTGGTATTGGTCCCAGTTGTCCAAAACTTCTTTGATCTTTTCAGATTGAGTTAAATCGTAAACATCTTGGAAATATTCTTTTGTAACTTGGAATGGTTTAGCAGTCAAGTTAGGAATATATTTACCAATCAATCTATCAACTTTAACATTTTCTTTAACAATGTTTTTCTTCAAAAAGTTTTTGAATGGTTTAACACCTGGCATCAAGTAAGAAGAATGGAATGGAACAGAAATACCTTTCAATGGAATAGTAGCAAAACCTCTTTCCAAATCAATTGGTTGTTCTTTAGCAAGAGATTTCTTAGAAACTTCTTCAATGATTTCATTCAATTGTGCTTCAACATCTTCTAAAGACATTTGTTCTTGTAATTTGACAATATCAATTTTTTGTAATTTAATAAAGTTCAAAACATTGCTTAAAGTGTCTAAAGCTCTCAAATCACCAGCAGCAACATATTGTTGATTTTCAACGTTGTAATTGACAATTTCAACTAACCATGTAGTTTTCTTACTAACAACACCAACAACAAATTTCAAAGCTTCTTGAGAAAATGTTGGAGAAACTCTACCTGGATTAATAGCAATCATACCATAATTAGATCTACCTAAGGAATCTCTTGGAACGGCAACTTGCATGGTCATACCTCTGTAAAAGACAACTTCAACCAAAGATTCAATAGACATGACATCGGCCAAAGAAGCCAAAGCAGCATATTCACCCAAAGAGTGACCAGCAAAAGCAGCATCACTTGGAATCAAACCTTTAGCTTTCAAATCTTCAAAAGCAGCTTTTTCCATTAAAGTTAAAGCTGGTTGAGTAAATTGAGTAGCAGATAATAAACCAGTTGGAGATTTAAAAGTGTAAGAGTTAGTTTCTTCAATGATAGATTTGAAAATTTTTTCAGCAACTAATTCACCATCAACAATAGTTTCAAAAATCATAGAGGTATAGTTTTCTTTAATTTTTTTACCTTTTTCACCACCAAAGTGAATAGTTAATTCATTTGGATTGTTTTTGACAATATCCAAAATGGAGAAACCATAAGTTTGTTTGAAATGGACATCGGCTCTGTCCCAGACTTGTTTGGCAACATCAGATTTTTCGTACAAGTCCATACCCATACCTTGTTCTTGAGAACCTTGACCTGTAAAGACAAAAGTAGAAACTGGTTGTTCAACTTCGGCTTCACCGCTCAAAACAGATTCATCATCTTGATTTTTGGTTTCAAATTTGATCAGTTTTCTACCATTGATCATACCAACGTGTTTGATACTAGTGGTCAAAACAGTGTTAGGTAAAACCATACCGGTAAAGTCACAAGCATAAGCTCTAACTCTAGAAGAAACATTGTCAGCGGCCCAAGTTTCAACTAATCCTCTAACTGAAGCAGAAGAATACAAACCATGGGTAATGGTACCTGGTAGATCGGCGTATTGAGCAAAGTGTCTGGAAACGTGGATTGGATTCAAATCACCAGAAACTCTAGCATAAGATTCATTGGTACTTGGAGTTTGTGTTTCTTGGACAGTGATTGGAATTTCGTTTTCGAAAGCAACTTTTTCTTCCAATGGAGAACCGTTTCTAGACAAGTAATCGATAACTGGATTACCGTGAGATTGACCAGCAGAGTAGTTGACTTCACCAATTTGAACCAATTCTTTTGTTGGCAATTCCATGAAAACTTTACCTTTGGATTCAATGGTGTTGAAAACAGCTTGGTTTTTGTAAGTAACTTGAGTTTCAATTTCAAAAATCAAAGTTTTGTTGATCAAGTCAACAGTTTCATCGTCCAATTCAAACCATTCTTTAGATTGTAAAACGGCAATTTCTTTTGTAGATTGGACAATTAATTTGTATGGACTTTCAACGATTCTGTCAAAAGTGTTTTCAAAATCATTGTAGTTACCTCTGTAGAAAAATTTAGAGGCAACTTCCATAACCGGTTTACCTTCTCTAGACAAAGTACCAACAACTTCAACAATTTTACCGTTTGGTTGATTGACAACAGATTTGACCAAAGCAGAAGTAGAGATGACATCATCTTCTTGAATTGGTTTAGCACCTGGAATCATTTTGTAACCATTGGACATGTGAACCAATTTCAACAAATCACCATCAACACTACTAGGGAAAATAGCTTTAATGATAGCTCTCCATCCTAAAACAATAGCAAAATCCATTGGTGCCAAAACTTTTCTACCAGATCTGGAAACAAAGTCTTCACAGTTGTTACCAATAGCATGAGTGAAATCCAAAATTTCTTTAGTGGTAACAGTAACTTCACCACCGTTAATTGGAGCGTGGACATCAAAACCTAGATCAAAGTTACCTGGTAACCATAATTTCCAGTATAATTCTTTAATTCTTTCGTTTCTGTTTTCCATAATTTCGTGAATTGGAGAATAACCGTCTTCGGCGTTAAATTTGTATAACAAAGTTAAAGCAACTGGGGTACCGTCAACAGTTCTGTTTTCAATCAAGTTCAATTCAATGACATCAGTAGTACCTTTGGCCAATTTAACAGTAGCAGTGGTTTTCAAAGTGCCTTGAACTTTTTCGATCAAGTTGATAACGGTTTTAGCACTATCGGTTGGGTTTTCAATTTCAACAACCAATTGAGATTCGGAAGCAGTGGAAGCTGGATCAAATACTTTTTTAGCTGGGTTTTGTTGGAAGAATTTTTCTTGAACAATGTGGTCAGCAGAGAAAAAAGCGTGTCTCCAGTTTTTAGTGGAACCGGCCAAAGATTTGAACCATTCTTGTTTGTTAGAAGAAGAAGTGGCAACAAAAGTCGATTTGGCTTGTTCAGCTTCAGCAGTGTTGCTGATTTCAGCTGGATCTTCACCACCAAAGTATTCAACAACTGGAACAGTAGAAGCATCGTTGTTGTAGTAGTCTTTCAACAATTTAGCAATGTGACCTTCGTGGATTTCATCCATTAATTCTTGGATAGGTTGATCAACGTTGTTTGTGAATTGAGCAGCAACAGGTCCGTGTAAGATACAAGTTCTTTGAACATCTTGATCAACAACACTTTCCAAGTTTTCAGATTGCCATAAGGAATCCTTTTTGAAGAAAAATTCAAATCTTTTATCCAAAATTGGGATAAATGGAACAGGTTTTTGAATTGGTCTAGTACACAATCCTAAGAAGAAGTCGACATCTTGAGCGTTCAAAAATTGCAATTTAGAGCTTGGGTAAGCTTCAAAAATACTTTGTAAAATCAATTCTGGAGATTCATCCAAGGCAGAGAATGATTGAACAAGGGAAACACTTTTTTTAGTGGTGAATCTTTCTTCAATTCTTCTTAAAAAGTCACCAGTCATGTTTCTCAAAGTAACATCGATCCATCTATCAGCATGTTTCAAATATAGCAATTCAACCAATCTGTTGGCAACTTCTTCGTAAGTCATATCTGTGATGTCTCTAACAACACCATTGACAGTAGCGAACCATGGCTTTTGGTAGTCGGAGTTTAATTTAGAAATAATGTATGATTTTTTAGATTCCAAAACTGATTCCAATTTGTTTTTTGGCAAGTTGAAAATTGTGTCATCCATTTCTTTCCAGAAAATAACACCTCTTGTAGCAATTTTGTGAATTGGTTCACCCATTTCAGATCTAACGGTAACAATACCACCAGTTGGTTTTTTATAAGTTTGTTCCCATTGAGAATCTGGGACACCGGCACAATCAGCAATAGCTTGTTTAGCAGCTGGAGAAGTTTCAGCTTCTTTAGCAATCATGACTCTTGAACCAAACAAGAACCCATCAAATGGCATTGGTGGGTAGTTGAATTTAGTAGACCATTCACCAGTCAAATATGGATAAGTATCTTCAGCAGATCCAAATCCAGAACCAGCAATCAAATGAATATTTGAACATTTTCTAATTTTAGAATACATTTGTAAAATTGGTTGATGGAAATCTTCAAAAGAATGATGACCACCACCTCTACCACCGGTCCATTGTAAAACAATTGGGAAATCTGGGTGATGTTTAGCAATGTTAATAACTTGAGAAATAGCATCGATGGAACCTGGTTTCAAACCTAAATGTTTCATACCTAAGGTTTCAATATATTCAGTGGCAACTTCCAAAGATGGAACACCGGCACCAATAGTTAAAGATTGGATTGGATAACCTTTACTTCTTAATTCTTTAACCAATGGAATCCCCCATTGTAACATAGCTGGACTAACATAAATCAAATTGATACCAATAGAGTAACCTTTTTTAATTTGAGAAACAATTTTATCAACAGCTTCAGTCATACCTTGTGGAGAAAAATAACCACCACCAGCTAATTCAATATGATAACCAGCGTTGATAGCACTTGCAACAAAATCTGGGGAAACAGTTGTTGGGGTCATACCTGGAATCAACAAAGGAGCTCTACTCAACAATTTAGAAAATTTAGTGTCAACAAACATTTTACCAGTTTTAGAACATTTGACTAATTTTGGATGGAAATCTTCCAACCAATTGTTAGCAAAGTTTGTAGAAGAGATTGATTTTGATTGATCGTTTAATTGAAACAATTCTTGTTTGAAACCATAATCATCTTCAACATTGACATCAAAGGAACCAGCCAAGATGACTCTACAACCGGTACCTTCTTTGTTTCTTTGAGTTAAAACACCCAAACCTGAAGCACCACCTGGACCAAAATCTAAAATATGAGAACATTTTGGAAATTCAGTAGCTAATTCCCAATTAACTGGTAATTTGGTAATTAATAGAGCTAATCTTGTTGCTAATTTTTCCTCAGTTAATGATCTTAAATCTTTACCACTAAAAGTATCATAAACTGGAATAGTTAAATTGTTAATTGAAAATTCAACTTGATTTTCAATTAAATCTTTTTCAATCAATGGCATAGCAGGTTCTAATAAATGAGAATGGAAAGGAGATGTAACTGGTAAAAATCTATTTGTGAATTTTAATTTTCTTTCACTAAATGGAATTCTATTTTGATCTAAACCATTTGGAACTT
Organism: Hanseniaspora taiwanica (nom. inval.); assembly: GCA_030580555.1. Classification (NCBI taxonomy): domain Eukaryota; kingdom Fungi; phylum Ascomycota; class Saccharomycetes; order Saccharomycodales; family Saccharomycodaceae; genus Hanseniaspora; species Hanseniaspora taiwanica (nom. inval.). The sequence goes on along the minus strand of JAKTSY010000166.1, from coordinate 6,577 downwards.
TTAGTTTTCTTAGAGCTAAATTTAAACCATACAAAGATTGTGGAGGACCAGAAACAACTAAATTTCTTGCACCATTGATTAAAGAAATAGCAATATTTTTTTCGATTGGTAAATGAGAATTTGTTTTATCAACTAAATCTTGAACTTGATCTTTTGATAAATTCGAAATTGAAAGCATTGGAGATGGTTCACCTTCACCATTTTCAACAGAATCTTGAGAAATTGATGGTGGTAAACTTGTATTTGGGTAAACTTGATCACATCTAACACCAATGAAAAATAACAAACTAATTGCCTTTTTCATTGATTTGGCAAAACTTGACCAATCATTAGATTCTGCAATTGCAACAGCAGTAACTAAACCTTGAGAATGACCAGTAGCACCTTCCAAATTATTTTTTAATTGACCTGGAGTAAAATTTAATAATTTACAAGTTAAAGCGTAATTTAATAATTGAATAATTCCAATAACTGGACATGAAACTGGAATTGATAATAAATATTCATTATTTGGAGTTTCTTTTGGATTTTCTAACCATTTCAAAATATTGAAACCTTGAGTGAAAATTTTATCAAAATTAGATAATTTACCAGATAATTCTTGAATTGTTTCATCAACAAATTTCAATTCATCGATAATAAATAATTTATAAATAGAGTATAAATCTCTTAATTCATCAAAATAATCATCAGTATTACCTTGACCACCAAAAATAGCAACAACATCTAGAGGTGATGATGATTTATTAGTATTATCATTAGTAGTAAATAAATTAGTTGATGAAGAAGTTGAAATGGTTTTAGTTAAAAGTTTACCATTCAAATAGTTTTTAATTAATTCTTTACCTTTAATCAAATTAGTTTGATCATTTAAAATTAATTTTGAAACTAAATTATGAATATCTAAAGAATTACCATTTTTTTTTTGATTTAAAAAATTATTTTCAAAATCAACAAGTGATAATTTTAGAATTTCATCAATTGATTCATCATTTTTTTCAGATAATTTTGAAATGTAACCAATAAATTTACCTAATAATTCAATTTCAGTTTGTGGTTCATTATCGTTTAAATGTTCTTCAGTAATATCAACACCAATTGGTAATTCGGATTTACTAAATTGATCTTTTAATTGACTTGAAACTAAATATAAATCAGATGGAATATTTAAAGAATATTCGATAGTATCGTATTGTAAAGTTAATAATCTATTAGACATTGTGTGGATTTGATTATTTGTTTATTATTAATGTAATGTGTGTATAAAAGAAGAAAAAAACTAAAATGTTTGGGAGGGGAATAATGAAAATGATAGTATTAATATTTATTATTAAATGAATAAATTGAAAACAAAAAAGATTCTTGGATGTGGGGATGATGTTGATCTTATTATATTTTATTAAACTGATTTTTAGTATAATAAAGTTTATTCAATTGAATTATCTTCTTATTGGAGGGGGGAGTGGGTTTTTTTAGTTTTTATCCTTGTCTTTTCAGTTTTGTTTTTAACAATAATGTATTATATTATCAATTAAACTTGAATCCATACAAATATTCTTAAATTAAAACGATGCAACTTCTTTCAAAAACTATCGAAACTTAACAAATATTCAAAGTGAAAAATTTTGCTAAAATCTTGAAATCAAGTTGTAATTATAGTAACGTGTATCGTTCCAAACTCACATCATACAATTTAGCTAAATGAATTAAATTAATTATCAAATCTTGGTAAAATATTAAATATATATTGTTCTCTCGTATATATAATATAAGTCTTCGAAAACAACAACAACACATTTCCTATACTTCAAGAAACTTCCAACATCTTTTCTTTCTCTATGATAATAGCAGCAAAAACAACAACCATATCTTTTTTTTTCTTCCGCCTCCCTCAACGTTTCAATAAAAATTATGTTTAAAGTATAATGACTCTATTATCAAACACATACATACTCACACTCGCTCTTCCCTAATTTTAATCATCTCTGGCAGGCTCACTAAACCATTTCTTAGGTTAATAACTTTCAGTTTAAACCAAATCAACAAAGAAATTAAAATTGTTGATTCCCAACAATAACAATAATCTCATCTTTCTGCCTAGAATTCTGTCTAAGCATTATCATTATTATTATTATTACTACTATTATTAACTTTTTTACTCTCTTTCTCAATCTTTCTCAATCTTTCTCAATCTTTCTTATAAAATATTGTAGAAGAAATTGGTACCTTTTCTCATAATATCTATATTTTAAAGAGAGTCATCCTTTACTCTACGTTATATTTCAAGTATTTAAACCATCTAAACCACCACGGTAATAAAAGAATGAAAATTTAATTTTTTTTTCAACAAAAATTGTTGACTTTTTTTTTTGTTTTTTTCATTTTATAATGTCTATCTGTCTGACTGTTTGTCTAATGATGATAATATAAGTTTGTTGATTTTAGTTTACATAGAAACTAATGGATGGTATATCAAACAGACATATATGAAAAAAAAGAGTTATAGATGTAGATGTAAGAAGTAATTAATAGAGTTTGATGGATTTTCCATCTCAACAAGGCAATAAAAAACGATAGTACCGAGAAGGTGAAGAAAGGAGAGGAAAGTCAATGAAATCTTCGAATATTTAACGGTTCTTGTTTGTATGGTCCATACCCACTATTAATCCCACTATAGATCTTGTATATTATTCAAAATACTGTTGTTGAATCAAACTCCAAACGGATTCAATCGTTAAAAGTGATTGTTTCTATAAATAATTGAATAAATTAAACTGCTTGTGATTATGCACAGAAACAATTTCTGCTAATACCACTTATAAACAATATATGAATTTTCATAACAACAACAACAACAACAACAACAACAACAACAACAACAACAACACAAGAAAAATAAAGACATTTTTAGTTTAAAGTAGTTGTAGTTCTTGTATTTGTGCATCATAGTTCTTTCTTCTTTAATTGATCAAATATCTCGTATATTTTTCTTCAAGTCACATGCCCTCAATTTGTAAAAAAAATAGGGTAACACAAGTCATAAAAACACGTGCAATAAAACACTCTCACAAATCATCTGCCATGCCATAGTTATTGTGATAGTAATGATGTAGTCCAAGAGATATGCCATCGTATTCTATATTGTTATTATTATTATTAGTAGTAGTAGTAGCAGTCCCTCCAGGTACATCTTCCTTGACCATATCATCATAGCCCTCTTCTTCCTCTTCTTCCGCTGAAGTATTAACAGACGTGTATCTCTCCATACAAAAATCTAGTGCCTGATTTATGTTGCTTACCATAGTATTACCCTTATTCAACCCAAACCATTCATGGATGAAAAGATTTTCAATTTCATCATTATAAAAACGATCCTCTTCGTAATATATAGGTGTGATCAGTATATCTAGAGTGCTTTCAATTTCAGCAATGTTGTTGCTATTGTTTATCACACTTTTTAATACACCACCCAATTCGTTGTTGACACTGGTGAGATTAATATTCATGATCAGTGATGAGTGGTTTTTGTTTGATGTACGACCTGCACTAGTTTGAGTAGTAGTGGTGTATATTCCGTGGTATAGTAAGTCGTTGTACTGTATCTGGACACCCATTTGCAAAAAATCAAACCAGAGTACAAGACCACAATCCATGACAAACATGTCTATTTGTTGTTGTTCGTGCTTGTCCTGGAATGAAATGTTTTGGCTTACTTCACATATTTTCAAGTTGCGGCCTCCTCCAAACAAAATCGGTAGTAGGGAATTGTTTGGATTATCTAAATTATGAATACCCTGAGAAAAAGGATTGGTTTTTTTGTAATATTCATAGGGTATAACGTTTTCTACTGTTGGTTTGATTGTTATGACTCTTGACATATATGTATGCGTGTGTGTGTGTGTGTGTCTTGTTTCTAAATAGTAGACACTCTTTTTCCAAGTGTTTGAAAAAGTAACATTATAATATGTTTATTTCTATGAAGCTAGTTTAGTATTAACGCTAAGAGGTTGCATTATACGAAATTGGAATATTATGGTTTGTAAAATAAACATTATAGTTATATAATTTTTTTACAAAAATATGTGTCACATGACAAAAGTGGGGTTTTTTTTCACCAACGGTTTCAATCAACTACTCGAATGAACAAATGATATATTGATTAAATCCATAATTTTTAAAACTAAAAACGTCGATATCTAATTTTATTTATGAAAAGTATATAAAATATTGTGTCAAAGAAAAACTAATTTTCTTTTGATATCACATTAGAAGCGTTGTAGTGTTTTCTTTATTTTTCCAAATAAAATGGCAAACTTTTGAAGGAAATAGTAGGAGAAAAAGAAAAACGGCGTCGAAAATATTAGCGTTGATAATTTTGTTTTCTTTCTCTCTTTTTTTCTTCCTCAACAGTACTGCTTTTTATTATTTGAATAAAGATGCGTCGTGATTGTCTATTGTGTATATTTTAAATTTAGCTCTCTCTCTCTCTCTCTCTCTCTCTGTCTGTCTGTCTGCCTCTCTCTCATTCTTTGGTCATTGTTTCAGTCACCGATCCACAAAACAAACATTCATGACCTCTATGAAGAATCGACTTACCGGGAGTGTCTGGATCACTAACATATTGCTGTATGAATCCATTTGCCTTCATTATACTCCATTCCCCCTTGCTGGGAATTTTTTTACAATTATTGTTTAAACATCTTGTAGATGTTTTCTTATACCGCAGTCCACACGAGTTACACAACTGTTCATGTTTGTTTTTGGACCATGAAGGCCTCCAACATGGCGAATCTGTGGATAAACATGAAATACACGTTCTTGGAACTCTTGTTTGTTCATCTGAACTGTTTTTCCTAGATTTAGGAGATGATTTTGGTGAAGATTTATTCATACTCACCGGTTGTCTCTTTGGTGAATATTTTGAATGATTTTTATGATCCGGCACTGGCATTGGCAATGGTGGAGGTGGGGGCATTGCATCGTGTTGATGCTCATGTTCATGTTCCACTTCTTTATCATGAGAAGCATGTGGTAATCTGTTCATAGTTGAAACAACGGATACAGGAGAATTGACTGGTAGATATATGTTATTTGATGCTAATGGTGTATGTTTTGGGGAAGTTGGTGGGGTCATGACATTTTGTATATGGGGTAAATGTGGTATCTGCATGTATTTTGGGTCATTGTTCATATACATTTGTGGCGATATGGATGAGGAGGACACCAAGGGAGTCTTACCAATACTGGCTGGTGTCAATTGCGGTGAACACAAAGACCCCACTTGTTGCAATCTTTGTAAATTAGTCTCTCTATAGTCTTGTAAATCATTATTTTTGACTATATTTATACTCAAGGAATTCCCATTGAAAATATCTCTATTTGTTAATATCTTCTTCATCTGTCTTGCCTTGAAACTATTACTTTTTTTATGTTTTTTATTTTTACTAACTTTAATTGAATCCATCATACGATCACTTATCACTGGTGTGAAAACTAAATTATTCGATTTGTATCTTGGTGATGATGGCGGTGTTGTTGTTGAGCTGATATTTCTTTTGTTATTATGATGACTTGGTAGTAATTGATCTTTTCTTTCACAACATGTTCCCTGATGATATTGACATGCACTAGTATCGGATAATCCATAAAATTGATCTCTACCATTAAAAACACTTGTTGGTATATTTTTATCCAATACAGAAATTGCAACGTTTGCTAATGTATTGAGGCCTCCATTGATAGTTGTTGAAAACTGTTCTTTTGGTGATTCATTATTATTATTAGTATTTTCAGAAGTGAAATGATTTTGAGATCTTGTTGAATGATATGTATAGTTTTGTGTATTGTTATTATTCTGATAAAGTACATTTGATGAAACATAAACGTTTTGAGGCAATGGAGTACCTAAATTTAAAACAGCATTGATTTGTAAATATTGTTCGTAACTCGTTTCTTTACACCAATTTAACAGATTTTGTTTCCATAACGGGGTAGTCTCACTCGTGTCTGGATACATGTATGAATTTTCTTGAATGTTGGGATTAGGTAACAATTGTAAATGTTTAAGAGATGGTAATTTTATTTGATTCATTGGGTTTTGGTGCTGAGTATTGTTAATTTTTTTATATATTTTTATTTATATGTATATTTTGGATGTGGAAAGCAGAGCTTATTAAAAATTAAAACAGTTTTTTAAATCAGATCAAGATCAATACAATTGAAAATGCTCTGTTCATTGAAACCTTAAATTTCGTTATACATATATATACTCTTTTAATATTCACAGTAAAAACAAGATCAAATCAATACCCTTTTTGATTTGGCCTTGGATCATTGATAATTCTTCTCATCATCTGCTTCATACCTTAATTAAATGAACACAGCAAGCCGTCTAGAGAGAACTTCATTCATTTCCTTCATTTAAGAAAACAATTTTATTAATAGCAGTCTTTTTCTCTTTCATCACCAATCATCTTTCTCTTGAAACCGGTAACTCTAGATCTGGACATTCTAATGTATCCGATCCATGAATTTCTGTGGTATTTCGAGTTACCTCTACTTAACCATCTGATGTAAT
>JAKTSY010000165.1:0-75492 GCA_030580555.1 Hanseniaspora taiwanica (nom. inval.) | reverse complement strand
TTTGTATCTATTGTTCCTGTTATCACCCCCTTAAAAAAAAAAAAACATCATTGAAATATATGTAGTTCAAGAAACATTGCGCTTGAACCGAAGGTCACAGGGGCGTCACGAGCTAGTCGCTTAAAATGGTGAGCGAAAAAGAATTATTGATAATTGATTAAACTTGTAAAATAAGAATTATTGATAATTGATTAAACTTGTAAAATAGGAAAGTTCAATGAAACTTATAAGTTGATAAAAAACCTCTTCAAGAAAGGAAACAAAACAAAGCATGTAACTTTCATCAACAAATAGCCACCATCTTGGTCGATTTAAATGTAAAATAAGATTGCTCTTTTTGTATCTACTAAATTGTATATAAAAAAAAGAGAAGTGTAAGCATATGTATATATGTATTTATCGATTTTTCATTTATTTATAATTTGGTTGTTTTATACGTATGGTTTCAACAAAGTCTTTAATTAACATATTAGCCCTTTTGTTATAAAAATACCTACCGGCACCAACAATATGAGACTAGCCAACATAAACATGCCAGCTTCACAAACGAGTTCAACACAAAACCCTTTTGGATTACAATCTTCCAAAGTCGTTTTGCTATTACCAGACATCAAGAATCCTACAAACGGACCTACCAACAAGTTTAATACACAAGATGCCAAGCGTTTGCCTAGGAAATCCATTGTTTTGACACTTGATAAAAATCGCCACTTGAGTCCATCACTATGCCATCGACACATGTTGAGTACAAGTCCTAGCAATTTTAAAAACATGAGTGCTAGCGAAATTTGTGGCTTAAATTCAAACAAACAAAAACCACAGCACTCTCGTATGCCAAGTTTAGACAGAAACCACAGTGCATCTTCTTTGTCATGTAGCTCTTTCAATAATTCGAGGGAAGACATTTTCCTGTTTTCATCAAAATCATCGATGTCCTCGAGCTATGCAGATAGCGTATTGAACAAACAACAAAGATCTACAATTCCAAAACGTGTAAACTTCCCAACAGGAAAATCAAAGCAACAGAGAACTCACGGAATTTGTTCTCATTGTGGACCTGCAACAACTGCAGAGTGGCGTCAAGGACCTTATGGATTGAGAACGTTATGCAATTCCTGTGGAACGTATTACAACAAGCTTATCAATACGATCATCACACTTTATGAACTTAACAGAAATGAGGCTACCAGAAAAGCTAATTTAATAATGTACTACATGAAGTATAAAATCAGACGAACAGATCGGGAAAGCAGAAGAGCAATCAAACAAATACCGTATGATGATTACTGGGAAGGTCAAGTTAAAGATTATGTGCCTTTCTCACTTGATGTTGATTTCTTTGCAATAACTGAGAAGTCACACGATCGGAATGGGGTGAGAAAAGTCAGAACTAGAAACTCTAGACAAGTCTAACAGCAAACATCCGCTTCCCATCCTTGAGTTGTAATTTGTGTATAAGAAGTACCATTAATGTGTAATAAAATCGTTGTTTTCTAATATTTGTTTTTGGTTCAATTTCCATAACTGAAACCAATAATCAAAGTAAGGCGTTCCCTTGTGCATGTTTACGGTCGGTATCATTTCTTCCCACTTTACGTTTGTACCAAATTCACATAAATTGGTGAAACTTGAATGATCACTGTATGGGACCTTTATCGTTGTCACGTTATGCTTTTCATCAAATTTTACTAGTTTCTGATTCGAAACGTTTACCCTGTTGAACAAATCAAATTTGTTTCCTTGTTCCACGTACTCTCTCAAAACCTTATCACAATTGTCAGAGTTATATGGTGCCAATTTTTCCACATTGTCGTCGTCACCGTTGGACCATCTTGATGTGAAACACCAACCCGTTGGAATTATAGAAACCATTTGGAAGTTGGAAAAGTGCTGGTTGACTTTTTTGCAATATTTCAATTTCAAGTCTTGTGGAGTGTTACGACTGAGATCCGAAGTCGGTACAATGCAAACCACAATGTTGTTATCAATTGTGTTTTGGAATTCTTGTAAAATGCTCTCTGGAAAATTATTTGTCCTCACACAATTTGGATATTTCAAGTCTACATTGGATCTCAAAGTGTTGTCATCTATAATTAATTTACAGTTATTCAGTTTTTTACAAAGCCCAATAATCAAATCTTCTTTACCAATGTTATAAGCACCAATTAAAATGCATATTTTCAAAGCATTTTTGCTTGAAAGACTTTCATTTTTCTTGAAAAAAAAAAACTCTAGAGTTTTCTGTTTTGAAGTGTTTTTCACGGTAAATTTCGAAATTATTTGTTCATTGATAAAATTGTTTAAATGCTCAACAAGTTGTAATTTATTTGGAAATTTGTATCTATAGTTTAAATAAGTGGTATCGAGATAAACTTTTTCATATTTCTTATGCAACAATTCTTCCATACTTTGCAAATTAAATCTGAAGTCTCCAGTATGCAAGTATCTTATCAATTTTTGATTTAATTCTTCTTTCTGGTGTTCAAATTCTAAAAGAAGCGCACCTGGACAATGATTGGCGTCATAACAGTATACTTTTAAATGGGTGTTCAACACTGTGTACTCGTTCAAGGGCATGCTAATGATTCTCTCTTGAAGTTCTATCTCGTGGATGTTGAATTTATAAATCATCAAGTCTCTGGTAATCTCTGAACAGTAAATTTTAGCAATGGGATGGTATTCAAACCATGATTTTGAGATCCCACAATAGTGGTCTCCGTGGAAATGCGACAAGAAATGAAATTCAATCTCGGGACATGTGTATTGGAATCCGTCAACAGCAACCTTGTCTTGTTCGTCAAACGTGAGTATTTTGAAATCTGGCGGTGCCACCACTTTACGTGTTCTTTTCTTTTTTTTTGCCTTTGGCTCTTTGGATTCTGCTTTTGGCTCTTTAGGCTCCGCTTTTGGAAGAGTGACGCTTCGGGGTTTCAGAATATCCACAGGAGCCACCTTAACAGGTTTTGCAACCAGGGTATCCACATTGTCTTCTTCATCAGAGGAATCTACTATCAGTATTGGAGATTCTTGTGTACATTTTGTGAATTTTTGTAGATCAATTTCCTCTCTAATCAAACGTGTATTGTCTATAATTATATTTTTTTGTTCAATTTTCAAAGAACGTTTTTGCATTATCTCCATCAAAGTGAGTTGTTTGGGTCCATTGGGTGGTGGTGGTGGTGGTGTTGTTTTTGAATTTTGTCTCTTTGCCATGGGAACATCTTTTCTTTTCCCCTTCCCTTGCATTGTTCGGTGTAAATAAAAATGTTATTATTATTAGACAGACACGCGTTCAAGAGTTTCAATTAAAACAAAAAAAAATACAAAAACAAAAACAAAAACAAATACAAATACAAATACAAGACACCAAGACAAACGCAAATGGGATTATTAAGTATTATCAAAAAACAGAAAATCAAAGATCAAGAACGTAAGGTGCTTCTGCTTAGGCCTAGACAACTCGGGGAAATCCACTATAGTGAGACAATTGGAAAACTTGTCATTGAATGGTTCTGAAATACACACAGAACAAGTCGACATCAGTGATATTCAACCAACTATTGGGTTCTCTATTAAGAATTTGAGTTTTTCCAACAAACAGAAAGGTTTATTGAATATCTGGGACATTGGAGGCCAGAAATCTTTGAGACCCTTTTGGAACAATTATTACGATACCTCTGTCGAATGGTTGGTGTGGTGTGTCGATGTTAGTAGTTTAGAGCGTATTGAGGAAAGTCGTGCTGTTTTTTTGGAGAATTTAAAGCAGTGCATTGTACAAAATGGGAACAGCGATACAGATACCATGCTTTTGAGCAGAGTTCTAATTGTTTTAAACAAAGTCGATCTACTTTCTTCTTCTCCTGTTGATTACCATACTAACGAATTAAACAATTTATCTTTTTGGTTTGGTGAATATGCTAATAGTATCAATAATTACAAAGAAAACACCATGATTGTTGCCGTTAGTGGCAAAAATGGTTATAATATTTCAAACTGTACTCTTTCAGATATATTATTCAGTTAACTCTTACGGTGATGACTTTTAGGCTGACTCTTAGACAGATGACTTATACACAGACTCTCCACGTGAGTCATATCTACTAAATAAGAGGTTAAATTAAAAAAAACACATTTAATTTCTAGGCAACTTTCTCTCTTTACATAGAAAGAAAGATTTAAAAAGGGAAAAAAAAATAAAATTTTTAAAAAAAAACAAACAAAAAAAAGGACTCTTGAATACAAAGTCTTTGTCATTCACGCAATATTTGATTAGTTGATATATTTATTAAATGATTACTATTATTGTTGCCATTAATTATTGTTGTTTTCAATGCCATCCCATCTTAAGCGAAGTCAAAGTAGATTTATTTGGATGAGATCGATTTTTTTTTTTTTTGTAATTCTCAGATTTGTATATAAACAGTGAATAAATCTAAAACTCATCTAGTTTAAAAGAACAAGAAATTAAAACCAATAAACTATCAAGAGAAGTTAAAAAAAATGAAGGTTACAGTTTTAGGAGGAGCAGGAGGTATTGGTCAACCGTTATCATTATTACTAACAAATTCCGCATTACCAATAGATGAAATCGCTTTATTTGATATTAGATTGAGTAAAGGTGTTGCTACAGATCTTTCTCATATTACAAATTTGAAAAATATTGTTGGTTTTGAAGAACAAGATAGTGAGTTAGATAAATCGTTAGGTGATTCAGATGTTGTTGTTATCGTTGCAGGTATTCCACGTAAACCAGGGATGTCTCGTGACGATCTGTTTAAAATTAATGGTAAAATTATTGAAAAACTTGTTTCAAGAGTTTCAGCATGTGCCAAACGTGATTGTCTTTTAGCAATTATTTCAAATCCTGTCAATTCATTAGTTCCATTAGCTATTGAAACATTGAAAAAAAATCCATTACAAAAAAATATTGAAAAAAGAGTATTTGGTGTTACAACATTAGATCTTGTGAGAAGCATTACATTTTTGAATGAAAAAAATAATGATAAGATTAACAAAGAAATCATTGTTATTGGTGGTCATTCAGGTAAAACAATTTTACCAATTATTCCAAAGAATTCTATATTGAAAAAAAATTTTTCAAATAATAATGGAAAATATGATAAATTTATCAATAGAGTACAATTTGCAGGTGATGAAGTTGTCGAAGCTAAGAAGGGGATGGGATCAGCAACATTGTCAATGGCACATTCTGGATTTTTATTTGTTGCTGATTTGATTAAAGCAAGAAGCAAATGTTCATCAAAAATCAGTGAAAAAACCATTAGTAGTGGCAATATTAGTAATAGTGTAGTTGCATATGTTTGTTTAAGTAATAATGTTAATGGTTTGAAATTAAAAAATGAAATTTCAGTGGATTATTTTAGTGTTCCTGTTATTTTAGAACAAGGTACTGGGTTCATCAAATATTTAGATTATTCCAATGTTTTCAACGGTTTAGATTCAAACGAAAAACTACTATTAAACAATGATGTCATTCCACAATTATCAAAAGATATTGTTAAAGGTACCTCATTTGTAAGAAATGGTGGTAAACTGTGAGTTTTATGTATAATGTTCTTTTTTTAATCCAATTAAATTAAATTAAATTAAGTTATATACCGGTATAAAGAAAAAGAAAAAGAAAAAAGCCATTAAAAGCCATTAAAAGCGGCGTTTATTATTCCGTTTTATTTTTTCTTTCCCTGTGTGTATATGTAAGGTTCAATTAAATGCAAAAGAAATACCCGAAACCAAAACAAAACAAAAAAAAGTGTGGGGTAAAGAAAGGGGATGAGAGATGAGAAAGGGGATGAATGATAGGATAGGATAGGATAGGATAGGACAGAACAAGAATAACGGTTATTCATTTAATTCAAGCAATCAGTCAATTCAAAATATTTAAATATTTAAATAATTAAATAATTTTTTATATATAAATAGAGGAAAGGATTCAAATGAATGCTCTGTGAATAATAAGAAGGGGCTGGAAAGAGTATTTAAATAATTCACTGTAGGGAAGGAAGCAGACTGTATTATATATATATTTGAATATATACCAAATAAATATTTTTATTGATCAAGATCTTATATCGCAACTCACGGAAGAACACACTGAACATCAAATAATAAGTATATATATATAAATTTATATATTTATTTCCAAAGAAAAAAAAAAAAAATAGTAAAAAAATGATTTTTAATGAATTTTTCAAGAGTTTACGTGTAACGGTACCAAATACTTTAAAGATAGAGAAAACACAAAAGGAGAAAAAGAAAAAAAAAATTCCAAGTCCTAAAGCACCAAATAATTCATTGTCTTATATTTACTCAATCACAGAACATTTGAACAGCACTATTGGTGATATTACACAAGAAGAAATTATAGAATTGAAACAGAACAAATCATTTGGTATTACTAGTTATTTAGAAAGAAAAAGTAGTAGTAGCAGCAGTAGTGACAGTAGCAGTAATAGCGTCGATACCAATACAAGTGACAAAATTGAGTTGAAAAGAACAATTGAAACACAGCCATCATCTTTTGAAATTAAAAGTATTTTTTCAAATAATATCAATAACACTAATAACAAATTTAACAAAAAAAATATGAATGAAAGGATCATTAAGATATTAAGCATAGAGAAAGATTCATTAGATAAAGAACAACAAGAAGAGGAAAAAAATATTGATGTTGATGATAGACATCTGTTTACTAAAATGAAAGGTATGTATTTATTATAAAGATTACTTGGTTTTATTCACTTATTAACAGATATTATTATTATTATTATTATTACTATTATTATCATTATTATTGGTGAATAAAGGTATCGATTTAATTGAACAAAGAATTACAACAATAATCCCCCGCATTTATTTTTACAAAGAAGGAAGGAGAGAGAGCGAGAAGGAGAGAGAGAAAGAGAGAAAGCCCGAGAGAAAGCCCGAAATACGGGAAAGCAAAAGAAAGAAATTGATAATATATAACTTTTTCATTATGAATAATATTACAAGAAGCTAAACAAAATAAGAGAAAGCATAAGAGAACAATATTATGAGGAAAACTGATATGGTAAATGAATGGTCTTCCTTATAACAGTATTTGCTTAAATTCTAAAGTCCATTTTACTCACAAACAAAAATATACATGTATACATGTTAAACCGAAATTAAAGCAATTTCCTCTGTCTGTTTTCTTTTCCTTCCTTTTTTTTTTTTTTTTTTTTCTTTTTTTTAGTGGAACCTGATTTGGGTAAAAAAAATAAACATACAAACCTAGATTTAATATAGGATCCTAAAATATTTTAAAAGCAAACAATATATTTCTGCCTAAGTAATGTTTTAAAACAGCAATTTATATTCAAACATTACTTGGGCTTTCATATTTTCATTTTTATTATTGGAATCTAAGATATACGTGGTTTAAGTGAATTAATTAAGATAGGGATTATTATTAGTATCAATATTATTATAGAGATAGAATATTGGTATAGGGAACTAAAGTAGGTGATTGTGGAGAGAGAAACAAACAAAAAAAATAAAAAATCAAAAAAATAAAAGCATGTTTAATTAATTAATTAGTTAATATAGTCTAGTTTTAACTGAGATGACTTTTTGATATTATTATATTTATAAAAAGGTGTCATTGACATGGAAAAAAAATAAGAAAAACAAGCAAATACGAGAGAAGAAAAAAAAAAAAAAAGTTTGCTTTTGATTTTGATATTCTTTTATTCTTATATTGGATTGTTTCCTCAACCGAATTATATCATTGTTATATCAATTATTAATCTCTGCAACAGTTGTTTTAAACATATTTGATATTCTATTCTATTAACCGCCTATTAGATTTGTCAATCACTATTCGCTTCTTTGTTTTTTTTTTTTTCATCTCTCTGTCTTTCTCTCTCTCTATCTAGGTTGGACTCAAGCCAAAAAAATAATAATGAAATAATGGATATCAGCAAAATAACCAATAACTTTGATGATAGTTCTAATGATAATAGTAACAACAATTCAAATAATATCAACAAAACAAGCATAAACAACAACAACAACAACCATACTAACCAGTCTCACCAAATGATAGATGATACCAATATATTCAATACTAATAACAATACTACCACAACATCCGATAGTATTAAAGTATCATCATCTAATCAGTACGTACTCATTACTAAAACAGTATTTCCAGGACATCCAACCACAAAACCTCCTGCATTACAAGAACCTGTCAATATAACATATCCAAAGACTGAAGTTGTTGGTCATGGTTCATTTGGAGTTGTATTTGTAACGACTATACAAGAGATTCAAGAAAAAGTTGCAATTAAAAAAGTCTTACAAGATAAAAGATTCAAAAATAGAGAATTAGAAATAATGCAAAAAGTTGAGCATATCAATATAGTTGATTTGAAATATTATTACTATGAGGAAGATCCAACAAGCGATTCATTGTATTTGAATCTAATATTAGAATATATGCCACAATCTTTATATCAGAGAATAAGACATTATGTACATCTACAAACAACAATGCCACATGATGAAGTACAAATATATATGTTTCAACTTTTCAAAGGTTTAAATTACATTCATGGTCAATTGGAAATTTGTCATAGAGACATCAAACCACAAAATATATTAATAAATCCAGAAAATTTTCAATTGAAAATTTGTGATTTTGGAAGTGCCAAAAAATTGATACCAACAGAACCTAATGTTTCATATATTTGTTCCAGATATTATAGAGCTCCAGAATTGATTTTTGGGTCAACAAATTATACAACGAAAATAGATGTTTGGTCAAGTGCATGTGTTATGTGTGAAATGATTCTTGGACAACCAATATTTCCTGGTGAATCTGGTATTGATCAATTAGTAGAAATTATTAAAATATTGGGGACTCCAAATAAACAAGAAATTTGCTCAATGAATCAAAATTATATGGAACATAAATTCCCACATATTAAACCAATCCCACTGATTAAAATTTTTAAAAGAGAAAAAGATTATCTTTGTATTGAATTGATTTCAAATATGTTGAAATATAATCCTTTTGAAAGATTTAGCGCACTGCAATGTTTATGTTCATCGTATTTTGATAAAATAAGAATAAATTACAATAACGAAATAGTTGTTAATTTAAAACTACTGGATTTTAATAATATGGAAGATTTCAATTATCTTTCTCAAAATGAAAAACTGATTGTTAGTCAGAAACTACTTCCTCATTTGTACTCATCACTAAATCCAACAGCAAGTAGTGTGTAATCTTTTTACCTCCTTTCCTCTTTGTATATCCAAATATTTACAGGAAAGTAAGTAAGTAAGTAAGTAAGTATCCACATATATATCAGTAATGAACAGATGGTATCTCAATAATAATAATTGCATATTTTTGCCAAGATCTCTTGAAAATAAAGTGTACAATCGAGATGCACGTGATGCTTTTTTTGAAATTTAATAAAATAGGAAATTATAAGAGCAAGTTTTTAAAGGCATTTAGGAATGACTTTTGTAAAGCAGTTTCCTAAATCTTTTTTTTTTTTTTTTCCATGGAAAATTCCCTATTAGTAAATCCTAAGCACCGTCACTGAGTTTATGTCATTGATTAAATTCTTAATATCATTGTATGTTGCTTAAACACACATACGTATTGTAAGACCAATCACTATAAGCAGAGATCAGTGACATTGGGGAGAAAGAAAAAAATCATTACAAGTTAAAAAAAATACATCTTACACATCACACACGGCGCTCCCTATCCATTAGTACAGAGAAAATCTAAATAGTACTATTAATAAACACACAAACACACAAACACACACACACATGCTGGACTACGATATGAGGAGTCTGTCCTCAACACCATCTTCCACAGAGGAGATCACGCTGGGCGAGTATTTGTTTCATAGACTGAGTCAGGTTGGATGCAACACGGTTTTCGGGCTGCCAGGTGACTTCAATCTGAAACTGATTGACAAGATCAACAATGTGCCCAACATGAAGTGGTGCGGGAACACGAACGAAGCCAACGCAGCTTATGCGGCAGACGGATACTCGAGAATCAGAAGAATTGGAGTCATCTGCACCACTTTTGGCGTTGGAGAACTGTCCTCCTTGAACGGTGTAGCAGGAAGCTATGCAGAGCACGTTGGTGTCATTCACGTTGTAGGGACCCCTACCATCTCTACACAGCTGAAAAAACTACTAGTGCACCATACTCTGGGGAACGGCGATTTTAACGTTTTCCACAGAATTCATTCCGAGATCTCCGAGTTTCACGTGATGCTGCAGGATATAGATTTAGCACCATTAGAGATTGACAAGTGTATTGTGAAATGTATCTTAAACCAAAAACCATGTTACCTGGAGTTTCCTTCAAACTTGAGCGATACTTTGGTGCCCAAAACTCTATTGACTATACCTCTAAACTTTTCATCACCAGTTTCAGTAAATAAAATTGAAACAGAAAGAGACATTATTGGCAGTATGATTGCATTAATAATGTCGTGTAAAAACCCAATTATTTTAGCAGACGGTAGTTGTAATAGACATGACAACATTTTCACAAATTTGCATGACTTTTTGAAACTGACTAAGTTCCCCATATTCGTGACTCCAATGGGTAAAGGATCAATAGACGAACAAAACCCAAGATTTGGTGGTGTTTACGTTGGTTCGATGTCTTCGCCAGAAGTGAAAGAATTTGTAGAAAGCTCAGACTTGATTTTTGTTATTGGTTCATTATTAAGCGATTTTGCTACATCTTCTTTCCACTACTCTTACAAAACTAAAAATGTTATTGAATTCCACATAGATTATATCAAGATTAAAAATGCGCGGTTCCCAGATTTAAACGTTAGATCAATTCTTTCAAAATTCGTACTACGGTTGAATAACTTGATAAAGGAAAACAAATTCAGATACAACCCTATTCAACATCCAGTGCCTGGTCCTAAAAAGACAAAATCAAATTTATTAGAGTCATATGTTTTAAGACAAGAATGGATTTGGGATCAGTTGACCAATTGGTTGCAGGAAGGAGACATAATAATAGCGGAGACAGGTACTTCTGCGTTCGGAATCATGCAGACAAGGTTCCCCAATAACTGTCTTGGTATATCGCAAGTCTTATGGGGTGCCTCTGGTTACTCTCTCGGTGCATGTCTTGGAGCACTTTTTGCACAGCGCGATGACCTGGTAGTGGATGGCTCCCAACAGTATAGAAGATGCATTGTTTTCATTGGGGATGGGTCTTTGCAATTCACAGTACAAGAAATATCAACCATGATCAAGTGGGGGTTTCATCCTTACATTTTTGTGATGAACAATCACGGTTACACGATTGACCGTATTCTTCACGACTCCACTGTGCACGAGCCCACATATCACGATGTTAATACATGGAATATCCAGAATCTATTGAAAATGTTTGGCGGAGCGGTAAGCCCAGAGGATAGAGCTCCTCTGCAACAACCAGAAGAATCTCATATCCATGAAAAAAATAAACGCCACAAGCAATCAAAGATAAGCTTTTGCAAAAGTTATAGAGTAGAATTAGTTGGAGAGTTTCTCGATATGGTCAACGATGCGGATTTCAGCATACCAAACAAGCTGAGACTTATAGAAATGATACTTCCAACAATGGACGCACCAAACAATTTAATCCGCCACGTAAAAACGTTGCACAACGATGTGTACAATCCCAACGGAAAATGATCTTATATTTATCCAAGTAAGCCAAATATGTACATCAATACACGTTAGATAGATAACAGAGGGCAATTTGTTGTCCCCTATGTGGAAAATTAAAACGGTACGGAATTTTTAGATAATAGTTGTATTGGAGTTATTATCTATGAACCGTCCTAATATAATTCTAGATAGCTCGTTTATTTACAAATCACATGAAAAAGCGTAGCGTATGCACAAAACCCAAACTCGAACGAACAAGAAAAAAAAAGCGCGTCCCAAGTAGGATATTGAGAATTCTCTGAGCTAATCAGAAATAAGTACTAATTAGGATATTCAAATGGCTTTTTTTGCATAAATTAAGCGAAAAACACTAAAAATGTCCCAATTAGGATATTCAGTGGGTCTACTCGCTTAGTCTTGCGATGGGGTGTTTACATTTAGATCTCTCTATCTCTTTCTCTCTCTCTATTCACATCTTTCAATGGAAAAAGATTAGCAATAATCAGATTAGATAAGATTGGGAAAAATTAAAATACTAAACTAACTTCAAAACCAAAATGGTATATAAGCAGAGTGTTGAATCAGATATCATTCATCGTTTGTTCATTATGTGGAAGAAGACATAAAAGACCATCAAAAACCACAAACACAAACAAAAATACAAACACAAAAACATATACCAAAATGACTCAAGAAACTGTTCAAAAATCTCATGTCTTCCAAGCTGTTGTTGACAAGAAATTACCTCAAGTTATTGGAGGTAAAGGTGTCAGATTGACCATTAAAAAAGATGGTAAAGTTTACGACGACATCATTGATGCTGTTACCGGTGCTGCTGTCGGTGCTCTTGGTTGGGGTGACGAAGATGTTCCAAAAATTGTTGCCGATGCTGTTGCAACTTCCACCTACACTTTCCCATCTTTGATTGGTAACCAACCTTCTGAAGATTTAGCTAAATTTTACATTGATCACTCTCCAAAAGATGCTTTTGCATCTGCTTTATGGTGTTGTTCCGGTTCTGAAGCCAACGAAAATGCTTTAAAAATTATTAAACAATACTGGTTGGAAAAAGGTAAACCAAAGAAAAACAAGTTGATCTCTAGAGAAACTTCTTATCACGGGTTTTCGCTAGGTGCTTTGTCTATCTCAGACAATGCCAGAGCTGATGATTTCAAAGATATTTTGATTGATCAAAAAAACACTTGTATGAAAATGCCAGTTTGTTACCCATACAGATATCAAAAAGATGGCCAAACTGAAGAAGAATATGTTCAAGGATTATTAGATGCTTTGGAAAAAATGATCTTGGATCAAGATCCAGAAACCGTTGCTTCTGTTACTGTAGAAACTTTACCAGGTTCATCCTTGGGAACAGTTGTTCCACCAAAAGGTTACTTGCCAGGTTTAAGAAACTTGTGTAACAAATACGATATTTTATTCCACTTGGACGAAGTCATGTGTGGTACTGGTAGATCCAATCCAAATGGTGGATTGAACTGTTGGGAAAATTTCCTTGAACCAGGTCAAGGTCCAGATATTCAAACTGTCGGGAAAACTTTGGGTTCAGGGTACGCCACTATTGCTGGTATTTTGATTTCACCAAAAATTAAAGAAGTTTATGATCAAGGTTCAGGTACCGTCATTGGTTCTCACACTTATTCTTCTCATGCCTTTAACTGTTCAATTGCTTTGGGTATTCAAAAGAAAATCATTGAAAATGGGTTAACTAAAAACATTTTTAAAATGGGTAACTTGATGGGTAAAAAATTGCAAGATGCTCTATTGACACAAAACAACATTGTTGGTGATGTCAGAGGTATTGGTGGGTTCTGGTCCATTGAATTTGTCAAGGACAAGAAAACTAAAGAAATGTTCCCAATCGGTTTGGATGTCGGTCACGAATTCCAAAAAGTTTGTTTTGAAAACGGTTTAAACGTTATGGGTATGCAAGGTTGTCATTCCAACAGAACTGGTGAAGGTGACTTTGTCTTACTAGCCCCATCTTTCATCATCACTGAATCTGATGTTGATGAAATTGTCAAAAGAACTTTGAAATCTATCACAGACATGGAAGAAATTTTGAAAGCCAAAGGTGAATGGTAAAACGTTTGCTAGATATGTGTATAAGAAATAAATAATATAAGGATAAAGTTTGTTGAGCGAACTTTAAAAAGCTACTACTACTGTAAACCCTCTTGTCTTGACAAATAATGATTGCAACAAATTAAGCCGATTTTCTTATGCAGTAGTAAAATTACTTCTTCAATTCTTCATTACCAAAAAAAACCGGAAAGATAATTCTATCTTATAAAGGAAAGATATCATTTTGTCAAGTTTTTGATTCATCGCCGGAAGCGGAAACTGAAAAGTGAGTTCATTCAACATAATGTGTCACCATTAATTAACGATGGTTCACTTACACTTTACTCTATTCGAATTATTCAATAAATTGATAAAGTCCCCCGGTTCAGGAGTTGTATTATCATGAAAAAAATGATACTCATTTTCCTCAATCTTTATTGTGATTTTCAGAATGGTGCTGTTATCCCGAAGTGATTGTAAACACCCTGGCGGGCAAAAAATGCAAAAAAAAAAGATGAAATTGATTAATTTACGTTGCCTTTCCTGCGGGGAAATGAGAGAAAACTGGAAAGAAAGAAAAACGATAATAGTTGGAAAATTGGCTCAATCCCATTCGGTAAAACATGGCTTCTTATCAAGATAACAATCGACGATTGATTGAACGATTGATGATGATGTAAAAAAAAAAGTTATGCCAAACTGACCAACAAACAGAGTCAAGGATGGAAAAATGCTTGTATATAAACAGAGATCATTTCAAAAGTATTGAGTCGTTTTATCTTTGGTCTCCTAGTCCAATAATCAAACAAAAAAAAACCAATACTTTGTGTATAAAATCAACAAGATAAGACTAAAATGGTAAGTGAAGAATCGTATGTTTTCCAATGTAACATTAACAAAAAGCCACCACATGTGCTAAGTGGTAAAGGAATCAGAATGGTTATTGAAAAAGACGGCAAAGTTTACGATGACATTATCGATGGTGTCACTGGAGCTGCTGTTGGTGCCTTGGGGTGGGGTGATGAAGATGTTATTGAAATAATGGCTGATGCAGCCAAAAAGTCCTCATACACTTTTCCATCTCTAATTGGTAACCAGGCTTCCGAGGATTTAGCGAAATTTTACATTGATCATTCTCCAAAGGGCGCCTTTGCTTCTGCTCTTTGGTGTTGTTCTGGCTCTGAATCTAATGAAAATGCATTGAAGATTATCAGACAATACTGGTTAGAGAAAAAACAACCAAAAAAAATTAAATTTATCTCTAGGGAAACTTCTTATCATGGATTTACTTTAGGGGCATTGTCAATCTCTGGGAATGCAAGAGCTGAATATTTTGCAGACTCTTTGATTGATCAAAAGAGTAAATGTTTGAAAATGCCGGTTTGTTATCCGTACAGATTCCAAAAAGATGGCCAAACTGAAGAAGAATATGTTCAAGGATTATTAGATGCTTTGGAAAAAATGATCTTGGATCAAGATCCAGAAACCGTTGCTTCTGTCACCGTTGAAACTTTACCGGGTTCATCCTTGGGAACAGCACCACCTCCAAAGGGGTATTTACCAGGTTTGAGAAGGTTATGTGACAAATATGATATCTTGTTACATTTTGATGAAGTCATGTGTGGTACTGGTAGATCCAATCCAAATGGTGGATTGAACTGTTGGGAAAATTTCCTTGAACCGGGACAATTCCCAGATATCCAAACTGTGGGGAAGACTTTGGGTTCAGGGTACGTGACTATTGCTGGTGTGTTAATTGGTCCTAAAATTAAGAATGCTTATGTCAATGGTTCGAATACAATTGTTGGATCACACACATATGCTTCACACGGATTCAACTGTGCTGTTGCATTGGGAATTCAAAAGAAAATTCTTGGTAATGGATTAACCAAAAACATTTTTGAAATGGGTAACTTGATGGGTAAAAAATTACAAGATGCTCTATTGACACAAAACAACATTGTTGGTGATGTCAGAGGTATTGGTGGGTTCTGGTCCATTGAATTTGTCAAGGACAAGAAGACCAAAGAACCCTTTGACAAGAAATTGGACGTAGGACACAAAATGCAAGATCTATGCTTTGACAACAAGTTGAATGTCATGGGGATGCAAGGTTGTAAGTCGTACAAGACAGGTGAAGGGGACTTTATCCTATTAGCCCCATCTTTTATAATCACAGAAGCAGACGTGGACGAAATAGTGAAGAGAACTTTGAAGTCAATTGAAGATTGTACCGAATGGTTAAAAGCACAGGGTGCCTTCTAAATTGTTTCTATAGCGGCCACATCAATACATATGTATACATCACTTTCAATAGGTATATAACAATCAATTTAATCAGTTTAATCATTCAGCCACTAAAAAAACATGTGGGGAAGATGTAATACTTTTTCGGATAAACACAATTTGTATTAGAAAACCTCAAAAAGCTCTGCAGAAAGTAGTTTTTCCGAGCTGTTTTTATCATATTTTGTTCAAAGTAGGCGTTACATATTGATTTTGAGAAACGAAACGAGACGAAACGAAACAAAACGAAAAAAAATAAAATAAAATAAAAATAGTACACCTTTTTAACCGAACAAGGGGGAAAGGCAGGAGGATAGTAATAAGAGAGCATATAGATTAAAATAAGTTTGGACGGTTTTACTTTTTTTTTTTTTAAATTAATTTTTTAAAGATTAGTAAGTGTATGGTTAAAGTTTTATTTTTATAAACCAAAGACACAAAGACCAAAGTAAAACAAGTAATGGGTAACGTTCCGACTAAACTAGAAGACAATAACAGCAGCGGCATGGGGAGTAGTGCTGCTGCTGCTGCTGCTGCTGCTGTGAAAAGAAGAAATAGTAGTGGATTACAACACTCTCCAAGTGTGCATATACCCTCAGACACACAAAAAAATAGCAGGAGAAGTAGTACCAACAGTAATAATAGTAGTAGTAGCAGTATCAGTACCAGCAATAACAACTACAATAGTGTTGATTCGGGTGTAGGGGAGTATCTGGGGAAATCAGCCAGGAGCAGTGGTAGAAGAAGAGGCAGCTCTTTAGTGGGAAGTCTTCTTTCCAGCACACATAATGCATTGCACACGGGCACGTCTCCTGGTCACGGTTTGAACAGCAATCCGTTTGCCAAATCCACTTTTACTACCAATTCTTCAAAGAGTCGTCGCAAGTACAGTACTCGGGATAGACAGCGGCAGAAGGAAGACCACTACAAAGGGTTGGTAGTGCGGTTAGGCGAAGTTGTAGAAGGAGGGTATGTGGCACCATATGGTTGCCATGATGAAGAAAGCAAGTTGGATTACAAAGACGATATAGTCAAGAGATTGATCGTCA
The DNA here is from genome assembly GCA_030580555.1 of Hanseniaspora taiwanica (nom. inval.). NCBI lineage: Eukaryota > Fungi > Ascomycota > Saccharomycetes > Saccharomycodales > Saccharomycodaceae > Hanseniaspora > Hanseniaspora taiwanica (nom. inval.). Next base: position 58,375 of record JAKTSY010000165.1, on the reverse strand, counting down.
GCAGGAAATTACAACCTTTTTACCTTCCATTAAATGATTACGATCCAGCATGGACAGATACACAACTTTTACAAATAGTGAAAAGTTTAACTTTACATGAACCTTATTTGGAACATCTGGAAAAATTTGAAGATTTACCAGGTCTGGATATTACAGTTGATTATTTAGGAGATAGTGATACAGATGCATCTGGAGAAGATGATATTGAAAAATATTTGGATCCATTATTAACTAAAAATGAAAAGAAAATACAAAGATCTCGGATATTTTCTGCGCGTCTGTATAAAAAAAAAATCGCTTGGCAACAACACGAGATCGATCAATTTCTGAATGAGAAATCAAAACCAGAGTTGAATAGAGATTTGATGATTCCTAATGATAAGTTGTATTTGGATATGTATAGAAACGGTGCCGAATGTCCTATTTGTTTCTTATACTATCCCGGACCTTTTAATATTAGTAGATGTTGTGAACAACCAATCTGTACAGAATGTTTTGTTCAAATAAAGCGTAAAGATCCTCATCATCCCCATCTCCAAGAAGACAATGGAAAAGCAGAGAATACTTTGAACGAAGAAAATAAAGGAGAAACTTTGATTAGTGAAGTGGCTTGTTGTCCGTATTGTGCGACTCCAAATTTTGGAATTATTTATACACCGCCTCCTTTATTTAGAAGATGTGGATTAAACAGTGTCAATCCTAAAGAATACAATGGTCAACTGTTGAAGGGAATCAACTCAGGCACTGCTATAATCGAAGAAAATGAAGAACTAGTAATACCAGAGAGAGAATCTAAAAGAAGAGGATCGATACCTGTATCGAATGAAAAAGTTGTAAGCTGTGATACCATACGGCCCGATTGGGAACAAAAGTTAACCAAGGCAAGAGACAGATTAAAGAAAAAATATGAAAAGGCCACCACTATCCATGTTAACAACAGACTAGTTGCAAAATCTGATATCTCCAAAATTGAAAGTGAAATGATCAATAGAGCCATTAAACTGAGTCTTGAAAGTAGTAACGATAAGAAATAGTCCTTAGTATGTATGTAATATGAATGTTTTTTTACTTGCTATGTCATGTGATTGGTTGTGTTAAAAATAAAAATAATAACAACGTGTCACGTGTTATTGTATGTTTTTACCCGACATGTACACAAACATTGCTTTTAACGTTTCTTTTTTAGTTTTTTTTTGTTTTTCCATTTTTACCAAGTTCGTGTTTCTTCAAAAGTCTGTTTCTACACCACTGCAAACATTTTTTTTCTTGTTTTTCTCTTTCTTTCAATAATCTTTTCTTCTATGTTCCTAATTGGTAGCATTGAAAAATTTCATTTACGTTGCTTGAATTGGTCTAGGTTGTATCATCCTGTTAATTCACACACACAGGTCTCACATCCCCACCGAAAGATATAGTCTGCTTCATACGCTTAAACCGATTATCTCTACAGATCAATTTTTTTTTAAATAAAACAAAAAAACACACCATCCAAAAATGTCTACTGAATCCGCTCTATCCTACGCTGCTTTGATCTTAGCCGATGCTGAACTTGAAATTTCTGCTGACAAATTGATCACTTTGACCTCTGCTGCCAAAGTTGATGTTGAAGGTATCTGGGCTGACATCTTTGCCAAAGCCTTGGACGCCCAAGACTTGAAAAACTTGATTGTCAACTTCTCTGCTGGTCCAGCCGCTGCTGGTGCCGCCACTGGTGCCGCCTCCGGTGCTGCTGGTTCTGCTGATGCCGAAGAAGCTGCTGAAGAAGAAGAAGAAGCCAAAGAAGAATCCGATGACGACATGGGGTTCGGTTTATTCGATTAAACTGAATAACTTTAAACATATATCTTTTATAAAAAAAAACTTTTATATATATTATTTAATTTCCCATTCTAAAACAGTTTTTTTTTTCCTCCCATGCTATTCTTTACTTGCACTACTTTTTTGTGAGATAGTAGAGACCTTTAGCTTTGTATGCATACATACGAACACACATGATTCCTGCTCGAGGCAACCGTTGGTGGTGTCACATGAGCAAACATCTTAGCTAGTTATTATTAATATTAATGAGTCAAAAATTTGAGAAAGATATAAACAAATTATATAGTAGTAATAGAAGTAGTATACGTTATAAATTAGATTTTTAAATATCAATCTATTTCTTTTTTTCAGATTCAGCTTCAGCGGCATCTTTAGCTCTTTTAGCTCTGGCACCAGCATGTCTTTTATCAGATCTAGCTAATCTCAAAGTTCTGTAAGCAGATTGTTCTGGAACAACAACAGCTCTGGATTCAACATCGGAAACTGGTTGAGCAATTGGGAAAGCAGCAGCAGTAGACAAAACTTGTTCAGCTTCAACGTTTTTACCGTTTCTTGGGAAAACAATGATTTTAGACAAGTATTCTTTTAATCTTTGAACATTTAATTCAAAAGTTTCAGTGTTTCTGTTTTGTCTTCTGTGATCAACAGCAATACCAATGGTTCTGGCATAAGCTTTAGTTAAATCAGCAGCTTTAATTTCAGCCAAAGAGAAACCTCTACCAGCTCTAACTTTTCTGTTGTATTTAACAGTTGGAGCTCTAACAACTGGTCTCAATAGATCCAATGGTCTTGGAGCAATTTTGGCAGCTTTAACAGCTCTAGAGTGTCTTCTAGAAACTTTTTTACCGGCTTGGTCAAAGTGAACTTTGACCCTTTCTTGCCAGTGTTTTCTGAAATGGTTTTTCAAAATTGGTAAATTCTTAGAAATAGCTATATTCAATTTGCATTATATTCACTATTATTCATGACCTTCTTCTCTCAGCTAGAAAGAAAATTTGGTGAAAAATATTCATATGTATTAGATTGTTAGTAAAAATTTAAAAAACTTTATTCATTGATTTGTTATCTTTTTTGAAGTTTCTACAAGTGCATTTGGGAAATAAACTAATTCATTTGTGACAGAGGGACTCTCCCACTGATGTTTTGAAGTGTGTTGATAAAAAACTATGGAAAATTAATCGTATATGCACAATAGTAACTGATCATTTCCTTAGAACAGTACAAGGTTTCTGCAATTTTAACTGAAATATTTCAATTCAATTATAATAGGTACTTAACATAAAGTCATTTTTCTGTCCTTAGACCTCTCAATGTTTGTTTTTATTAGTGTATTTTCATCATCAATTGTTCAACACAAACAATGTTCCCTGTTGCACTTATGCGTGCGTGTGTCTGTGTGTGTGCGTATTTAATCTACTGTTTCTTTGTTTCAAACTAGTTCTTTTCCCAACAACTACAATTGTATTCTTGCTATAAAAGTATCGTCGTCATTATCTTCTTCTCATTCAAAAATATAACATACCCATTGTTACGTATTTTTCCTGTTGGTGCTGGGTTGTATGTGATTTCAAGAATTTTTAAAAAACGTCTAGAATAATACAAGGCAAACTCACGAATGTAAATCAAATAATGATGAGATAGGAATAACCAAGGTACAACCATAGAGCCTCTAAATTAGTATATTAGGACGATATAGCCACACATTTGATACAGGAAGGAAGAAATGGTGGCTTCCAATTGATATGCAATCGGAACACCTCTTTAGCGAAAAAAAGAAAAGACGAAGAAAAAAACAAGTTTTACATTTTTACCGGAAGAGGGTAACACGATTTTATAAAACCTATCAACATTCACTAAATATGTTATTCAACAGCACGTGATTTGTATAATTATATGCCTGATTATTATTTTAAGATATTGTCTACCTTGAGTATATACATTACCAATAAGGTAATCACTGTTTTTGTTTTTTTGGTTTTGGTTTTTCTTTGAAGATGTGCTTTTTTCATATTTAATTTTTTTGTTTTTAAAGTAATGTACGGGTGTTTTAATAAGCATTACTACAAACTTTTAAGAGGCAGTTAAAAAATTGAATTACATTTTTACGTCATAAAAAAAGAGCGATTTTTTTCTCTATCTTGTTATTTTGTAATTTACCCCCTTCGCATGGAGTCAGTTGTAGTACATATAATATTTGCAAATAACAAAGATAAAAAAATTTTTTTTGTGTGACAAAAAGTATTTATCATAATAGAACCCAGACATATTTAAATTTGAAGGTAGAAACATTTTTCAAATCTTTTTTGTTTTTCCGTTTTCTAGAGTAGTTTTTTTGACATTTGAATATTTCAAGATCGATATAGTGTTAAATAATGATTGAGTGTGCCTGTCTACTTATAATTAAGATTGCTAAAATAGTTGGGCCTATTTTATAATTTACCAATTCATTTTTTCAAAGATAAAAGTACAATTGAGCCTAAATGTTGAGATTTAAAAATTGACTCTCTACTTCGTATACCTGATTCATACACGTGACAGTTTTTAATACAGATGTTTTGGAGTTTGCACGTGACAAGTGATAATTGTGTTGTTTCTTTTTTTGTTCGATTTTCTTTTCTTCTTGAAAGGTTCACGGAATTGAATATCGGGGTTGGTGGAGTTGGGTTTCTAAGGTATGATTTGAGTTTACCTGCATAGCTTGAGGTATGGGGCATGTAGAGTTAATTTTTATACAAACTATTAATTTTTAAATCCTGTTGCAAATGTATAGGTGGACGCTCATTATTCTTGATAGTCAGATTTTTGTTATCCTGGAGTTCCTAATAAAAATTCTTGAAATGAAACTTTGTAAAACCAAGTAAAAGAAGAAAACCAAGTACAAGATGTCTAGTCAAAGCGTTCAAGTATGTTAAATATTATCAAGAATAATGACAATATCAAAGGAGAATCAGAACATCCAAGCAATTTGTTGAATGAAACGGACCAATATTATGTGTGTTTAAGCAGATAAATGGGAAGATAGGTTGACGTATTGATATTGTAAGAGTAACACGTTTTATTAAAAGTAACGAAACTACAAGCATAAAATCAACGAGAAAATCATAAAGAAAGTAGACATAATATAGACAATTTGAAACGGTTTAGGGACCATGTGTGAATATACCATTAATTACTCTGTGGAAAACCAGCCAAAGTCAAGATAAAAGCAAGCCTTAGTGCGAATATTCAATGATGTTATTATGCATAGAACTATGTCTATTCTTTTTTATCAAATTAGTTTAATCGAATTGTGTTTGATAAAACCAGCACACTCAAGATAGAAAAAATTCATAAATGAACCGTTAATATTTTTTTCTTTATTAAAACAATATTAGTGTTCTGAGGAAAAGGTTATTGCAAAATGGATTTTTTCGTAATTAAGAACCACACGATTTCCTAGAAACTTTTTTACTCATCCAAAGGAGAAAGGTGAGTAGCTTTAGCTCATAAAAATATACACCAATGCCCCTCTATTTGTTTATCATCTTACACACACGTCTCACAATTGTCAAAACACAAATCAAGAACCTTTAAAAATTTACTAACAAACTATGTTATTTTTTTCATTTTCATTTTCATCACTTTTTATTAAATACTCTTTTTTTCTTGAGGAGAAGAAATTAATAAAAGTCATTTAAATATCAGAAAGAACAATTTTTTTAATTAAAGACTTTCGGTAAAAAGAAATCTGCCACTGCTGTTGCCCACGTCAAAGCTGGTAAAGGTTTAATCAAAGTCAATGGTGCTCCAATCACTTTGGTTCAACCAGAAATCTTGAGATTTAAAGTCTACGAACCATTAATCTTGGTTGGTTTGGACAAATTTGCCAACATTGATATCAGAGTCAGAGTCACCGGTGGTGGTCACGTCTCTCAAGTTTACGCTATCAGACAAGCTATTGCCAAAGGTTTGGTTGCTTACTACCAAAAATACGTTGATGAACAATCTAAAAATGAATTGAAAAAAGCTTTCACTTCTTACGACAGAACTTTGTTGATTGCCGATGCTAGAATGCCAGAACCAAAGAAATTCGGTGGTAAAGGTGCTAGATCTAGATTCCAAAAATCTTACCGTTAAGGATCGTTATCATGGCTTTTTTATCTATTACTTCAACATTGAGAAGAAGAATGATTTAAAAGACATCATCATTGGAAAAATAAACAATCTTTTTCATCTTTATTATATATAGTGTTTTTATTAATCAGTATTTAATTTTATTATGAAAGATGTAAAGAAAAATAATCCCATGGGAGAAAAAAATCAATTTATTTAAATGCTTGTCAGGTGTAATAGCTACTTGACAAGAAGGATGATGTTATTATTACTTTTAAAGTATTAAAATTTTTATATATATTTAAAGATTATTGGGAGAAAAAAGTTAGATATAAGACGAAATCAGTTGTTCAAATAAGTAGATGGATCAACACCTTCTTCTGGGAATTCCGCAATTTTAACATCAAATCTACTTTGAATTTTTTCTAAAATTTCTTCATCTTCAGCAGAAGAAACAAATGAAACGGCCAAACCTTTAGTACCAAATCTACCTGCTCTACCAACTCTATGTAAATATTGATCAGCTTCTTTAGATAAATCGTAATTAATAGCCAAATTAATTCTTTCAATATCAATACCTCTACCAAAAATATCAGTAGAAACACAAATTCTTTTATCAAAATCTTTGAAAGCTTTATATCTTTCGATTCTTTCCTCTTGTTTCATCATACCATGGACAGTAATGGCAGGGAAATTAGATAATTGTAACAATTTAGTTAATTCATTGGCTCTTTTTGATGAGTTAACAAAAATAATAACTTGATTGAATTCTAAATCATCTAATAATTTAGCCAAAATTCTGTTTTTTTCATTTTCATTGATTTTGAAATAAAATTGTTGTAAACCATGTAATGTTAATTTTGCTTCATCATCAACAAAAATTTCTAAAGGATTTTGTAAAAATCTTCTACAAATTGGTTTCATTTCGTCATTTAATGTTGCAGTAAACATCATAACTTGTTTATCTCTTGGTGTTGCTCTGAAAATGTCTTGAACATCTTGTCTCATATCAGATTTTTCTAAAACTTTATCACATTCATCAATAACAAAGTTTTTAACATGTGATAAATTAACATGTTTATCTCTAACTAATGCTTTTAATCTACCTGGAGTAGCAACAATAATATGAGGACATGTATCTTTATTTTTAAGTTTATCAATATCATCTTGATATTTAGTACCACCGTAAAAGACAGCAGTTTTAACATCTGGCATATATTTAGAAAATCTTAAATATTCGTTTCTGATTTGGAACGCTAATTCTCTTGTATGACAAATAACAACAATAGAGACTTCACCAGCAACTGGATCAATTTGTTGCAATGTAGATAAAACGAAAACAGCGGTTTTACCTAAACCAGATTTGGCTTGACATAAAACATCTGTACCGTGGATCGACTGAGGAATGGTGGATTGTTGAACTTCAGAAGGATGTTCAAAACCACAATCAACAATGGCTCTACTCAATTCCGGTTTCAACAAAAAATCTTTGAAACCGGTTTGTAAAACACCGACATAGGACCCTTTCTTGTCCCCGCTTTCACCGGCAGCAGCAGCGTCTTGTTCGCCATCAGCAGCAGCAGCAGCAGCACCAGTGGCAGCATCAGCGGAGGCAACACCTGCACCAGCTTCAGAGGTTTGTGGAACTTGGAATTCTTCTTCGTGATCGGAGTATTCTAATAAATCTTCTTCGGCTTCGTTAGACATGGTGTTTTGTGTATGGTCTGGTATGGTGACTTAACGTGTTGTTGTTGTCGGGTATAACTTCAATTCTTTTTTATAAATAAGGATTAAAACTTAAAATTAAGTTAGCTCTAAAATATCGCTTCTAAATAAAATTTAACCGAGATACACATTAAATTTTGTATATTTTGAAGTAAGTAATATTGTCACTGTTGTTGTTGTTGTTGTTCTTATTCTCCACATTGTTTTTTTGTTTTTTTCACTTTCCTCTCTTTCTTGAAAATTTTTAAAAGAAATCAAAAAATCTAAATGAGGGTAACACGCTATGGTTGTGCAGTACTTTCTAAAGCTTAAAAACTAAGTCTGGCAAGAACAAACTCTTTTATAATCATTAAATTGTATTAGGTTTCGTGGTCTAGTCGGTTATGGCATCTGCTTAACACGCAGAACGTCCCCAGTTCGATCCTGGGCGAAATCAAATATACAACTTAATTTTTTTTTGTTGTTTTCTCTTTTTTTTTCCAAAATGTAATTGTTTTGATGATTTAGATTCGGGAGATCAACACGAAATGATGCTTCTTGATTCATTGTTTGTTTATGTTCATGTTCTCTTGTGCAGTGATATGTGAGCAGCATTCTCAGAAAACAATAGTATCATCATCATTATTGTTATTATTTTTTTTTGTGATTTGAATTTTTGATTTGATTAAATCGGTAAAGTTTTGTGTTATGGTTAGTATATGATCTAAGATAATGAAAAAGTCAAACCAAAAGATCTAACATCAGATCTCACTGAAATCACTAAAACAATGTCTGTGCATTCCGGATTGGGTATCCTTGAAAGAGATGAGATCAACAAAGGACTATCTCAGGACGTAGCACAATATAAAAATGTGAGCTCTACAAATAAAATTAAAAAATACTCAGATTTCAATAAAATAAATTCACAGACATTTTTCACTCAAGATCTACGAAGAAGAACAAAAAGAGATAGTAATGACGAAGATGATGGTCAACGAACGGTCAAGTTTAGTGATTCGTCTTCGACTGTGGTAAATGATGAGATTGACAATATTAAAACCACTTATAATATGATTATGAGTTCATTGAAACCATTGGGGAAACAAACAACATCTATGCAATCATCGTTCCCATATTTTTCTACAAAATCTTTTCAATCTCAAAATTCATTTTTCAACAAATTTAAAAATAAGAAACAACTAGCATTTAAACCCAAAAAACTTAGGACTTTAAATGAATTGGTTGATTTAATTTTCCAAGAAGTTCCTTTTGCAAACGATCAATTTCTTGATGAATTGCAGTATTCCATTATATCATCTAAATTTTTTTGTAATAAAAACAATGATGATTATAGAAAATTGTTTTCAGTACCTATAAAAAAATCTGTTCTTGATTTCAGGAAATCTAATACAGCAATTGAAAACAGGAATATTAATTACTACTCACCAAAACATACTAAAAGTACCGTTACCAAATACGGATATATTCTTATTAAGGAGAAAAAACTGACATTACATAAATTTATCACATCATATTATAAAACTCACACATTTATTTATCAGAAATTGAAAACTTTCTACAAGTTATCTAAAATGGAGAAATTAAGACATAAAAATTTGCTTATATGCTTGATGATTCAAATGTATTTGAATTTACAACAAGAATCTTTCTACAACAAATATATCAAATACTCAACTCTACTTACAACTAAAAAAACAATTAAAAGTTTAGAGAATTTAAACATTTTGTTACAGAAATATGAAAACATTAATAAAGAAATGATTATGCATAAAAGATTGGACTTCATGACAACGCAACCAAAAGATCAAATAACGGAAGATGGTGATGATAGATCTGTGCAACAATTGCAAATATTACTGAAATCAACAATCTACCCCATATATCAAAAAATTATTAAAATGTTACAAGATTTTGTACCATTCTTGAATCAAACAACTGTACAAAAGCATTGTGAATTGTTTAACGTGGACTTGGTAAGCATTTACAATTATTATAAATTTGTTAAAATTGACCAAAATTTAGATTATCAAATGACATGTTTTAGAAACTTGATAAAATTATGGTTTATCAGTATGATCTCTTTCAAGACAAAAGAAACAAGATACACCAATACACAGAATAACGAAATTAATGTTTTTTTCCAAAATTTATTTGAAATTTTTGATAATGAAACCAGTGAAACTGATGATTTCACACAGGAAACATTTTACAAAACAGATAATGAAATTTTGCAAGTGTTGAAGAAAGCAAATTTAGAAGTTCAAAAGTTTATTCAACCGTTTCATGAAATTTTACTTCAGAAAAGGTCTTTGTTTTTTGGAGCAACTATCATAAACTATAAAAAAACTGACGACAGATACGATGCAAATCCAGATTCACCGGTTTTCGATTACTCAAAAATTATCCAAGAAGAGGACAGTCAATTGTACCAAAACGTTATGGTCGAAGAGATCATGTCGAGATTGAATCAGGTTAGCACCGAGCTTTTGCAATCAAACAACATCAAGTTCAATAATCCAAAATTCAAAGCTAAAATAAACAATACATTGCACGATATTCAAGAAAAATGGGATCATTTTATTCAAACCTCAGAAAAACATGCTGCTACACATGGAAAGTTTAAACCTTCTGGAATTCAAAACACTGCAACAGGTAAAAGAAACTCCTTTCACAAATCACATAAAAGGGAACCAAGTAACGGATTTTATTTGAATGTTTTGGATGTGAACACGGCGGATCCTGTGCATTCAAATAATAACAATAATAACTCTTCGCTGAAACCATTGAAATCTTACGTCATGACTGAGTCAGAAACTGATATGATCCCTGCACCAAATGAGCAAATGAGGAAGTTGACCTCACCTATAGATTTTTTACAAGTGGAGGACAATGTGTACATTGAAGATGTTTTCATTGATGAACGCCATGCACATTCACAATTCAATGACAGACATTTCAAAGATGCAGAACTCACTGAAATTTTTGCGAAGCCTCCTGGGATAGATAAGTTCAAAACACTAAGTGACGAAGAACTAAGGTCGAAACTGAATGAAAAAATTCTAAAGCTGGGATTGGAAAACAAAATGAACAAACAAAAACGGTTTGTAGAAAACCAGAGGGAAATTCAACAGTCAGGCATAAAAGCATACAAATCATTTGATCTTTTAAATGCACAACACAGCTCAATGTCACATTTTACTGATCATCATGGTAGTGCAACATCCACGTTGAAAAACTCACAGTCAACTCCGTTTGGTCTTAATACCGCCAAGAAACCTTTGAACATGTTTAAAGAAGAAAGCATTCCCGCTCTTTATGAACTAAACAAGCTACTGTTAGACGATGACTAACAATTATATAATTATATATATATAATTTTTGCATGGATGTTTGTAAAATCAAGCTTCAGTTAGGTAAAACTCAGTTTTTTTAAACTCGATTGATTTATATTTTTCCAAGTTTTCACCAGAGTAAGAGATCTTGGAGTCCACCTCCACCAAAACCCCGGTGTTAATATTAGCCCCAGCAGCTTCCAACCATTGTGTTCCTAATGCTAGATATGCATTTTTTGATGTTGTTGGGTTGTCATTTGGTGCAGAATTGGAATTTTTCAAGGGCGAAAACTCTTTTGTTCTGTCAACTTCCAAGCAACCAAATTTTGCAATTGGTACAGTTTTAAAAACATCAAATATGAACTGTTCCAATTTGATACCATTTGGTTCTATTGGTTTAACTACTGTCTCTGTTTCAATATCAAAATAAGGAATTTTTTTTTGTGCGATGTGATATGGCATGGAAGAGCACCATTTGGCCAAGTTTTTTTGCAACAATCCAATGCTGTAGTAGTGATTTACGATGTTAGCGGATCTGAATTTCAACAACTCAGGATATTGTGCATCATGCTCTTCACACAACTGTTTAGATATTTCAGAGTATTCAATAACGTTTGGTTTCCCATTTTTAGAGACAATCAACCCAACAGATTCATGAGCGTCTCTTTTTCTCACTACTTTTGTGGATAGCTCAAATCCGTTTTTAATAGAAAATCCAATGAAAACCGGATCAGCAATTTTAACCAAGACATTATCAACACAGTACATGTGGATATGTTCGATTCCTTTATCCAGCATATCTTGCAAAATTTTGTTATCCAAGATAGCTTTATACAACCCACCGTTTCCGTCTGGAGATTGAACTAGTTGATTTTTTGACTGCATCAACAATTTTTCACCTTTCAAATCCAATGCTGGTAATGTGCCTTGATTGAAAAATTTGATTTGTTTGGGTTCCAATCCAAAATAATTGTTTTTTTGAAAAAAATCTTTGGTTGGAGTGTATGTTGGTTTTGAAGTCATGATATACCAAGGAATTTGAACATTTTTTGTTGCTGTTATTTTTTGTAAAGTATGTAATCTTTCAGCTTGAATTTGGAAAAGTGATTTATGCGATGGCAAGTCAATATCGTAACACCCCTTTGGTGCAGACGATCCTAATCTTGTCCCTTGGCCACCAGCCATCAATATAACTGCAACTTTACCTTGTGAAATAGCATCCAACCCCAAATTGTAATATTCTGCCTCCTTTTCTGGATTCCCAATAATAGATTCATAAGACGATTGAGGTAATGGCTCAACTACAACAGATTGATCTCCATCATTTTTCTTTGAAGAATTTGTCAAGTCAATGGCTTTCTGACAACTTGCTACCAGTGTAGAAGGATCCAATGTATTTGATAACTCTTGTACAAATTCTGTCTGTTCTTCAACAGGTAATGACTCAAAGTTCAAGAAAAGATGAGATTGTCCGGCTTTTTCATATTTTTCCTTTATGGCTTGTTGTAATTGAGTTCCAGTCATTGCCTGCTTGTTGAAGAGATTTTTTTTGGTTTTTCTGTTAAGTTTTACATTAAATTGGAATTAATAGTTCATTCTTAATATATATATTATGCATTGAATAGTACCGAATCATTTCGAAATTGATTCAATTCACAAATATTGTTTATCTTTGTTTCCTAATTTGTGATTAAAAATATATTATTTCATCTTGTTTATCAATATTATGCACGTGATCATTACCTGTTTGTATGTGTTCAATCAATTAAATTGATTAAATTGATCAAGTTGATATAGCTTTAACTCATTTTCAACAACTACTGGTAAAAACACATATATTAAAATACGTTTATAGAAAATTTAATAAAGAATTATACATGACAGAATGTTCAAAAAAAACCTGCACAGATAAAATGCTATTGATGGAACCATATGTGGTCGCATAAACATGTTTCTTATCAACATAACAGAAAAAAAAAGAAAAAAGAGTTTTTATGTATTAAATTATTTGATCAATTTTTTTTCCAAAATAGCTTGTAACAGTAGTGAACGAAAGATTTTCTTTTCACACTTTCTTATTAGAAGCGTGCACTTTGTTGTTATTACTACTCTACATCATTTTTTATATGCACGGCTTTAAGTCATCTGTAAAACTATAATTACGTTTCACCAATCCATCAAATTTCTTGGTGACTCTCGTAATTATAATTAAAAAAAACCTGCTAATAATCCAATAGAGCAACGTCTCATGTATATGATAGGTTTCGCAGTAAAAACAATACATCTCTTGATATTTAATGGTTCTTCTTGCTTTTTTATTTTTTTGTGGGGGATTTCGCTTTTCTTACCGTAAGGAGGCTTTTTTTTTGTTAATTTTTTTTATATATATTTTTTGTTTTTTCAAGCTATAATTGATATAAATTGTACAAATAGATACAAATATAAGATGTTTTACCGGAACAGTACATGTTTCTAAGATTCTAATCTTCAGTTTTGAATAACAATATTGAATATGAGGTAATGGTTTCATATCATCTGCTTTTACCGTCATGAGGCGTTTATTAATAAGATGGGAAAGAAATGCAAAATTATGACAATATTGATTTAAGCATCTAATCAGAATCAAGCCAAGTGGAAACAATTACTATACTGTGCAAGTAATAATGAAACGATTTGGCACTAAGTTCCAAGGGAAAATTTTTTCACGAGCAAGTGTGATTCATGAAGACCAAGAATCACAACCGGATCCCATTGTAAATGTTAGCACTCTTACAGTTGATACAGTTAACGACTTGAGCGGTGGTCTTGGAAAGAGAAGTATTAATTCATACCTTGACACATCAGATGTAACAAATACGGATCAAGAAGAAAACAACAACAAGAGCAACAGGAGTACCAATAAACTTACAAGTGGTACAAGCAATTCAGATTCGGATCACATTGAGTTGCACGCATACAGGACTCGAAATACAGAAGATTCATTTTCAAATAGCATTGAAGAAAACAATCAGCCCACTGCTTCCGATCTAGAGCTAGATTCTCGTGCCTTTTTTGAGCCAATACATATGTCTTTTGTCACTAGAATGAAATACATTTGCTCTGATTTGAAGAATAAAATTATCAACAGATCAAATGTAATACCATCAGGTACCGGGAGAAACATTCCAATCTCATTAGATAAATTATCTATTGTTTATCAGGAGTTCCAAAATGAAAAGAATAGTTATCTATTATTGGATGAAAGGAAAAAACATCATAAACCATATTGTGATAATAAAATTACTTCCTCGAGGTACAATATTTATTCATTTTTACCTAGACAATTGTATGCACAGTTTTCTAAATTGGCAAACTGTTACTTTATGATTGTAGCAATCTTACAGATGATCCCAGGCTGGTCTACAACTGGTTCATATACAACTATTATCCCCTTGTGTGTTTTCATTGGAATTAGTATGCTGAGAGAAGCATATGAAGATTATAAAAGACATAAGTTAGATAAAGATGAGAATTTAAGGAAAGTTAATGTTCTTTCTCTTGACAATCAAAACAAAGCTGCTTCAAGAAAAATGTATGCAAAAAAAACTCACATTTCCAATTCTATTAAATCTACTGACGATGAATTAAAGGATCATACAGACCATTTTACAAATTTGGATATTTTAAAGACAAGACATCGTGTGAACCACCTTGAAACAGAGTGGAAAAATTTGAGAGTTGGTGACTTTGTGTATTTGCGAAAGGATGAGTGGATACCTGCTGATATGTTGTTAATTTGTTCTGATAATGAGAACAATGAAGTTTTCGTAGAAACCATGGCTTTAGATGGAGAAACAAATTTGAAAAATAAACATCCGCATCTAGAACTATCCAAAAGAATGCATACAGCAACCGGGCTACTAAATACACACGGTAAGGCAACAGTGGAAGAGCCTAATATTGATTTATACAACTTTGATGGTAATATAGAGTTGTTGGATTCTGTGTCTGGAACATGGACGAAATATCCAATTGACTGCAACAATGTCATTTATAGAGGATCTATTATAAGAAATACATCAAACTGCATTGGGATGGTCATATATACTGGTGAGGAAACCAAAATTAGAATGAATTCGATTAAAAGCCCAAGAACAAAAGCACCAAAGTTACAAAAAAATATTAATATTATTGTCATATTCATGGTATTGATTGTTGCTGCAATGTCATTGTTTTCTTATTTAGGACAAGTAATATTATCGAAAAAATATGTTGAAAATAATCATGCATGGTATCTCTTTGAAACAAAAGTTACTACAGCACAATCTATCATGGGTTTTATCATTATGTACAATACTTTGATTCCATTATCACTTTATGTTACTATGGAGATTATCAAGATCATGCAGAGTAAGTTGATGGAATGGGATATTGATATGTATTATAAACCAGGTGATATTTCTTGCGAGTCAAGAACAGTTACAATTTTGGAAGAGTTGGGTCAAGTCTCGTATATTTTCAGTGATAAGACAGGTACTTTGACTGACAACTTGATGATTTTTAGAAAATTTTCTGTATGTGGGAGCTCTTGGCTGCATAATTTAGATGATTTGGATAAACAAATGGAAAACTCAAAAGTTTATGAAGAATATACAGATGCAGATTCTCTAAAGCAAAATGCATCTAAAATACCTTCAAACGATTCACATTTATCTGTACTTTCAGATAGTGATGCTCCCTTTGTGAAAAATATTCTGAATCCGCAGATATCACAAGAAAACAAATCTTTGAAAACAGTTACCAGTAGAAATACTGCATATCCAAGAAAGTCTATTGGGAGACCGTCTGTTGATTATAGGAACTACGGCTCTACAAATTATACAGGTAGACCCAGCATTGCATCACACATTCAACAAAGAGAAGAAGAACAACAAGAACAAGAGAGAAAGTCTTTTGCTAAAAACTCAAAAGGCCAAACAAAAGAAAATCATAAATCAGCGTCATCTTATGAATCCCAATCATCGGAAACGCCTGGGAAAATCAAAACAACTTTGGAACTGATAATGTATGTTCAAAGACATCCAAAAACTGTGTTTGCCAGAAAAATCAAGTTTTTCCTTTTATCGTTATCGTTGTGCCATACATGTCTTCCCAAAAGACGTTTAGCAAAAACTGCTGATAAAACAAATAACGAAGATGGCGATGAGGAAGAAGAAGATGATGATGAAGACGAAAGAATCACAACTGAATATCAGGCATCGTCTCCTGATGAACTAGCATTGATTGTTGCTGCTAGAGATCTAGGATTTGTCATGGTTAGTAAAAATTCCAACATTATTACTATCAAAACATACCCAGATGGATTTGAAAAACGTGCTGTCATGGAGGAATATGAGGTTTTGAATTTGATTGAATTCAACTCAGATAGAAAAAGAATGTCTGTTTTGCTTAGAGATCAAAAAGAACCGGGGAAAGTTTTACTTTTATGTAAAGGTGCAGACAATGTGATTCTAGAGAGATTATACAATAATAAGTTGGCTGTTTTCAAGTCAGCAGAAGTCAATCAATTTACTGCTGAGAGAAGACAAGAAGAGTCTGAACTTGTGTTAGAGCAGAGAAGATCTTTGAGCAGGCCATCTTTCAGACTGTCTCGTTCAAGTGCGCTGCAAACTCGGATTTCAGTCGATATTGCAAGCAGACCAAGTTTGTCTCTTAACCAGGTTAGAATGTCTTTATCCAAGCAGCACAGCAATTTCAATCATGGAGATATGTCTTCTGAAACTGAGAATATTGATTCGATCGACGCCTTTGTGGAAAACATCAATAGAAACAAACAGGACATTGACCATGTTGCTTTGGCATCTAGAAAATCTTTGCATAAACAACAAGTAGAAAAATACCGTAGAGTTGGGAAATCCAACGGATCTGCAACTGATTTGAGAACGCAAACTTTGTTGAATTTTATGAATCCTGCGGTCTCTAATTCTCCAAACATTTGTGGATTTTCTGAAACAAAATCTTTTGACAAGGATATGGAGTCGTATATTGGTAGTGATGAGTTGTGTGAAAATGAAGAATATGTTATTGAAAGGACATTGCAAGCTTTAGAAGAATTTTCTACAGGTGGTTTGAGAACTTTATTGTACAGTTACAAATGGATTGAAGATGCGGAATATGATGAATGGGCAACAAAATATTTTGAAGCCAAAACTTCTTTGGTCAATAGAGCGAGTAAAATGCAAGATGTCGGAGAACTAATAGAAACCGATTTGGTTTTATTGGGGGCCACTGGTATAGAAGACAAATTACAAGACGGAGTACCTGAAGCGATTGAAAAAATTAGAAGGGCTGGAATCAAAATGTGGATGTTGACTGGTGATAAAAGAGAAACTGCAATTAATATTGGTTATTCGTGTAATTTAATACATGATTACTCTACAATTTTAATTTTGAACAAAGAGGATGAAAACGTTTTGCAAAAAATCAACACTTTGGCGCAAGAACTGGAGCTTGGAGATGTTGCACATTCTGTTGTTGTTATTGATGGTAGCACTTTGGCACAATTTGAAGTAAATCCTGTTTTGCTAAGTTCCTTTATTGATCTATGCACCAAGACGGATGTTGTTATTTGTTGTAGATCATCACCATCTCAAAAAGCTTTTATGGTTAGTAGTATTAAGAAAACCAATAATAAATTGGTTACTTTAGCGGTAGGTGATGGGGCCAATGATATTGCTATGATTCAAAGTGCTGATATTGGGATTGGTATAGCTGGTAAAGAAGGGTTACAAGCATCAAGATCTTCTGATTATTCGATTGGACAGTTTAGATTTTTATTAAAATTATTGTTAGTACATGGAAGATACAATTATTCAAGAACTTGTAAATTTGTTTTATCGACTTTTTATAAAGAAGCATTTTTTTATGTTACGCAAATGATTTATCAAAGATGGACAATGTTTTCTGGTACATCATTATATGAACCCTGGTCATTAAGTATGTTCAATACACTTTTCACGAGTTTACCAGTATTGTGCATTGGTATGTTTCAAAAAGATTTGAAACCTTCTACATTACTTGCTATTCCTGAACTTTACACTTATGGTAGAATGTCACAAGGTTTCAATTTGAAGATTTTTGTTGGATGGTTAACCTTGTCTGGGATTTCTTCTGTTGTAATAACTTTTTTAAATTTCAAACTTTGGGGGGATCATTGTTTATTGGATAATTCCAAATACCCGTTGGGTTTTATAAATTTCACTGCTGCAATATTTATTATTAACATTAAAATTCAATTTTTAGAAATGAGAAATAGATCACCTATTGAATTTGCCAGTACAATAATTTCATGTATTGGATGGTTAGTTTGGTGTTGTTTTTTACCTGTGATTTATGCAACTAGTATTGAATACGATGTTAAATCTGGATTATTTTATCAATTTGGTAAAGATTATACATTATGGGCCACAATTTTAATTTCAATGATAATTCCATTATTAATTGATATGTTATTTAAAGTTTTAAAAAATTCATTTTCACCAAGTGATTCTGATATTTTTGCAAATTTAGAACAAGAAGATGAAATTAGGAAAAAATTAGAACTACAATCATATTCTGAATTACAACAAGGTTGGATGTGGGAAAAGGATCCAAGTACTTTTAGTAAATATACCGATAAAGTTGTTTCATCTGTTTTACCGGGAGAAACTGTTTCTGGTAGAAGCGATTTATCATTAAAGGAAGAGGCAGAAGAGGATGTTGATGATAAGTTTGAAGTGTTACCCAGTGGGAAGATTATCAAGAGAGCAACATGCTTGGGAAATGTTTTATTGGATGATATCAATAGTGGTGGGAATACTAGTGGATCTAATAATTTTAAAACTGCAATTGCTAAAACATTAAGGTTCAAAATTGTTAACGATAAAAAGAAGGAAGATGATGAAGATATTGAAGCTATTATTGCCAATAGAATGAAAGATCTTGAATAAAAAAAATAAAAAGGAAAAAGTTTAATACTACTGATTGTTTATTATATATTACATATATTAAATAAAATATAAATATAATCTATCTTAATAATTTTTCAAAAATTTGGAATAAAACCAATAAAAGAAATGGCATAATGATTCTCCATGGCATGAAATCTTCTTCTTGTTCTTCTCTATTCTGTCTTTGTCTTTCGCCAGCGGTTTGTTGGTCTCCTCCTGGTCCTGCTCTTCTTCTTCGTTGACCTTGTCCGTTTGATGATCTTGAATGAAATGTTCTTGATGATGGATCGAAAGAAAAAGATTGGAATCCAGATCCCTGGCCAAATGGACTCCCACCACCACCACCAAATGGATTCCCGCCAAATGCAAAGTGTGCAAACAAGTCTTCTGGTGAAGTGAATCCACCGCCACCAAAGGGCCCTCCGCCGAATGGACTTCCTTGTTGTTGTCTTGCCGTGCTGAATGGATTACCACCGCGCCCATTAAAATGCATACCCCCATTGCTACTTGCACCGTTAGTTGCATTTCTGTCGTCTGGGTCCACTCCCAATTGATCGTATATTCTTCTCTTTGACTCATCACTCAACACTTCGAAAGCTCTATTGACTCTTTTGAAAGCCTCATCTGCCTTGGGAAACGAGTTTTTGTCAGGATGTAGTTTGATTGCCATCTTTCTATAGGCTTTTTTGATGTCTATATCGGTGGAAGATTTCTCTATTTTCAAAATCTTATAAAAATCATGCTTACTGTGTTTCAACACTTCAAGACTTATAACCTCTTGTTCTTTTGTATATGCTCTTTCCGACATTATATCTGTGTGTTATATTATGTCTATACTGTATTATGTGTTATATCAGGTTCCTGCCCTTGTTATTATATGTGAGTACTATACAGCGTATTGAAGTATTGGTATCGTAGTAGTATTGGTACTGGTATGGTATTGGTATTGGTATTGGTATTGGTGTATTAGTTATTATACTTGGGGGGGTTGTTTTCTAAAGAATACTACACCCCGAATATTATTATAAAATATAGTGTTTCGATTAATCATATATTTAGAAATCAAGCATATCGTGTCATCAAATGAGAAATTGAAAGAGATGATCAGAAGAGAAATAGAGTGGTTGTTATTATGTGGTGTAATAATAATTATTACTACTGCCATAGAAAGCACGAGAATGAAAACGAAGACGGAAAGAAAGAAAAAAAAAATTTTAAAGCAAAAAAATGATGAAAAATTAATTGATGGAAAAGAAAAAAAAAAAAACGACGACGATGACAACGACGACGACGACGACGAAATATGGCACAAACAAACAGCGGTGCATACTTTATTTAATTAATTAAAAAACATATCGATAAATAGATATATACAACTCATAACAAGTATAATTGTTTAATGCCTTTTTTCCATTACTATGGTTATAAAACATACAAGATATTGATTAATTTTGTTTTTTTTTTTTGTTTTTTTGTTTTTTAAAAATTATATTATATAATATATGAAAGAAGATGATGTTGAATTAATACATTTCTTCTCCAAGAAACAAACAAGCACCTCATCTCGTCGTTATTTCTTCATCTTCTTATTTCATTGTTTTTTCTTTTTTTTTTTTTTGACTCTTATAACATATATCGTAACTAATTTATTTATGAACTAAATAATTATGCGAAAAATTTTCGTATAATTATTATTCTTTCCAAAAAAATTATTTTTAATTAATAAAACCGTTTAATTTCCACAAAAATCATTAATTTGAAAGAAAAAAAAAAATTCAACAATCAATGATTTAATCAAATCATCAATATCTATCTATTCAAGTTTAAAAGAAAAAATGGTTTTTTTTTTGTTTTAAACGAAACGTGTGAAAAGTAGCAAAACCGAAAATATTTGTTCGGTGTTCGGTGTTAGGTGTTTGGTGTTTGGTGTTAATAATTTACAAGCTGTCCGGTGATTTAATTCGGACAAACAACTACGGATAATCGGACTTCGGATCAATTGTGGTTTTTGGTTAACCATGACAGGGTAACATATTAGGCAATGTAAAATATATCTTTCATCAAGTTATGGCGTTTGTTTCCTTTGCTTCTCAACGCGTTGACTAAAAATACATCTGATGAGTTACAACTGCAATTATCAATAGTAAAAGAATTAAAAAAAAAACCAGTAACAAGAAATACCAAAGAAGGAGGAAATTAAAATCAGAAAAAAAAATAATGTCAAAAAGAGAGATAAGTGTGAGTGAAGAAGATCTTACCAATAATGATAACGTTGCTGCTTCAAATACTACCGATATAGAAACTCATTTCAATAATTATAAAAAATTGAAAAGTTTTGATCATAGTAGTTTGAGTGAACCTATTGCATCTATAAACTTAATACCGTCTAACGATTATGCTAAACATAAACACAAAGGATACACTCCTGCTACTACTACTACTGCTGCTGCTAGCGGTACTACTAATTCTACTACACAGCAGGGGAAAACCGGTTTTGAACATGAATTACAACAAATGGCAAATATGTCACCAAACAAATCATCGACTCCATCATCTTCCAAGTACAACAACAAACAAGTTTGGAGTCGTAATCCAGTTCCATTAGATTTCGATAGTGAAACAACAGATATATCTTTCCAACAACTAGATGTTGAGGAAGCTACTATTCAAGGTTTAAATGATAACAATACAAGTAGTGTTGTTAGGTTTTTTGGTGTAACAGATCAAGGTCATTCTATTTTATGTAATGTTACAGGTTTTAAACATTATCTGTTTGTACCATGTCCATTAGAATTTGATTCAATTTCATCAACAAATTTGGATGAAGAAATTAATGATTTTTTAAAATTCTTAAACAAACAATACGAAAGAGAAGCAGGTAAAATTGATTCAATTAAAGTTGTTTCAAAACAAAGTATTTGGGGATATTCTGGTGATTCAAAATTAAAATTCTTCCAAATCTTTGTTAAAGAACCTTATACTATACATAAATTAAGAACAGGTTTTGAAAAAGGTTATATTCAATATAAAAATTGGTATAATTCAGAATGTACAACATACGATAATATTGCATATACTTTGAGATTGATGATTGATTGTGATATTGTTGGTATGTCATGGATTACATTACCTAAAAAAAAGTATAAAATTATTGAAGATTCAAATGATAAAATTTCTTCTGTACAATTAGAAGTTATGATCAATTATAAAGATTTAATATCTCATATTGCTGAAGGTGAATGGTCAAAGAGTGCTTCGGGTTTAAGAATTCTTTCGTTTGATATCGAATGTTCTGGTAGAGTCGGTATATTTCCTGAACCACAAATAGATCCAGTTATTCAAATTGCCAATGTCGTTGGACATCCAGGTGAAAATAAACCATTTATAAGAAATGTTTTCACTGTAAAATCATGTTCTCCAATAACAGGTTCAGAAATTTTTGATTTTGATAAAGAATCAGATATGTTGATGGCATGGAAAAATTTTATTGTTGAAGTTGATCCAGATGTTTTAATTGGTTATAATACTTCGAATTTTGATTTCCCATATTTAATTGAAAGAGCTCAATCTTTACAATTACATGATTTCCCATATTTTAGTAGATTAAATAATTCAAAACAAAAAATTAAAAATGCAGTTTTTTCATCAAAGGCACAAGGTACAAGAGAATCTAAAACAATTAATATAGAAGGTAGAATTCAATTAGATGTTTTCCAATTTTTACAAAGAGAATATAAATTAAGATCGTATACATTAAATGCAGTTTCTGCACATTTCTTAGGTGAACAAAAGGAAGATGTTCATCATTCTATTATTACAGATTTACAAAATGGTGATAGTGAAACAAGAAGAAGATTAGCTGTTTATTGTTTAAAAGATGCATATTTACCCCTGAGATTACTGGAAAAATTAATGGCTTTAGTCAATTATACAGAGATGGCAAGAGTCACTGGTGTTCCATTTTCATATCTACTAACAAGAGGTCAACAAATTAAAGTTGTTTCTCAATTATTCAGAAAATGTTTGCAAATCGATACAGTGATCCCCAATATCAATTCTCAAGGTTCAGATCAACAGTATGAAGGTGCCACTGTTATTGAACCGATGAGAGGTTATTATGATGTTCCAATTGCAACTTTGGATTTCAACTCTTTGTATCCAAGTATTATGATGGCTCATAACTTGTGTTATACAACTTTATGTGATAAACATACTATAGAAAGATTGAAATTAGTTAAAGATGAAGATTATATCATTACACCAAATGGAGATTATTTTGTTTCTTCAAAATTAAGAAAGGGGATTTTACCTGAAATTTTAGAAGAATTAATCGGTGCAAGAAAAAGAGCTAAAAATGATTTGAAAAATGAAACTGATCCCTTTAAGAAAAATGTCTTGAACGGTAGACAATTGGCATTAAAAATTTCTGCAAATTCTGTTTATGGTTTCACTGGTGCCACTGTGGGGAAACTCCCATGTCTTGCCATTTCATCATCTGTCACTTCTTTTGGTAGAGATATGATTTTAATGACAAAAAACGCTGTTCAAGAAAAATATACTATGAAAAATGGACACACACATAATGCAATCGTTGTTTATGGTGATACTGATTCAGTTATGGTTAAATTTGGTACAAATGATTTGAAAGAAAGTATGAGATTAGGAACAGAAGCCGCTGCATACGTTTCAACTCTATTTAAACATCCTATCAACTTGGAATTTGAAAAATGCTATTTTCCTTATCTTTTAATTAATAAGAAAAGATACGCTGGGTTGTACTGGACAAGACCTGACAAATACGATAAATTGGACCAAAAGGGTTTGGCTTCCGTGAGAAGAGATTCTTGTCCCTTGGTCTCCATTGTCATGAACAAAGTGTTAAAGGGGATTCTAATTGACCGGAAAGTTGACGAGAGTTTGCAATATATCAAAGAGATCATCAACAACATTTTGCAAAACGATATCGATATCTCCAAACTTATCATCTCCAAGACTTTGGCACCAGACTACACAAATCCACAACCGCATGCTGTCTTGGCAGAAAGAATAAAAAAAAGAGACGGAATGGGTCCAAATGTAGGTGACCGTATTGATTACGTGATCATTGGAGGGAACGACAAGTTGTACACTAGAGCAGAAGACCCGCTGTATGTTTTGGAAAACAACATCTCTATCGACTCTAAATACTACCTAAACAACCAGTTACAAAACCCCATTGTCAGTATCATCGGGCCCATCATTGGTGAAAAAAAGGCCCTGGCCATGTTTGTCGTCAAGTCCATCAAGATCACCACGGGTAAAACAGGTGCATTGATGGGATTCATCAAAAAAGTGGAAACTTGCAAAAACTGTAAATCACCTTTGAGAAACGAGCCTGGTCCACTGTGTCGTAACTGTTCAACGAAAACCACAGAAATATACCTAAAATCGCTATACGAAGTGCGGGATCTGCAAGAACAATTTTCAAGACTATGGACCCAGTGCCAGCGTTGTTCAGGCTCTTTGCACAACGAAGTGCTTTGCTCAAACAAAAATTGTGACATTTTCTACATGAGAGTCAAGAAAAAGAAAGAGGTTCAGGACAAAATGGAATCCTTAGGACAGTGGTAGTTTTCACTTACGTATATATATATACTCACTAATTAATACAAAAGTTCGCTGATTGTTTGCGGAATGCTCTGGCTCTGGCTAAGTGCCGGTCTTGAAATGAGTTTCATCTGACTCTGCGGAATAATGTCCTCAAACCACGGATGGTTCACCGTGTCCTGTACATTGAATCTGCGCTCGGGGCTCACCACCAGCAAATTGGAAATCAAATCCAGCACAGTGTCGTCAATGTCGTCCCAGTAAGGAGAGTAAAACTCGTACTTCGCCTCTAGGATCTGCTCCTTCATCGATGGCGGGCCTAGCTGGTCGCTGAAGGGTGGGAATCCACACAGACACACGTATAGTAGAACTCCAGCGCTCCACATGTCGACTTTGTTGCTGTACGTCTTCTTGGCCAGCACTTCGGGTGCCACGTACGAAGGTGTTCCGCACAGCGTGTTTGTAAACTGCATTTCTCCAATGAACTTGGCCAAACCAAAATCTGCAATCTTAACAGTAATGGATATTTCGTCTTCGTCCCAGGGTCCATCCCTCTTCTCCATTTTAGATGTTCTCTTCTTGATGCTTAGCAAAACATTCTCTGGTTTGATGTCTCTGTGAATTATGCCGTGCAGGTGCAAGTATTTAAGACCACTAAGTATCTGTCTGAATATAGCCTTGGTTTCCTCCTGGGGCAGCTTCCCCTTCTTAATGATTCTGTCAAAAAGCTCACCGTCACTGACTTTCTCCAAAACAAGATACGTCTGTATAGATGATTTTGACACGGGTTCGATAAAACGGTCGAGCAACCGCACAATATTGTCGTGCTTGATCTTAATCAAGATCGAGGTCTCTGCTTTGAACTGCTCCATTTTCTTTTGGTCGTTTGTTCTTTGGGCATGAAAAACTTTGATGGCCACAGTCTTCCCAGTCACTTTGTGTTTTCCCTCCTTGACTATTGCATAATGACCCACGCCCAACTCTTTGCCCACCACATAGTTGTCAAATATTGAGCTTGGTCTTTGTGCAACAGACTTGAAAGCCAGTGCTGGTCTAGCCTGAGATTGTGTCGATGGTTTTTTGAAACCCTCGTTCATTGTATTTGCACTGTCTTCTCCAACGAGGGCGGTTGGAAAATCTTGGCTAGTTTCCTCTAATGCATTACTGTTTGCGTATCTGAAAAGAAAGCCACAGGATTTCCCAAAATTGATCCGGTCACCATTTTTCAAAATACAGTCTTTCCTCGTGACTCTGTTCCCATTGATGAAAGTCCCGTTCCTACTTTTGTCAACGACATTTACAAGCTGTGGTGATTCAGGGCTAGCTTTGTTCTCCACAAAATAAAAAACACAGTGCTTGGTTGAGATATCAGGGCCTGCCAACGTTATATCGCACGACCTACTTCTCCCTATGATTAGCTCATTTTTGTATCTGATTTCCAATACATTCTGCTCTTTCCCAGGCATTGTGTTGAATAGTCTGCCTATAATTGTATTCTTAGTGCTGCTGCTGCTGGCTATCTGGATCGCCGGAGTATCTAGGTGAAGCGCCTTGTTGGCAGCTTCGTCAGACACATCATTAAACACCTCAAGCTTCCTCTTCAAACTCATTGTCCCTGCGGGTGGTTGTAAACAATGCTGCTTCTCTTATGGGTGCTTGATCGTAAGACTCGTCATTGTGATCAAAAACGCGTAAAGTACTTCTTGTGATTCTTGTTCAAGTCAGGAAAAAAGTGCGCGGGTCTTACCCGCTTGAATGCCAAGACAATTAATTAAATGCTTTCGTGCAATAGAGATTTGAGACCAGAGAAAAGTACTTGCTACATACATATATCTCTTAAAAAATCATCGCTAGAGTCATACATCTCAATAACAGAGCACACATTTTTCAAAATTTTCAACCCGGTAACAGAGGGCTTCCAGTGCCAATATTCGCTATACAACTGTCTGATCCGTTGTTGTGCTTCCATGTTGCTGCGCACGTATTCTGTTTGGCTTTCCTTGTCCATGCCTGTTTTCTTGGTAGGGTTGCCAGGTGTCATTGGTAATGATGTAGCTGCTGACTGAAAATTCATGGAAAGCATCACGTCTGTGCGCAAAAGGGCATCTTTATTTTTGGGAAGGGTATTAAATTTGATAAAGTTTGAGAGAAATTCGTGAAATCTCCAAACCACTTCAAATTGCACATTATTATCAAAAATATCCTTAATCTCAATCGTATCTGCAATTTTGATGTTTTTTGTTCCAATTAATTTACTCGTAAACAAAGTGTTCTCTACAAAAGATTTGTAAACCTTATTATCATGGTATATTTCTTTTTTGATCACGACTTGCTTTTCTAAAGATTTGTACTTCAAAAAATCCATAAAATCTTGAAACGATTCGCAAATAGTAGTTTTGTAATTATGTAAGATTTCCATTGTTGGAATTATTGTTTTCCATTTAGGGTGTGTTTTCTCTATTGTAATTAACCACTCTTTGACGTCTTTGTCAATTTTCTTTTTCAGACTGTTCGGATATGTGTTTTCGTTGAAAGATCTGGAAATGAAAAAGGGGGCTATTCTTTGTAAAAAGCTCGAAGCATATTCGTGGTGTCCAAGATCTAAAGCCAATATTAAATCGTTAATCAACGAGATTTCAAAGCATCGTTCTTTGGGAATAGGTATATTTCTTTGATACTCAAAGTCTTGCTGTTCTTGTTGTTGTAAACTATTGAAAATATAAGGCTCATTAATATCAAATATATTACAATCCACCCAAACGTTTCTCATGATATTTGGGTGAATAAATTTTACACCTAATTTTTGAGACATGGTCATGAAATTGTCATACATTTTACTCGTTAAAGTTACTTTAATGTTATTTTTCTTAACAATCCAATTCATTGTTTTCTCAAAATCAGCAAGGCTTGAAAATTTATGAAATCCTTTCAAAATGTCTTGTTCTTGCTTTGAACAATTGTAATATAGTTTCTTGTTCAAATCAATATCAGTGGAATGTTCAAAAAAAATCTGTCCACTTAGACAAGATTCTATCCCCCAAATCCCGATATTAGTATTTTTCAATGAGTACTCAGAATTATGTTCTATATCAGTCAATTTTTGAATCAAATATTTTACACCAGTAAAAACTACAGGCACAGTGTGATAAAATCCAATAAAAAACAAAGCATCGGCATTTTTAAAAAAGTCTTTATTTTTATTCAAAATCTCCTTGACTTGATCTATCAAAAGTTCAACCGGTTGTAAAGTCAAAGATATTGATAAAGTTTCAACATTGCAATTTGGATTGTTTTCTATGAATGACATTTCCAAATTATTTGATAACTCATAACTACTAGGTGGAGATCCGACTGTTTTTAGTTTATATGTTTCAGGTAGATCAGCTGTAATACTTATTATTTTAACATTTTTTTTGGTGTAATATTTGTTTTTGTTATCATGTTTTGTTGTTTTTGTTGAAGAATTTGTATTAGTTTGTCTATTCAAATACAAATGTCTTTGAGTTTCATAATTGTAATGATCTTTAACTCCCATAACAATTTTACTCCATAGAGATTTTTCGTGATAAAAATTGGATATGGATGAGCCTGGAAGCAAAAGAGTGTTGTTCAGATACACAACTGGTGTTCCATTATCATAATTATTTCCAACTAGCTTCAAGTGTGTTTTATCATCATCGCCATTCCCTTGTTTTTCTACCAAACTAGGGTTCACAAAAGAATCACTAGCAAAGCCAAGATCCACAATACTGTTATCGACAATAGGGATCGGACATTGAAAAGATTTCGCATTATAAACTCCAACTCTTTTATATGGTTCATTGACTCTGTCTACTATGAAAAAAGGTTCTTGATTTCGTTTCAGTATATCTTGTGATTCTTTAGTTATCAATTCTTGGAATTTTAATTCAAGTGACTCAAAGGGGATATCTGTATTCATAGATATGTGTTTAGCATATTCGTCATGTATATCGTTATTCTTGGAGATGTATTGTATAGTTTTATTTATTCCAGAACTTATAAACTCTGGAATGTATAGTTTCATAGATGATTTCGATCTGGGTAAACCGTTTTCTTTTATTGTTTCAGTAGACACAACAGTCTCTTGATGTATCTGATTGTCAACGTCATTACTGTTTGCCATATTCTTTAGTATTTTGTGGTATTCCTAATATTTTTTCTTTTTATCTTATTATCAATGTGTTGTAACATCTTGAACATCACCGTTTAATCACGAAATCGTGTTTTTTCTATTTCTTTAATAAGGGGATAAAAGCGGACAGAACCTGATAATTCAAATACAAAATCAAAACAAAATTATAAATTGATTAAAGAACTTGAGAAAACAATGACAACTTAGAAACACAAGAAATTCAATGTCATCAAAAGAAGAGCAAGAAATCAATTTGACGGTAGATTGTGGAAAAACAATAAAGAACGACGAACAGCTGACTACCAGAGAGTCAACTACTGAAGACGCATTGAACAATGGGGACATAAAAGAAGACGAGGGGAACAACACAGAACAACCTCTTGCAGCAAAGAAAACTGACGATTTGCTGATAATCAAATTGTTACAAACTAGAGACGCTATATCGAATAATTTCAGTCATCTCTTCATAAAAGAAAAACAACTTTCAAAGAATAATAGTAGTACTTCCGAGGATATATCGAATATATTAACAAATTGCAAGAAACAACTCGTTCAAGCAGAAACTAAAATACTCAATTTAGAAGAGTTAGAAAAAGATCAGAAAAGAGAAATCTCGTATTTACAAGATGAAATATTGAGTATGAATATTGAAAATAATCTGTTGCATACAAAACTTGATAATAATACCAAAGAGTATGATAAATTAGTGGGGAGATGGATGGTTAAGGCTCAACAAGATGCAGACATGTTGAATGCATCTTTGTGAGTGTCTCCTTGTGTATATCTCTGTATATAGTTGTGACTATCAAGTTTTGCTGACTTTCTCTGCCAACAAACCATATGCAAAATACAACACTGCTTTGATATTTTTATTAATGACAGTCAGTATGTAGTTACCTGCATTTCTTTTTAAAACATGTGAAATGCTTTCGTGGCTCAGTCGGTAGAGCGTTAGTCTCATAATCTGAAGGTCGCGAGTTCGATCCTCGCCGAGAGCATTACGCATATTTTTTTCCCTAGTTTTTATTTATTTTTTTAGTTATTGGACGTTGAAATCTGTCCACAAACACATAAGACAATTCAAAATCTATATTATTGGTAATTAAAATATATATATATATATAACTTTTGAATTACGGACAAAAGAATTATTATTTTTTGTCTTCTAATTCATAAATCACGTTTGCATTTTCAATTGGATCATATTCTTTCACTAAGAATTGAGAGAATTTTGTTAAATTGTTCAAACCTCTAATTTCACCAGCGCATAAAGGCATTTTAACAACATTGAAATCTTCGTAAAGATCATCAATTTGTCCCAAATATTTTTTTTGCATTTTCCATCTACTATGACATCTTTTACAATTTTGTTCTGCATCATATTCTGCAAATAATAATTGATTAACAATAATTGATGAAACATCCATATCATAAGAGATCAACTCTTGAATTAATCTTTCAGTTTCATATAATGATAAAAATTCACTAATACAAACACAAACAAATGTTGTTAATTCTGGATTTGTAAATTGTTCTTTGATTTTTTCAACATTACTTTTCAATTCATTCATTTGTCCACTTAAATCCATGTTTTGTCCACCAGTTAATGAATTTAACATTGGTCCTAATTTACTTGTCATTTCACCGAATTTTTCTAATAATTTAGATAATGTTGTTGGTAATTGTAAAAATCTTAGAGTATGACCAGTTGGTGCTGTGTCGAAAATAACTGTATCATATGAAACTTCACCTTCTTCTTGTTTTTTGATATGTTTCATAACTTCCATAAATGATAAAGCTTCATCAATACCTGGAATAGATCCAGTAAGATCAGCCAAGGCACCGCCACCCCCTAGTAAATCCCCTAAACCACCTCCGTTAGATCCACCATTAGCTTCATTCTTGGCAACTGCCATATCGTTCATATCTTTCAAAGCAGCGCTTGGATCAATTTCCATACATGATAAATTATCCATTCCACCAACTTTTCTTGCATCTTTACCGAATTTTTCACCAAATGCATCAGATAAATTATGAGCAGGATCTGTAGAAATAAGTAAAAATTGTTTGTTTGGTTGAGCTTTAGCCATTTGAATAGCAATAGAACATGATGATGTGGTTTTACCAACACCACCTTTACCACCAACAAAAATCCATTTGTGGGTAGTAGAAGTGATTAAAGCAGAAAGATTTGGGTCAACAGTCAAGTCCATTGTGTGTGTGTTTGTTTTTGGTTTTATTTTATTCTATTTTATTTTATTTTATTTTATTTCCATCAAAGTGCATTTCAAACACAGGAAGACATAATATAACGTAAACGAAAGGACATTCTGCGTGTCATTATTATCAATCAATCATTAACTGTTGGTCTCTTTTCCATTCTATCGAATTCTTTTCAAAGAAAAAAACAAAAAGAGAGAACCAAAAAAAGTCAACAGAAACAGTTGACGCATTTGCGACATTTAGTGTGACTTTGATTGTTGTTAAATCATTGGAATAATGATTGACTGATTGTTTGTTTTGTTGAATATTTGTGAAAGATAAGGAAAGATATCAAAACACTAAGGAATAAGTGATGAGTGATATCGAGAAAGAAGTGGAGACTGTTGAAACCCCTAATGTTATTGCTGAAGAAGTAAAAGTAGCAGTTGATAAATCAAACGATAAAGAAACAACTTCCAAGACTGATAGTGTGGAAGAACCAAAAGATGAAGGTGATTTGAAAGAAATCTCCAAGCCAAAAGACAAAGTTCTTTCCAATGACACGCAAGAAGAAGATAGATTAAAAAGATTGGAAGAAGCAAGAAAAAAAGTAGAAGCCTTGAGAAACAAGAAAAAGGGTAAGAAAACAAAGAAAACAGATGTCACCCCATCATCTTCTGCATCTACTTCTCCTCCTTCTCCCCCTCCTTCTCCTGCAGTGATTGAAAAGTCTACAGAAAATTTGGTGGCTCTATCTCCATCATCTGCTTCAGAAGACCTTTTTCCCTCAGAATCAGCCACAGAAAGTACAGATAATTTCTTAGCAACAATTCAAAAAGAACAAGAGAATTTTGAATTGGAACAGTGTAAAACAAAAATTACTGAAATGGAGGAAATTATTAAAAGTTTGAAATTTGTTAATATGGAGCACGAAGTCACAATTGATGAGTTACAAGATGAGATTGTAGTTTTGAAAAAAGATTTGGATACGACCAAAGAACAACTTCAACATGCTACTACTTTAAACAATGCAGCACCACCACCTATAAGCAAAACACCAAGTACTTTGCAATTATCTACTTTTACTACTTCACAACAACAACAACAACAACAACAACAACAACCCCCACTTATAAAATCTCGTCAATCGCAATATGACAATACTAAACAGCAGTCTCCTATTCAACCTGTTGATTTGGAACTATTGCATAGTAAATGGAAAAATTGGAATGTAGACATGACGACTTGGAGATCCATAGGAACTGGGCCAATTGTTCCATTTTAAGCATATACAACTGATTAATTTTTTTTTTCAATATTACTTTATACATATATATTATAAATATAACAGTATACAAAATTTCATTCTATCTACATGTCAAAACTATATCTCATTGTCTCAATCTATTTGGCTCTCAACAAGACTAGGCAGTTGTCTTTCTTTTTGGCAATAGCTTCGTTGATTTCCATAACAACGTCTTTATGCTGAACCAAGATCAATTCGCCTGGTTGCAACGGTTTAATCTGTCTAACGGTAAGCCCTTTGCAAACTCTTAACAAGTCGTTATGATCCAAGTGGATACGCAAGTTTGGTTTCGAGATTAGCGAGATCTTTGACAGCACGGCCTGGTTGTTTCTGTATTTCAAACCGACCCACAATCTTCTGGTAGATATGTTGTCTGGGGTCACTTCTGTCGGATGTAGATCAGGACCTTTGGTAGATCCTCTTTGCAATGAGGTCAAGAACCCGTGCTTGTATAAATTGTATGAAACTTGCAAGTTCATCATGCTGTATGGCATCGAGGTCAACGTGCTTCTCACTCTGGTCACATTCTGCAAATGGCAGCAGGCATTCCCTAAATTGACTAATGACATCTGGCTGTGTTGTGGTTTGTTGTTGTTGCTGATGTTTGATTGTTGCAGATATAAAACTTTAAAAATTGTAAGATAGAGTTAATTTACTTGGAGAGAAGTTTTAAAAAATTTTGAAAAAACTGGGAAATGTTACCCCGAACGAGTTTCCCATTTTTCAGATAAAAACTGTCTTCAAAGCTCTAGCTAAAGTTCCCAAAGTAAGCAAAAACATCAACAGCAACATACTTATAAAATATATATATGTACAGACTAGCTAGCAAAAAGTCAATACAGAGTGCAATTAGACCATGCAACAAGAAAACAAGCACACTTGTTAGAAATTTTAAAAGGTTTCAAAGCAGTGGTGCTCAACCACAACTGAAAGCAGACACGAAACAAGCCACAGGGCCCGGGTTCAAGAAACTACTAGTTCTTGGTCTTGTTGGATCTGCTATATTTGTTAAGGCTGCTGAAAGTGTCGAGAGATCAAAGCACCAGAACTCGTTCACTGAAAACGACTACAACACCTATGTTATGAACGGTTTAAAAAGAAAACAACTGATGTTTGCTCAGGGATCTATTCCGCCGGTGAAATTCTGTTTGGGTGATTCCAAGAAACAAGACTCTGATGCAGACGTGGTGGTCATCGATCCTGTTGTCGTTGTTGATTATTTCAGATTGAACGAGGCATCCAAATACGAAGCATTGTTGAACGATCTTTTCACTAAGAACAATTCGGATAGAGAAATCTTGCCTACGAAGCTTCCTCAAGGAATGATCTGCATGTTGATTGGTAGATATTTGCAAGATCAGATCAGAATGAACAACAGCTATCTTTTGGGGAAGTCGCAGATTGTAGTGAAAAACTTTCCTCACAATTTGAAAGAAGCAATCAAGTTTGAAAACGATGTATCTAATGTCGAGGCTTTACTGGTGAACAAAGAAACCGCTGCTGCATCAAATAAGGAGATCGTCGATTACTACAACACTGTCAACAAAGTGGAAACTGTCTAAGTAGCAAGCGAGCTTTTATCGCCAAATATAATATTTTCAGTATATAATCCTTGTAATTAGTATTCAGTGAAATGAGCTAAACCCCATAAGTTTCTCCATGTCACTTGGACCTATTTTTTTCTGTTTCTTTTTGTTCTTGTTTTTTTGCAAAGTCTTTGCTGGTCGTGAGCCCTGTTTCTTATCAACCGTCTGGTACTGCTTTGTAAGTTTTTGTAGAGTTTGTTTGAATTCTGTATCTGGAATGTCATCGTTGTCACGCTTGTTCGACACAATATCTTGATGAAACACTTTTTCAAAATTGATAAAATGGAATTTGTCGTTAAGGTGCTCCACAAACTCGATGTTGTTGTTGAAGGTTATGTTACACAATTCGCAGTAAAACCCAAACTGTTTCCCTTTTCTTCCAGAGACGGCTGTTCCCCCCGTCTGTAAAAGCAATTTGTTTGAATCCTTTAACTGAGCCTGCATCAACGCATCGTAATTGTGGTTCCCATAGAGATTGTACAACTTGGCGTATCGTGCCTCGTTTGTTTCTTCCAAGTCCTTAAATGATGAGCTGTTTGAACTCGGCAAGTTCTGCGATCTCTTGAGCTCCAAGTACTCGTCTTTGTCCCATGTTCTTCTCCCAAATGCATTCTTCTGTGACATTGTTGTTAGTTGTTGTTGTTGTTTGCTTAATGTTTGTTTAATGTTTGTTTAATGTTTGTATTTTTATGTGTACTTTTCTCTTTTCAGACGGTAACTTAAATCAAGAAAAAAACATAAAACAAAATATAAACATTTAAAGATTGAAAATTAAAAATAATCAATACTCCGGAAAAAAACCACATAAAACCACAGAATGTCTAGACCAATTGGGAAGCACCACACATTGACACTGCTACCACATGTCATCAAGATAGTTCCTCTGTCCAAAACCTCTCCCGCAAACCATACACCTAAGTTCTATGGTTTTGATCTCGACTCAACACTAATCGAAACTAAATCCAAGATGCGGTTCAGCAGAGCCCCCACCGATTGGCAGTTTCTCGCATCTCCTGCCGATACCGATCGCACAAGTTTCACCGCCCTGCTTGACTTGTATATGCGTGAAGAAAATATGGCTGAGATTGTTATATTTTCCAACCAGGGCGGCGTGATATCTGTTCCATCGGACTCCAAGAGTTGTGCCAACCTTGTTGCCAAGCTCGAAAACATGTTGAATGAGATGGAAAAGTTGCTCACTGCACACGGACAGCTTGCAATGATGGAGCATATTTGGATATACTGCTCCCCTAAGATGCCCTCTTCAATGCGGAAGAAGGGCGTCACCAAGGCCCTTCAAAAAACCAAAGTCAAAGGGTTCAAAGTCAACAAGATTGTTGCTCCCAAGTTGGAATTGCAACAAGCAGACAACACTGAACTGTTTCAAAGTATGAGGAAACCCAACACTGGGATGTTTTCGGTGTTCACACAAGATTTCAACCGCGATTTGGAGGAAAACATTGAAGTAGAGTTACAGTTTTACTGTGGAGATGCTGGGGGAAGACCAAAAGATTTCAGCGATTCTGATTTATTTTTTGCAAACAAGTTGAACACCAAGTTTGTCACCCCTGAGGAATTTATCAAATAATGTTAGATTTTCACTATACACATACACACACACAAACACCGGCTTATACACAGAACACAAAAGTTTTCATTGCAAAACACTGGCTTTTTCAAACAATTGTTCAACAACTTTATTTAAATTGTCAATCAATTCTAACGAAGAATCATAAGTCGGATCACCAGACGCCATTTCGTAGATATGGACCCATCCGTTTCCTTGATCCAAGACTCCGTTGAAAACTTTATCTAAAATCATTTGTGATAATTTCCCCTCCACTTGTTTATAATCTAAACCAATTAAATTTGTAACATGAGAAATTTCTACACAATCAAATGGTTCAATAATTTTACAAAGATTTGATTCTAATAATGCATCGTATAGAGCATTGATATGAGATCTAATCAAATCATCTTTTTGTAATTCTGATTCATATATTTTCAAAGTTTTGTTAAACTCCAGTAATGATCTATTTGAATAAGCATCTGCAATTGTTTTCATTGCATCAATACTTTTAGACTGGTAAAAATCTTTTGTATATTTAGCGTTTAATATTTGATTTGTATCATCAATCAAATTTAACATGATTTTACAAAGTAACATATATTTTAAAACTTTGCATGATTTATTGTACAATTTATTATTATTATTATTATTATTTTTTTGAGAAATCCCACCATTTTTCAAAGAATCGTTATGAAATGAATCAAAAGATTCGAAAAAATATGAAAATGCAGTTTTGTAATCTTTATCTTCACAATGTAAAATCCCACTAATCATATCCAATTCAGCCATAGTGGAAGATGAGCAATAAATAGAATTTGCAGCAGTTCTTGCACTTGTTAGTGCTGATTTAGCCTTTGACATATTTCTTAATTTATGGAAAGTTTTACATTCTAAAAGATGAATATCAACTAGTGAAGATTTATCATCAAGTTTTTTAAAATCTGATAAAAGTGATACGATTAAATCTAATGATTTTGTATAAAATTTTTTTTCATAAAATAAATTTGCTAATTTAATCGATAATGAATTTTTCAAGAAAACTCTTTTATTTGAATTTGCAAAATCAATTGATTCTTGTAAAATTTCAATTTGTGAATCAATTGAATTTGGAATCATTTCAAAATCTTCAATTAAATTTTTCAAAATTTTGGCAATTTTAGATTTTGCATAAATCATCATTATTTTTTTGGAGTCATTAATTAATTCAATTAATTCTGATAGTTTATTATTTTGTCCATAAAGTTGACCTAATTTAATGATAACATGTTCTTGTTCTTGAATGATTTTCGCATTCGATGATAATAATACACCGGTACTTTCGCCATTATTATTTGATTTATCGCTAGTATTGGAACTAGTTAATTGTTCATTATTTTTGTTGTAGATAGCATAATATTCATTGATAGCATCTTCAATTGAATTTGGATCTTTGAAAAGAGTATCTGCTTTTTCTAGGCTCATTGTTTTTTAACTTTTTTTCTTGTTTCTTTGAGAGGTGGTTTGACTCTCTTTCTATCTATCAATGTTCGTATTAATTTATAACAGTAGAATCGTCTATAAATTTTTGCCACCTTCATTATTAAATAAAAGGTAAGACAGTTTTGAGCGGGTAAAAGCTCTTTGATATATATTTTTTTTTTTTTTTGTAAAACAAAATTTGTGGAAAGAAGGGTAACTTTTTATGTAATCACGTGAAACTATATACAATAAAAATACATTCAATATCACGTGACACATATATCAATTTATTTAAAGATAATAATTGATTACCAAAATTAAACCATACAATACCATATATAAGCAACTATATACATATACAGATTAAATCTTTATTACAGTTACTATTATTTGCTACCTATTATATTAAGATTAACATACTAGGCAATAATATGTAAGATGTTTACAAATCAACATCAACAACCAATATGTTACCCCGTCATTATTTTTAATATTTGTTTATGTTACCCTTCTTTTACTATTATTATTATTATTATTATTATTATTATGAAGGAGGGTAAATGTTTTAGAAATAATGGGTTTTTCTTGTATTGCTGTTCTTTTTTTTTTCTTTTCTCACTGCCTTTTCTTCATATTTTTAATTTTTTTTTTTTTTTCAACTCATTGTTTATAATTAAAAAGTTTATTGACAATGAATAAAATATCGAATAATGGTAAACTTTAATGGAGAAGTTGATTCTAAAATTATTATATAATTCAGTAATAATTATAAATCTATGGAAGTTTAGATCATGTTATGTACGAATTAACAATTTAATTACTCTCGATGTTTTCTTGAATTAAGTATTTTCTCAAATTGTAGTACCTACAGCAAGCCCAACAAGAAACAGTACAACTGGACTGAATTATATCGAAGTTTTCATTGAAATTTTCAAAAGAAAAAAGAAGAAAAAGACGTATTTGTTAATTGTTTATTTAATTTCTATTTTTGTCCATATTAACTAGAAATTTTTTTTTTTCCCCCCAATTCAATCAATAACTTAGAATATAAGAAAAGAAAATTGAGTATTCATTTTTAATTTATTTCAATTAGTTACAGAATAAAGATTTATAAAGATGGCAAAAAAAACATCATCATCTGTTAAATCAAAAAAACAAAACTCTAAAACTGAGTCCAACACTCAAAAAAAAAGTAACAACAATAACAACAACAACAACAACAACAACATCAACGCTGAAAATGAAAACGTTTTTTCATTAGATTATAATCCAATTGGTGAATTCCAAATTGGTAAAGGTCCAGAAAGACCGTATTTATCTGTTGAAGTTCCTGAAACTTTATCTTCATTAAGAAAACCATCATCAAAATTAGAAATTTTTTCTCTTTTAGGATTTCTTGCCATTATTGGTTATATAAGATTATACAAATTATCTTATCCTGATTCTGTTGTTTTTGATGAAGTTCATTTTGGTAAATTTGCTGCTAAATATATCACTGGAACTTATTTTTTCGATGTTCATCCTCCATTAGCTAAAATGCTATTTGCTGGTGTTGGTTCATTATTTGGTTTTGATGGTAAATTTCTTTTTGAAAATATTGGTGATTTTTTCCCAAATGATGTTCCATATTATGCAATGAGATTTTTTTCAGCTTCATGTGGTATTTTAACATGTATTTTCATGTATTTAACATTAAGATCGTCTGGTGTTAAACCATGGATCTGTTGGATTTCTACATTTCTATTTGTTATTGAAAATTCATTTGTTACAATTTCAAGATATATTTTATTAGATGCTCCATTAATTTTATTTATTTCTGGTTCTGCATTTTTTTATAAAAAATATGAAACTTATCCAGAATCATCTTTTAAATCTTTTAAACATTTGATTTTAACTGGGATTTTCTTAGGTTTATCACTTTCTTCAAAATGGGTTGGTTTATTTACAATTTCATGGATTGGTATTTTATGTTTATTTAAATTATGGTTTTATATTGGTGATTTAAATACTTCAATTAAAAAAACAACAACAGTGGCAACTAAATTAGGTGCTATTTTGCTTGGTGTTCCATTGATTTGTTATTTGATTTCATTCAATTTACATTTCAATACTTTGACTAATGATTCAGAAGGTAGTGCATTATTATCACCTGCTTACAAAGCAACATTGAATGGTAACAATATTCCTGAAAATATCATTGCTCCTGTTGGATTTGGTTCTATTATTAGTATTAGACATATTAACACTCATGGTGGTTATCTACATTCTCATGATTTACATTATGAAGATGGTTCAAAACAACAACAAATTACTTTATATCCTCATATCGATTCAAACAATGATTGGTTAGTGGAAGAATATAATAATACTTTAGTTGAAAAATACGACTCTTTCCAAGGTTTGAAAGATGGAACTAAAATTAGATTACAACATGTAAACACTAAGAAAAGATTACATTCTCATGATCATAAACCTCCTGTTTCTGCTCATTCAGATTGGCAAAAAGAAGTTTCTGGTTATGGTTTTGATAATTTTGAAGGTGATGCTAATGATGATTTTGTTGTTGAAATTGATAAAAAATTATCCAAAAAAGGTGAAGCTTGTGAATTTGTTAAAGCTATTGATACAAAATTTAGATTGAGACACGCCATGAGTGGTTGTTTATTATTTTCTCATGATGTTAATTTACCAGATGGTGGTCAACAAGAAGTCACTTGTGCCTCTGCCGGTATTCCCGAATTAACCATTTGGTATATTGAACTGAACACTCATCCACTTTTAGAAAATGATTCACAAGTCGAAAGAGTTAATTATCCTGTTTTCGGGTTCTGGGATAAATTCTTGGAATCAAATAAAAAAATGTGGTCTGTTAATAATGGATTCACTGATTCTCACGTTTATCAATCTGATCCAACCTCATGGCCATTCTTAACCAGAGGTATTGCTTATTGGGGAAAAGATCACAGATTTGTTTACTTGTTAGGTAACGCTGTTGTTTGGTGGTTGTCAACTGCTACATTAGTTATTTTCGGTGGGATTGTTTCTTACGAATTGGTTAAATGGCAATTAGGTTACGATTTGAAAATGGATAATGCAATTATCAATTTCCACATCCAAATCACTCATTACCTGTTAGGTTGGTTTATCCATTACTTACCATTTTTCATCATGGGTAGACAATTGTTTTTACACCATTATTTGCCTGCTTACTATTTTTTGATTATGGCATTTGCTCATTTATTGGATCTATTGGTTTCTCATGTTCTTTCCAAGAAAAAAATTATTGGAATCTCACTGTGTGTCGCTATTGTTTCCTCCTCGTACTATTTTTTCGATACTCACAAAAACATGGCTTACGGTATCCCACAATTAAAGGAAACTTGTGTGAAAAACAGATGGTTGTCCGGTTGGGATTACAACTGTGACAGTTTATTTGAATCTAACGAAGCCTATGCCAACCACACCATGGAAACTTTTGAACCAAAACAAACAACGTCCCAAGCCACCAACGCCTTTGACAATCAAGAGGTCATCAATCAAGATCAAAGACTTGCCCAGGGCAAAGGCCAACCAAAAGTATACCAAGACAATCCAGTGGAAGTCAACGCCGATGAAATCAAAAAAAACCAAGGTCCTAAAAAATTCATTGGTCCAGACGGTAAAGAAATCGACGAAGAAGTGGCCTTGAAAATCATTGCCGAACAAGGCGGCAGAATCATGAAACAAGAACAACACATGCCAGGAACAGGTCTGCCTGAACACAAAAAAGCACAACCTTCCAACCAAGCCAAAGTCGACGTGAAAGATATCATGAAAGAAGAAGGTCAAAAAAAATTCGTTGACCAATTCGGTAACCCACTAGACGAAAATTATGCCATTAGTTTATTGCAAAATGGTGGTGAAATTGTGGGTGTTGAAAAAGAAGCCGTTAAAAACTAAGCTCATCTTCAGTGCGAAAAAAAAATAAAATATGAATAATATTATACTATACAAATACTTTAAATAAATATCTTTATTGAAAAACAGAGTTTCTTTTCTTGTAATTATCAACTCTTGCCCTTTTAAACTTGTACTTGACGTAAATCATGTATAATGTCAGTAGAGCTGCAACTAGTGCAAATATCATTGTGACTTTGAAAGTGTGCATGTAACACAATGTACCCAATGTGCAAACACCGTCATCTGCAGTATCGTCGAGTTCAGAATTTTTAGAAAGATCGTTGGCCAAAACAGAGCTGAAAAATTTCACTGAAAATAACGCTCCAGTGGTGGAAAGCCCCCACAAAGTACTGAATCCCATTGTACCAAAGGCATCGGCCAATGTTGCTGGGAAAGTACCAAAAGTTATACCAAACGCCAACCCAAACAAGATTGAAGAGATTGAAATCCGTAAAACAAAATCTGGCGTTTTCTGCAAAGATAGTTCAGACTCGATAGATACCATGGAGGTATCGTGATACGTGAAGAAACTTGTTGCTGCCATTAAAATGCTAGCCAAGAAAATGTTCCATTTTCTTTGTGCTTTAAATTTTTTAACCAATAAATCGGAAATAGGCCCAGAAGACAATCTTCCAAGAAAAGACATTATAGCAATCAAACACACTTGCAAAGATTGAATAGATTCTTGATTCAGCCCAGTGCTCTCCGGATGCGAAGCAATCTGCGTGGCCACTAAAAAACCAACAGAATAAATATACATTTGCCCTATACCTTGCAAAATGGCTAAAATTAAATAGTAACTGATGTATTTCTTAGAAATAATAATGTTTCTTAGTGGGATATCTCTTGTAGAAGAATGTCTCTCTACATCCTTCAAAGACTGCTCCTGAGCAGGCTGTTGCAACTGTGTTTGATGATGACGATCCACTAGTTGACTCTCAGAATCACTGTCATCAGTGGTGCTTTCTACGTCAATGGCAGAATCATTGATCACGACAGAAGACCCAGGGTACTGTTGCGCCAGAGTCACATCACCAACACTATTACGAGATCTTCTTCCAATTGAATTGCTTCTATCGAAAACCGGCACAGACCCTTCTGGAGAATCTCTAAATTTACCCCAACCCCAATATGCCAATGACCCTACCAATTCTTTAGACCATACAGCAGAATCAGTACGTTTTTGTTTGATGCTCATTGGTTTACTTATTGTAGAAGCTGCAGTTGGAACACTAGTGTTGTAGTTTTTTGAAGAATTTAAAAGCGAATCATATGATATTCTTTGTTCAGAAA
This sequence comes from Hanseniaspora taiwanica (nom. inval.), assembly GCA_030580555.1. Taxonomy (NCBI): domain Eukaryota; kingdom Fungi; phylum Ascomycota; class Saccharomycetes; order Saccharomycodales; family Saccharomycodaceae; genus Hanseniaspora; species Hanseniaspora taiwanica (nom. inval.). Next base: position 16,348 of record JAKTSY010000165.1, on the reverse strand, counting down.
CACTAGATCTAAGCACAGAAACTCTTCTATCAGTAACCGGATCAACATCGTTTGGTTTTGGCTCAGTAACATCATAAACTTTCATTGTAAAACAACCAACAAATATCAGAGAAGAACAAAAAATCATAAAAAATTTGAAAACACCCAATATATCATCGTGGAAATACCATTTACAAAAAGTTGAATAGATAACCCCTGCCAAGGCATAAAATGCCACAGGAAGAGCAGCTGCTGTACCTCTATGCTCAGGAAAATTTGTGGTACAGCATTTAACAGATCCATAAAACCCACTTATTGAACCTACCCCAATCAATATCAAAGCTGCAGAAAGCAAATAAATAAAAGAGTATTGATGTAAATAACACTGATACAAGATAAAGTAACCTGAAAATGTGGCCAAAGCACCAAATAGACAGGCAACTTGTGGACCAAACTTATCAATCACATAACCTACCAGTAAACCCAGTGCAGACGATCCAATGGTTATCGCAAAAGATAGAGTAGAAGACTGTGAAATTGGAATTTTGCATCTTGCCAATAACTGTGGGGCATAAAATGAGTATACATAAGTAGTACCACCCCCTAAACTAACCAAATTAGCACCAATAAAACAGGACAAAAGCTCTTTTCTAGTTGGGGCCATTAACGTGGGTGTGTCTGTTAGGTTGTTGGTCTTTGAGTTAATTCATGTTCCAGAAAAACGAAATATCATCAAACAATAAAGTTTTATCAGAGTTACGATAAGAAAAGAGAGAAGATCTTATTCAAATCTAAAAATAAAGATTATGCTTTTTTTTTTTCAAATTCGGGAATTACCGCCATTTAAAGATAAAACTGCTTGGCAGTATCACGTGCTATTTTATTTTTATTTTTTTTATTTTTTTTACAAAAATCGTTTCTTTCGCTTTTTGAACAATTTTTCACCAAAAAATAAAAAGTTAAACGTTTAGCACAAAGGCGCTGTGGATGTTGGCAGAAGCTGCACGATAATGATTATCAGAGAAGATCAGAACAAAGAAGAACAAAAATACCCATCCTCATTTGAATTAACACAATGTCTGCTCATATCTCTAATGAAGATTTCTTGAGCAAAATCACATCGATCTTCGAAGAAGCCAATAAATTACACAGAAACGTCAGGGTTTCGATGAAAAGAATAATAGAGCACAACGAAGTCGAAACACCGAAAGAGCTGGACTCTTCCAATCACCCAGAGTACGATGTTTCCAAAATGGCTAGGGATTACATTTCTGTGAATAAAACTTCTTCAAATATATCTCAGAAAGAATACTCTATACTATTAAGAGCTGTGATGGGAGCAGGAAACCACGAAAAAGATAAAAGTGCAAAGACTAAAATTTCCACTGTCATAAAAGCTGATGATTTTGACTTTTTTTGGCAGAAATATTCAATCAACGTCAAAGCAGGTATGACAGGTTTGAGTAAAAAGAAAAAAAAGAAAGCTGCAAGTAATAAAGAAGTTAAGAAAGTGGTTTCTAAAAAAAAAAATAACAAGAATAAGAATAATAAAATTACAAAATGATTTTAAAGTGTATACACATACATATACTATTTTTTTTTAAAAAAAAGGAATACTGTATACTACTCAATATATTAAATAGTCCATGATGTAATTTTTGAAACAACTTTGCAAGGTAATCCGTAAACCGGATTGATAGCCAATATATTATCGTTATTTGATAACTCTTTTGCTTGAATGTTTAATGGATTCATGTCGAGTGAGGTACACTCCATAGTAAAATCACAACAACACAACCCTAGTAGTACATAATTTGTATGATAAAAATCTGGTCTCATTCCTGGTTTATCTCTAAAACCAGAACATTCATCACTTTGACAACATTGTAAAATATATGATCTTAATTTGTGTTTATCAATAGAATTACAATATCCGTAGGCTTCTAAAATACTACCAATACCACCAACCCAAAATGAGTAACATCCATCAACTAATTTATTACTTCTACCACTTAACCCATTCATTTCATTTTCTTGTCTTGCACTTGTCCATCTTAGTAGCATATCAACATCAATGAAATCATCCAATTTTTTCGAAGTCCCATATAAAAATTGAATTATTATTACTATAGATGCTACTGCACAAAAAGTGTAACCACCGTGTGCTTCTTCAAAAGGTCTTCCACCAAAACCACCTTCAAAAGTTTGACAACTGATCAAAAATTGCAAAGAGTTTTCCAGAAGTTCCTTGGAAAGTATGTTTAACAAGCTTGCTATAGACAAAGCACAGTAAACTCCTCTTGTATCTGTTTCACCACAATTTTCAGATGTTTGGAAACTGCCATCGGGTAATTTTAAAGTTAGAAGCCATTCGTGTATGCCACTTTTGTCAAGTTTCTTAAATATCTCTTTATTTTCACACAGTGCTAAAGATAAAATACTTGCATAATTAGCTGCCAAGTGTGGGTTTTGCAATAGTCCACCTGCAAATGGTCCAAAAGTTTCTCCCAAGGCCCCATTATACTGAATAATCTTTTGTTTCACCTTGCATTTTAGTTCCTCACTTAGTTCCCCATTGTTCAAAACATAATATGCATTTACAAGCCAGTATATCATCCATGGCTGTGAAGCATCAAGTGCTACCATTTGTTTAGGGAGAGAGTGAGTCAAGAAAAAATTCACATATGGTAAGTGATAATTGGGATTTAAATTATCCAACGTTTTCGAGTTGAAACAGTCTAATATTTTAGACAAGGTTTCTCTCCTGGCGTCAGTCGTTTCTGTGCACAGTTCTTTAACAATGTCCATTATGCCTTCTTCTTCTTCTTCTAAAATGTCTTTATCTGAATCAACAATATTGCCATCAACTTCATACTGAACAGATCTTTTTTGTCCAAGGAGCAAAGAGTTTATATAATCAACTTTTCTAATGTTTTTGGAATCCATGGCTTTTGAGATAGGGTTTTGGAGGAACACTTGGATTATGGTAAATAAAACTTTGAAAGATGTACACAAAGCATAAAGAGTCCTTATTGTAAGATACTTTTTAGGAAATTTTTGTTCTTTTATCTCATCGCACACGTGAAAATCCCGAGTGGGTTTCATGGTTTCTTTAGCAGAACCTTAAATGAGAACCTCAAATGGCAGATAATCGAAAAGACTATTACAAGAGACAACATACCAATGGACCATTGTGCAGCAGCCTCAATTAACAAGCAATTCGAGGATAAAAACTTATCGGATATCTCACCGTCTTGGTCAGATCTGAACGACTTGAGGTGGAAAGTATATTCCGGCCAAAAGGTACCTAATTCTGATCTTTCTATGAATACAATTCGAGCAAAATTGAAAGACGGGTGCCCAATAGCATTGCAAAAAGCTGTATTAAATCTTCTTCAACAGCGATTAAAAAAACTTTCAGTACAAGACAGGTTTCTGTGGCTAAGCTCATCGTTTCTGAATAAAATATATCCACCAATTAAAGTGGAAGAAACAGGAGGTTACATTCCTCAAATATCCATCGACCAAATTTTAGAATGTCTTGAAAAAAAGAAAGAATTTGAACTGTACGACAAATGGCAGCCACTAGTGGACACTCCAAATTACAAAATGGGCTCTCTTGATTTGTCCCAACATCCAAAGATAGGAGACTGCTCGTTTGTGTGTAGTTTGATGAACTTGAAAAATACCAAAGGGTATCCAAAAGTTGTTCAATCAATAAATGTTCCAGGTTCATACATGACAAATTTTCATTTTAACGGAAGTGGCCACAGACTGGTTTGCACCCCAAATACTACAAAAATTCCAACATCTTCGTTAAGAGGGCAACTTACTGTAAGCTCTAGTGAAATAAATGACAAGTTGATAGAACTGGCGTATTTAGCTTTTAATTGTGGATCTTACAGTCATTCAGGATCCAACACAGCAATAGATACGTTTTTACTTTCTGGTTACATTCCGGAAATACTGAAAGTCAAAGATATGTCTTCTTGGGATAAAATTCTGTCGTATTTCAACAGCAAAGTGTGCACCTTAGCATTTGGTACAAAAAGCTTTTTTGAAGTACCTACAGAAAAGTTTGTGACAAGTCATGATTATATTATTTACTCTTTTTCTGAAGAACAGTTAAGCCTAGTCAATCCGTGGAAACCAGACTTTCCTATTGTCATTGACAATTGGCTGACCGTTTTGGAGTACTTTGACGTTGTTTATCTCAACTGGTGTACCGACGGGCTTTTCAAATTTCATAAAAGAATACATTTCAACTACAATGCAGAGGTAAGTAATAAATTTACAAATTCTACTGTGGGAAATCCGATATTTACAATCAGGAATGAATCGAACAATAGTGAAAGTGTTTATTTATTGTTGGAAAAGCACAAATCTAACCAGCATCCGTCTATCTCTATGTGTTTGTTAGAAAGCATTATATCGCCGACATCATTATCCAAATACAAAAATAACACTGGATTTGCTTTACTAAAAATTCAAGTTCCACAAAATAGTTTACAAACGGTGTGCTGTTTTTCGGAGTTATCTTCCAACTATACGCTTCATATGTACACTTTGTCTTCGGATGTAAGTTTTGAAAAATCAAGTTGTTCCTCCTTGGCGACTATGCGTGATGTACCATTTGCTTGTACTTATCTGATTAAAAGTGAGAAATATTGTCAAAACCCAACTCTTGAATTGAGTTTTGATGTTTCAAGCTCCAAATGTGATGTTGAGTATGTTGAATGCAGTTTTCAGATATTGTGTTTAGATGCCAATATAAACTTTCAAATTTATAGCATTGATGATTTTGCATTGGAAAAACCATTGGCTTCTGATTTGCAATACACTTTTGGGATGCAAAATAAGCAAAATGTGCGCATGCTTAGCTCACATAGGTATAAAATCATATGCAGCTCTTCTAATGGTAAGCTAAGGTCTAAGTTTGATTTCAGCTGTAGTGTGGGAGATGAAAAATGTAAACCTGTTTTGAATCGGTACTTTCCATATTTTGGAGGCCTATACAAAACATGCGTACCCCTATACAAATATCAAACCAGTAAGACCGACGACACTGCATGTTTTGAAATTAAGTTAAACTCAAACATGGGAACGATGAGAGACACATGGAATCTCAGAATTTATCAAAATCAAGAGCAGCCTCAAAATAGCATTGTGTGGTCACTGGAAATTTTAGATGCTGAAGACTTTAGTTCATTGATTTTTCACCAGTCTGAATTACAAAAAATATCTAAGAACACTGCTTCAAACATACTGTTAAATCGAACTGAAGAAAACAGGGAGTCTGTGCTTATAAGAGTGCGTTTTGAGAACTTCAATGTTTTGCTTCTAAGGACAGTAGAACTTGAAATAGGATCATTGTTTAAACTCGGTTTTTAACCACTCAAATGAAAAAGTGAACCTATCTTTATGCATCACGTGTATTTTTTGACACTCTTTGAGAAAACGCCAACACCAAGTTCAAACTTTTAAGGTAGTCAAAACTCCGTTGATACAAAAACCGCAGGTCCGTATAGAACACAAACACGGCAAACAGTCCAATATGTCACTAAGACTGACAAGCAGAGCATTGGCTTCTTTGAACAACCAACAATCGCTCAATGAAAAAGAAATCACTTCTCCACTCACGCAACATAAACTAAATGCATTTGGCCGTTTTGTCACATCGGTTTTAGAGTTCCCATCAAATCTTTTGATTCAAATTAATGAGTATGTCGAGTCCCTGGACTGGGACAACCAGGGCGCAAAACTGGGAAACGCAGCAGGAATGACGTTGACTATACTTTTTTTCCTAGTGAGGTTTGTTAAGGATAATGTATTGATACCCAACAAGGGAAAGATTCGGTCATCTCAGGAATATTTTGATTTGTCCCAAAGCACAACTCTGCGCACATACAACTGTTTTGCCTCAGGACTGCCTACAAAAAATTGCAACGAGACTGATTCAAGCAAGTGGTTTGATAGCTATCTAACGGGTATAAACAGTTGTATCACAGTTTTAGATGTTACTCTGCTAATGTTGAACGCATTGATTAGTGCCAAGTTTTTTTTTTTCTCATTTAGAAAGTATTCATTATTCAATGTAAAGCACGCACCACGTTCCAAAAACGTTGTGTTGAAACCACTTACCGAGTTATACGATGACAAGAATGCAGGAGAGTCACCATGCAACGTAGTTATTCGAGCCTGGAAGTTTGTGACTCATTCAAAGTCTTCCATGATATCTGAGAGTCCCAAGACTTACTACGAGTTATCAAACTGGGTCCCTAGTCCCCTAGTGATCTCTCTATTTGTGTCGTATAATCCTATTACATTTCTCTTTCTGTTCTTTAACAAGACAACCTTCTATTCTGTTGTTCCAATAGCACTCTTACAGATGTTTTTGAGTGTGATTGTGGAGAAATTTAACGAGGGCAAGAAAGATTATCAAATCTTGTCTACAGCTATGGTCCAGGAAACAACAGCAAAGATAACCAGCGGATATAAAAATACACACAGGCATATTCCGTCAAATAGGAAAGTATTTATCACCCATTCTTTGTCCGGAGACACAATAACAGAAGCTTACAATTACGACAAGCAAGAATTTGAAGTTATATAGATTTATCTACTGTACAATTTTTAAATGCATTTTATATTTCTTTTGTAATTATAATAGTTATAGTTATAGTTCACCCCAACCGAAAAGCCAGTTCGTTAAGTTTCCCACCACGCCTTGAGGTTTCTTTGGTGGCTCCAAATTTTTTGTCATTGATGATTCCAAGGCGTTGAACCAACCACCATGCTTCAGCACTTTATTACTGCCATCAGCGTTGTATAAGCTTCCGGAGTTGTTGTGAACAAAGATGTTGGTACCTTTTTGAACTTCTAATTTTTTACCGTTTGCGAAAAGTGGCTCTTTCGAGTAAACTTGTTGCTGATTTTTATTGTTTTGCAAAAGAGTTGATGTCTGCGTCTTTGAGTCAATGCTTTTGGTTGGACCATCAGTGGGGAATGCTGGAGAAGAGACCGATAACGAGTCTTGGTGTTTTTCAATTTTACAGTTTGCCAGACCCTCTACTGCTTCTTTTGAGTAAGGAACACACCCAATCAACACACCACCATAGACAGTTCCGTTTTCTTTCAAAGCTCTAGAAGCGCTGTTTTCCAAAGAATAGGTTATTTTTACCCATCCATTACCTGTGAAAATAGGAAATTTGGTTTTATCTAAAGCTGGTCCAGCATTACTGTTTAGTTTAAAAAGACCCATTGTTGGTTCTGCACGACACACTTCGAAATCTTCAAGAATTTTACCAAATTTACCAAAATGCGCAATAACTTGGTTTGAAATTGATTCAGGGTACCCGAAAACCAACACGGCATAACCTTGTGGAATTTTTTTCAAAATTTGATTAGCATTATTTTTTTTCGAGCTAGTAGCAGCACTAGAGATGTATTCGTCAGTGTTGGATTTATCAAAAATGTTTCTTGATTTGAAAAGGGTGTTTTTACTATTCACATTTTCATCGTCTTCAGCCAAATCGTTGTTTGCATTTTGATAAACGTCATTGGAAGTACTGTTATCAGCAAGAGAAGTACCGAACTCGTCTTCTTTTTGAATATCAAAAATTGATTTTGTTGGAGGTGCGTCTGGTGAACTCAGTGGGAAACTCAAACTATTAGTGTTGTTGTTTCCACTCAAAATATCGTTACCGTTATTAGCACTGGTACTGAAAGAACTGTTCCCACTCAAGGCCATATTACCGCCTACAGGTAGAGCAGGACTCTTGACGCTGTTGCTGTATGCACTGGTTTTTTTAGTTCCAAAGGTAACAGTGCCGAATGCATCTTTGTTAGCAATAGACGCAGATAAGTTGGGGAAAGATTCCTGATCGTCATTGGTTTCCTTGTTGGATCTTCTCACAACAGCCTGTGGGGTCGATCTCTTGACGTTGTCGGTGAACCAGGCGGGGGTCGGTTTCACTTCTTGCTTGCTACTGTTGTTACTCATCTGAGCCGACTGGATAGGTTGTGGCTGTAAAGTCGGCATCAATTGTTGTTGTTGCTGTTGTTGTTGTCCAAAAAGCGAGCCTTGTTGCATTGGCTGAACATTGTTGGAAGAAGGTAAATTGAAACTTAGTGCCGATGGCTGTTGTTGTTGTGGCAGTTGAGCACTATTGTTGTTGCTGAATAAAGAAGGAGTTGATGATGGTGCTTGAGAAGGAAGGTTCAAAGAAGGCACTGGTTTCTGGCCAAACAAGCCTCCTGAAGTGATTGGATTAACTGCTGTGTTAGATCCTCCAAAAAAACCTGTGTTACTCATTCGTCTTGATAGTTGTTGAGTTTTTTTTTTTGATTAGTAGAGAAGCTTGAGTCTGTGCAGTTGTTATAAGTTTATCAGAACATCCAAGCCATTACGTCCCATGAAAACCTGAAGCAGAGCAAATAAAATAGAAAAAAAAAAAAAGTCATTTGTTTTTATGCACAAGAACAAGAAGAAGAAACATAAAATAAAATATATATACAAATGCGGGTAAATAAAATAAAATAATCAATTAATTAAAACATTTGATCGAGACTGATTCAACAATAATATCACAAAATTTATTAGTGAATATTTATTTATATTTTATTAAACCAACCTAGGTATATTATATGAAAAAAAAAAGGAGAATGAATATATACGTATATGATATAAATATAGTTATACCATAATATTAGTCAAAAGAAATGACAATTTTACCCTTTGCTCTGTTTGAAAGCAATCTATTAAAAGCATCTTCAAAATCTTCTGGTTTGTAAACAGAATCAACAGGGATTTCTAAGGTGCCCTCTTTTAACATTTCAATACCTTCTTGGGCCCATTTTGAATCAGCAGATAATGTTAAATGATGATATCTATAAGATCTAATGAAAAGTTTTTGAACCATCCCAATGATATTTGGAAATGCTGGAACAGCATAGTTCATTTTAGAATCACCACAAATTGTAAGATAGTATGAATTCTCAATTTTAGGTTTTAAAACTTTATCCATACAATTGAAAAAATAACTGTTACCACAAAAATCTAAAATAACATCATATTTAGCACCTTGTTGAGTAACATGATCAATAACATCTTTAGTAACGTCTCCAGATTTGTAATCAAATAAAGAATCAAATCCAAATTTTTTATTTCTTTCAAAACTACCTGTAGAACAAATCCCATCAACAACACTGGCACCTAGTCTATTTTTAGCAATTTGAACTGCACAAATACCAACCGAAGTAGATGCACCAACAATAAGGACTCTTTTACCACCACTTTCCTTTTTCCATTGAAGTTCTGGTTTCAATTCATAGTTAGTTAGAGCTTGATAAGCAGTACCAAAAACCAAAGGCCATGCAGCCTTTGCTTCTTTTGGAGTTGTTTTAACATTTTCTGGGAAAACAGCAATAGCTTTTTGTTTGGATGGTTCAAAAACTAGATAATTACTCAGCGAACCTGCTCTCCCAAAAATATGTTCATGCAACCCACCAACTTTGTCACCGATTTTGAATTTCTCGCTAGAAGAAACGTTGTCACCTACTCTTACAACAGTTCCATAAAAATCTCTACCAAAAGTCTTAGGTTCTGTTCTTTTTGTGAAAAGTGCATATGCAAATTTATAAAGAATATAATCAACAGGATTTAAAGCAGCATACTCAATCTTGACAATGATTTCATCAGAAGTGTAATTTGAATTCAAATCAAAATCTTCGACTAGCAATTTAGGTTCTTCACCTCTGTTGTAAAAAACAACAGATTTTCTTTCAACGATTTCAGCCATTTTGGGTATTTGTTTGTGTTTGTGTTTGTGTTACTTAATTTATATACACCCATCATCAATACAACATTTATATACATTAATTGTAAATTAATCATTTGACAAAAGAGGGAAAACTCACCTGTTTTTAAAGTAATTACTCAACTGTGCTTTTAAAAAAATATATATATATATAAATAAATATAAATAAATAAAATTGTAAATCGTAATTAAGTGCCTCTGTTCGATGAGACTCTAGTAAATTTCTTTCTTTTTCTTTTTGTTTTTTTTGTTTTTTTTGTTTTTTCAAGCAAATAAGGATGGACCTTTTTTACCTTAATTTCTTTGTCAAATTATTATTATTTACTGTTACTGATTAGAAATAAGAAATCCCCCTTTTTATTATTATGATTATGATCATCATTTGTTTAAACTCGGGCAATTTTTATTTTAATGTATCCGAATTCCCGAAGAAACCAAAAAAAAAATGAAAAACCATGTGCCATTCACGTGACTATGTCAATGAGATTTTGGAGACAGGAAGCATCATTGCATAGCAGATGACGCGTCCTGCCTCCAATTTCTTGGTTTGTAGCCCGTACTAGCACGAGCACCACGACCGATTGCTGGGTCACGAGGATGGTAAGGCTGTTGATCTTGAAATCTATTGGGCCGTCTTGCAGAGTTGATTGCAGAGTTGATTGCAGAGTTGACACCACCACCACCACCACCGCTAAAACCACCACGGCCTCTGTATGATGAAGAAAAAGTAGATCCCCCTCTAGACAATACTCCGCGTCCACGCTGAATATATCTTTTAGACAACTCTTCTGAGTTTCTTGTTGTTGCTGCTGCTGCTGCTGTTGTTGTTGTTGTTGTTGTTGTTGTTGTTGTTGTTGGTTTACTTGTTAGACTAACTTTATGTTTCTTGAATAGTTTTTTCAATTTTTGTATTTCTTCACGCATTGTAACATAGTTTAAATGTATTTTACCCAAAAAGTGGTCTGCAAGTCTTTTATCATTGTCTAATCGACTTAAATACGCTCCACATACATTGCATACTTGCAATTCTTGTTTATCTGATTTAGCCACTTTTGATGCAAATTCTCGTACTTGTTTTGCTACTTCAACTCTTTTTGTATATAATTTCCCAACATGTGCACTTTGTTGTGTGGCTCTATCAATTTGTTCATTGCTAACCAAAACTTCTATTTCTTTTAATAAAAATGCAATCATTTCATCAATGTCATCAAGTTGTTGAGAAACTTGTGATATTTTCAATCTTTCGTCTTCAGTTTTGCTCTCCAATTTGGTAATACCGTTCTGTTTTGTTATATCACATTTTCTGATAAATGAAGATAAAGTTTCATAATAATGTTTGTTAAATTCAATGAAAACTTTGATTTCGGAATCATCATCAAGTGTTTCTTTGTCCTTGTTATTTGTAACTAATTTCTGGAACCGTGTTTTGTACATCAATTTGTATTTGGATATGTGGAGTTGTGGACACTTCCCATGATATTCTTTAGTGCCTTGAAACAAATCATAAGGACATTGTCCTACAATGTATGATTTACAAACTTGATAATCTTGTAAAAGACTTTCTAATGAGATCGACCTCTGTCCGTTGCTTTGAGGTGAAGAAGAGAGGGAAAGGCTTGTAATTGGCTTTTGCAAAGAACCATGTCCCATGAGTTGTTCAATAGCAACATGTTGTGTTTCTGGAGCACTAAGATCGTTTTTCATAGTTGGGGGGTTTTCCCATATTTTGTTCGCTGTATGTGAAGCACTAACCTTTTCGTTACCAATCGCTTTTCAAAGATAAAAAGCAAGAAAAAAAAAAAAAAAACAAAAAAAAAAGTGCATTACAACAAAGTGCTTATCTTAGTTAAAACAATTGGTATGAAGAATAGTAGAGTGTTGTTGTTTATGGAAGATACATAAGCAAATGGTCATCGGTTAACCAAACTGGTTTTTTTTTACTAATGTTCACGTATTACGAATTTGTTGGATGTGTGGAAACTTGCAAATAAAGATGAACTTGCTTCTTGTTGAGCAGAGAATACTTTGTACTTTGAGGCTTTTTACAAATTGACTCATTGAATAGACTAATGATATTAACGTAAAGTTCAAAACTGTAAAACAAAGTTCTATTTATATAAAATCAGTCAATAATATTTCTATACATCACAATCACCTAACGCAATGCAAGTGTTATGTGAGCTTTTTTTAAAAAAAAAAAAAGAAATCCCAGAGTTGTTTTTGCAAGCTAGTTTTCACCACAGCATTGTTAGTTGTGACATTACGTTGATACTCAATACATGTACATAAGATAGAACAGCTATTGGGAAGAAAGTTTTTTTTGTCAAAACACTTGAACAAAATGCTTAGTTATTTTAAATATTTCTCTCTCTATCTCAAACAGCCGCGCTTGAAATACGGAGGCATCCTTTTTTTTTTCACTCTTAAAGATTAGTAACTATAAGCACCAAAAGATAACACTGCCAAACCAAAACACCAACAATGAACATATTTAGAAAAAGCGTGTCTATATCAGTACGATCGATCTGCCTGCTTCACGTAGTCCATGGCCAGATCTATGAATTCACAGAGACAAGGGGCGAAAGCATGTTACCGACATTAAACTCGACCAACGACTATGTGCACGTTTCCAAGAAGTACAACAACGGGAAGGGGATCGCACTGGGAGACTGTGTGGTTGCAATGAAACCCAGCGATCCAAGCCAAAGAGTGTGCAAGCGCGTGAGTGGTATGCCTGGAGACATAATACTCGTGGATCCCAGCGAGGGGAGTAAAGTCAACTACATCTCTTCAGTAGTGAAAGAGAGACCAGATTTCACCACTGAGGAAACTATCGAGAAATCACTTGCACAGTACGAGCACTCATTATTGGATGCAAGCCACTGTGAAAATGAAGAAGAGGAGATTGGGAACTTGCAGAAATTGGAAAGTTTCAACGAGTACGTCCAGGTCCCAAAGGGCCATGTTTGGTTGACCGGTGACAACCTCTCTTACTCTGTTGACTCTAGAACTTACAATTTTGTTCCTATGGGATTGATCAAGGGTAAAATTGTTGCTGCCAACGACTTTAACAAGTCAATGCTCAGTGGGAACTTCAGATGGATCGACAACTCCTACAAATAAAAGAAACATATATTCTGTTATATATATATATACATATATAATTTTGAAAGACTAGTACAATTTTTTCAACAATCTTGCACCAGAGTATAAAGTCGGTAAAGTACATAAGATGAAAACGTTGAAAAGAGTTTTAAAAATATCGTTGTTACCCAAGAAATATTGGTAAAAATTGTACTCAAGACTCAAAATACCGCATAAGAAAGCACTAAGGTACACAAAAGTTCCACAACTTTTCTTCATGGTTATGTTTTTCTGTAGATCGATGTTGTAAAACCAGGTGATTGCGGTGCACACAGCAGCAAAGATAACTATACCACTGAAAATGGTGGTAAGGAAGGCATTGGCTTGTTGGGGAGCAGCATGGAATTGGTGGATGATTTCTGGTTGACTTGCGAATTCAGAGGTTTTTTTTTCCATTTGTTTACCCATTTCAACAATAGATTGAGGAATTGAGTCTTGGGCGAATTCCAATTCAAAGTAAGTCTCCCCGTCGATTGATTCATCTGTGGATTGTAAATATAGATTTGCCGTGATTGGTTTGTCAAATTTTCCAGCATAGTAGACTAAATTTTTTGGTAAATTATGAGTTTGTTGGGACCATGTGTATTCTGAGTTTTTAGAAGGTTTCAAAGTGTACGATTGTTCTATTTTGTTGTCAACACTTAGTGTTAGCAAGACATGCTCTGGAGCATTGCCATTGTTGTCATGATTGAATTGAAATTTAAGCAGTTCGTTTTTAGTGTAGTCCACAGTAATTTTTTCAACACCTTTAGAAAGATCCAAGGATTGTTTGTTGTTTCCGGTTAGGAATCTAGGACTACTAATGGCAGTTGTCAAAGAAACCAAAAAAACAGAGCAGAAAAACGCACGTATCCACAATAATTGCATAGTTATAGTCAGTTGTTTGCCTCTTTGCGTTGTATCTTTGTGTCTTTTTTATTACAAGGGAAAACGTATACTCTTACAAAAAAACAAGCAAATGCGGTGGCCCAAAATTGTTTTTCTTTCTTCCTGAAAAACTTCTTCATCACACAGAGCCCGTTAAAAGAAACTGACATGCACGTGATTTTACAATATCGAAAGTTATAAACTGAATAAATTGAATAAACTACATAACATGCATAGAAATATATAGATATACATGTATACATGTAGTTGATAATGATCTAATGCACATCAGACAAGTATTTAAATTTTTTTCCCATTGGTTTCACTCAAATCTTTGAAAACGAATGAATCAGAACTAGTGAAGATATTAAGAATGCTTTGAATTGCACTTTTGATTAACATTTTCAACTGTCTAATCCAATATTTAAATTTATCAACAATATTCAATGGTGGCAAATCATCACCTTTATAAGAAAAAGAGTTTGATTTCTTATTTGTTGGTGGTATCAACTCTGTGATTTTCGAAAAACTTTTTTGCAAAAATTCAACATTCAATTTATACAATTTGTAACAAATTTTGAAAGCCAAATTACTGAAAAATCCCAAAATAACCACACCACATGCACACATTACAGAAATAATTAGTAACGGAACTATGAAAATCAAACACACCAATGTAGTTGCAATAAACAAAATGAAATAAATCATTACCCATAAAATAGTAACAATAGACATAACAGTCATGAAAATAGCTAATGGAATTAAAAGCAATGCAATAAAAGAAGTGAAGAAAGTTGTCTTGTATGGTGATTTTTGATAGGTCACACTGTACTTGTCAAATATTTTTCCTACTCTCTTTTTAGTACCTCTTATGATATGAGTAGATTGTGTTTTGTAGTTCAGTAATTCATAATAATATGATCTTTAAATAAAAATAAATAATGAAAAGAATAATAATTCTGAAACAGTTTCACACAGAGAAAAAAAAAAGATGATGGCAAACTGATTTAATTTGCTTGTTAAGATGCACATCTATTATTGTTAATTGATTAGTTGATTAAGGAAACAAAAAAAAAAAAAGAAAAAAGATGAAAGTTGCTTTTGGCGGCTATCTAATTATAGTCTTTCTTTCCTCCCCTCTCCCCCTCCCATTCTCTTTCTTTCTCAAAAACTGACCGGGTCAAAAATATTTCGTTTAATCAAATAGCAATAACAATAATAAACGGTATTATAGCAATCATCTTTTCCACCCCGCCCCCATTGTAGAAACAACGTATCGATTCATTAATATAGTTTTGTTAGTAAAATAATGTTTTTGAAATTAGAAGAAATGATCAATGACATATAAATATCGGTAACATACTCGAAAGAACTGGAATTAAATTCTGGCGTATTAACATATAACCAGACTGTGAAATAATTAAACTTGTCCACTATGGTATTGACTATAAGATTAAAATATACGTTTGCATACTCCAATAATTCAAAAAACAATACGGTAAAGAAAGATAAATAATCTCTAAAGCGTTGCTCAATTGAGTTTTTTTTAATTGAAAAAAGTGGTTTATCGAATGAACTCAATGTAGTCTCATCGTAACGATCCAAAGGCTTCATTGCAGGTGTTAATTTGAATTTCTTCAATCCTGAAGGTAAACTTTGGTCACTACCGCTACTACTACTACTACTACTACTACTATTACTATTACTAGTTACAGTAGTGGTGGTAGGAGTAATGTCATCACTTCCTTTATCATAAACTCCATCTTTTGCATCAATATTTTTGATAATAGGATTGTTGTTACTACTATTACTCCCAACACTAATTGAAGACTTTTCCATTGTTTTTAATTTATTACTATTATTATTTTTATTTTTACTCTTTGCTTTCCGTTTATTTTTAGCCATTCTTCTTTGTAGTTATAAATGAAAAAACTTCTTTAATTCAAACAGAATTTTGTTATGATAAGTAAGCAAAAGACCAAAAAAATAAATAAAAGAATATAACTAAATATAAACGGTTTCATAATCAGATCTATCTATATATATCGTTATACTTAATGAAAAATAATCATGTCATCGTTCCTGTAATTCATAAAACTAAAAAAAAATCAGGAACAGAGAAAGAAAAATACACAAAAACACTACACCTCCGCCCCGCGCCCCCCTTTTTCTTTTGAGTCACGTGATTGATATAGAAGAAAAAGAAAAAATCATTTTATACGAGTCAAAACAGTATATCTCGTGATTTAAAGTTTCTTTTTTCTTTGTTTCTTTCTCTGTGTGTAGGTGTGTTTTGTTTTTTTTTTTTTTTTTTTTTTTTTTTTTTTTTTGTTTTTTTATAATTTTTTTTTTTTTTTTTTTTTTTTTTTTTTATAATTTTAAATTTTTTTTTTTTTTTTTTTTTTTTTTTTTTTCTTTTTTTTTTTTTTTTTTTTTTAGTTTCTTCAAAGAAAATAAGATTATTTTATTTTTCACGTATTGGGATGGAGATGATGTCTTTTTTTAGAGGCGTGTTAGATCTACATTCGATAAGTGTTTTA
>JAKTSY010000164.1:0-91732 GCA_030580555.1 Hanseniaspora taiwanica (nom. inval.) | reverse complement strand
TTAATTAAACATATGCTATAGCTGTGTATTGAGTACCATATTATGTTTACTTGGAAGCCCAATCTTTGGTTGATTCTGTATGAAAGCCCATTAAGCTAAAATAAACAATGTGGCCCGGAAAATTTTGGTCTTAGCAATTGTAAACCAATTAGAAAATGTATGACCTAAGTAAGCAAGAAATCAAAAAAAGTTAAAAATAATATTATTTGGGGGTATAAATAAGATGTAGTTATAAATTAAAGGTTAAGAGTACTGAACTGGATATTTTAACTGATTTAACCATTATTCAACACTTATTTTCAAAACACCCCGAGCTTTATATGTTCATGATAATGTCATGATTATTATGACAGAATTCTTTGGATCTTAACGATAAAAAAAAGAAAAACACAAAATTCACTGTTTTTTTTTTTGCTTCATTTTTGTCTGCCTTTTTTTACACACAACAACAATATCTCCTATTATTGTTATTATGTAAAGAACAAACAACGTCGAGATCTCTTATCAATCAATGAATTTGGAAGAAAAATATGAGTTTATTGAGCCAATACAGATTAAAAAGAAAAGTCAAAATTGTTATTTATGGTCGTTTATACAGCTTGTTGTGTCTTTTAGAACATGGCTCTTAAATTATTTTTATATATATTTTTAAATCATTGATAAGGTGTGTATTTTCTCTAGGATGTGCCACACTTTTTCATATGTCGACTTTCAATTTGCATTTTACTCAGGGGGTATATAAATAATGATGTATTTAATTTTTATATCTCGTACTATCTTCTTGTTGATGGTCTCAATAATAGGCTCTATAAAGAAAAAGAAAACAAAAACAGTCAAAGTTTTTTCTCTAATCAACCCTCCCCAAAGACCATCAACAAAATCAGTTAGTATGGAAACAATTGTTGGTATGATTGCCACTGGATCTAATTCTGGTGGTAGAACTGGTAGAATTTTCAAGTACATTAGATACATTGTTATCACAGTTACAATAATTAGTTTTTTCAAGAAAATGTTGTTTACTAAAGATCCGGATGAATTGAAATTGATGCCTGATGAAGCACTAATTAAAAAACCAACTAATTTTGTTGGGAAAATATCACATAAAATAATGAAAACTCAATTTAAATCCAAAGGTTTAGCATTAAAAGATTACGGTAAATCTGTTGAAAGAAGAGAATATGAAAAATCGTTAGATTTGATTCCGAAAAGTACCTCTCGGGAAACTTTTTTAATTCATCAAGAACCTGAAATTGATTATAAAAATATTACATCATGGATATATGATCCTGATAAAAAGCAAAAAATTGCTTCTTTTGAAGAACCAGTTCCTACTTTAGAATTTGTTAAATATATGAATTCTTTAGATGATCCACAAATTATTATACCTGCTTGGGAACTCAAGGATTTAGTAGATTTTTCATATTATATTAATTCATATCCATATCTTACTTCAGAATCATTAATCAATAATAATAAAGATGGGAATAATATTGCACATGAACTAATAACAGGTATCGATTTAAGTAAAAATAAAGAAATTAAATTGAATAAGTTCCAAATAACTATACCAGAAAATTCTCAAGATCTATTTTTACATGGTTACATGAGAAGAAATAATTGCTCATTTGGGAAATTCGCTGATGATGATACATGTTTAATTACAAGTAATAAAACTATTAGATTAACATTTACAAATCCAGATAATTTTAGTGAAGTATTCTATAATCCGAAAATGGCAATTACGTTAGCTTATAACAAAGGAGATTTACTTCTTTCACAAATTGATGATTATTTCAAGCCTCATTTAATTATTGATGATTTTACAGGTAAAAAAGATAATTCATCTGGTATTGCCGTTAGATATTTCCCATATATTGAATATGATTCATTTTGGCAAAAAAAAAATGAGTTGAAATTAATGCCATCATTGTCATCTAGTTTAGGAAATAAGAAAAGTAGAACTATTAATTTTGAGATTAAAGTTAATACGGAAAATTTCCTTAAATTACAAATAAGATTCAAGGTAATATCAGTTTTATTGAAAAAATATTTAGAGATTCCTTTAACACATTTTAAAAGTATTTCAGATTTTGAATTCAAATTTGATTTTATTAAAAGATCTATTTTAGATTATTCTAAAAATGAGAAGATGTTTAGTTGTACTATATTATTTGCACAAGCAATTTTCAGTTTGATTGGCTTTACACATGAAGCTCCAATTAATGGTGGAATTAATGTTACATCTCATTTGATTATTGGGTTTTCACAAATCTTAATTTTAATTAATCTTTTCACAAAGGCAAATCAAGAAAACATATCATTAATGGTTTTATCAGGAACTTGTATTTCAATTCTAATCAGCATTATCAAAGCAAATGAATTATATGAAAAGAAATTATTTGAAAAAAATGATTTAAAACCTGTTATCTATAAAGCAAAACAACAATTTAGTGAAAAGACAATGTTTTTCTTAGAGAAATATCCAAAAGCTTTGAAAACTATTGAAACTGATTTTGAAAATTATAGAGAATTTATTGCTCCAAAATTATTTTTAACTATTGCATTACCACTATCAATAATTTCAACTGCGTACACTTATAATTTGGGGAAAGAAACAAATTTGTTCAATGGGATAATAAATTTTTTATCTTTTTCAAGTTATAGTATTATTATTTTGAATGAATCATTTATTCTATATGAAAATTTTAAATTGAAACAAATCATTCCATTAAAGAAAGAATTGAATTTATTTAAAACAATTTATTTGGTAATAAATTTGATTTTCATTTTAATTAGTAAAATGCCACTCATTCATTTAATTTATACAATTTCCCCACAAATTATTTATTTGATTTATTTATATCAATCAAGAATTTATAAAAAGATTGAAATAAAATATGAAATCAAAGAGGAGATATTAAAGAAAAATTTGAAAGCTAAAGCTGATGCAAAGAAGGAATATAGGGAATTTCTGGAGTCAGAAAAGGCAAAAACACACTCCTAAGTGAAAATATATGTACACACAAGACATCATGTAATTACATATCTCTAAAAATCAAACACCAAACTCTCTCATTAGTGCCAATTCATCTTCATCCTCGTTTACTTCTTCATCTTCTTCTTCATGTATATCATTATGGTTATTTAATATATTATGTTCTTCTTCAATAGGGTATTCCTCTTCCTCTTTTTCTTCTTCTTCTTCATGTACATCTTTGTGACTATTCAGTGCAGCATGTACCTCTTTGAAAGATTCTTTTTCATTTATTTGAATATCAGATAAAACACTATTTTGGAAATCATTTAAATTTTTGAAAATTTTAAAATTTTGATTATAATTAGATGGTAAAAATTCAATGATATTTTGGAAAACTTCATTTTTAAAAGCATAATCTGAGATATCAAGTTTAATTAATTCTTTTATAAAATTTTGGATTTTTTCTGTTATGTCAATACCAATAAATGAATCTGTTCCAATATATTGTATTATTCTTGTGTATAATAATTTTTCACATTTTACTTTTAAATCATTTCCTCTTGGAGTTTCCAACAAATCTTTAAAATTTGTTATAATTTCATCTTCTGCTTCTTTTCCATTAGTCGTAGTATTAGTAGTAATAGTTGTAGCATTTTTATTAACAATATTTTTATCATATTTATCTAAATCAATATTGTTTTCTAATTCATTCAAATATAATTCTTTTCTAAAAAATTTAATATCAAATTGGTTACCTAATTTTTCAGTCATCATTAAGAAATCTTTAAATTTTGCCTTTGGATATAAATTATGTGCCCATAGTTGATAAAATTGTATTATATTTGTTAAATTATCTAATGTTTTTTTTTTTTTAGAGATTTTAATTCTTTTTGAACCATTTTTAATTAAAAAATTCAAACCCTTTTCTTTATGTAATAATTTTTCTGTATCCAATGTAATTCTTTTATTGAATCTTGGTCTATTTAAATCATCAATACCGATATTTGTTGAATCATTAGCTTCAGAACTTTCATTAATAGCTGCAAGAATTGAAGAATCGACGACAACGTTATCTGTTGGATCTAAAGTAGACACATTTATGGTAGGATCAAAAGAGGTATTGATTTGAGTATCGAATTCGTTATTGTCACTATCAACTCTATTATAATTTGAAAACTGTTGTTGTTGCGTTTTGTTTATATCATTTTTGGTAATTTTACTTGGTTTTCTATTGGGTTTTTTCAAATCTGAATCAAGATCAATTTCGTGCATATAATAATCATCAATATCGTTCATTCTTCTTGGTGTTCTTCTTGATGGTAAGTCCTCTATATATTATTTATTGATTAATTATTCTTCGATATATGCACACGTAAGATAAAAAATGTTATCTTCCTCCATTACGCGACTTTAATTTACTTTTATATTATATAACAATGTGTAACCAATGAGTTTGACCACCTTAATTAAAAAAACATACAATTTAATAAGGTTGTATAGTGTAGTGGTTATCACTGTCGGTTTTGATCCGACCAACCCCAGTTCGAATCCGGGTACGACCTATTATTTTTTTAATTTTTTTTTTCCCTTGGGTTTTTCCAGTCAGTAATGTTAGTATCACATGACATTACTATTTTTGTCATTTATTTTAAACAATACACAGTTTTTTTTTTCTATTTGGTTTACTCATATATTAAAACGGGAATTGAAAACAAAAAATGTGGTGAATCTTTTTTACACAGTTGGAATAAAAAAAAAAAAAAAAGAAAATGAGAAGAGAAATGAAATGAAATAGAATGGAATATAAATTATTGTTTTCCAATTATTGAACATAATGATTAAAGTTTATAGTCATCATCTTTTTTGATTCAAGATATAGATTTTGTAAGTTATATATTATTACACCACAGTTCTTTATCTTTCTCACAGAATGGATGAGTTTATTGTATATATATATATATATATTCATGTATGACGATTAAAATAATGAATCAATAAATAGAATAAAGTTAAAAAAAAAATAAAAAACAACAAGAAATAAAGTCAATAAACAACAAGAAATAAAGTCAATAAACAATATGAATACTGTAACTTCTATTCCTACTACAAATACTGCATCAATTAATAACGATAATATTATTGATACCAATAAAAATAATAATAGTTATAGTAATAACAACAACAACAACAACAACAACAATAGCACGTGTAACGAAACATCAAGTCTCACTTCATCATCACTACTGTTTCAATATGAAGCTCCAAGCTACTATCAATGGGAAGAAGATGAAATTGATATGATAATAGATATGAATGAAAATTGTGAAATGATTCCAACAAATTTAAGAACTTATAATCAATATAATGAAATGATTCAACAGTTTGAATTGAAACTATGACATTTTTGTTGTTATATATCTGTATTTTTTATGTAACTTTTTAAGGGCATTGATGAAATCTTTAGGATGATTTCATTGATTTATTATATTTAATAATGTTAATCAATTATAATTATAAACTTACTATCATGAATAAATATATTAACTGTGAATGGTTTTATTATTACTATTTGAATACCTTATTATCACCCAGACACAATGTGTCACGTGATAATTGATATGAAAATCTAAATCAAGTTGGCTTAAATACAATAAATAAGGTTAAAAGAAAGTCAAATCAATCTATTTAAAAACCTCATCATAACAAATAAAGAAACTAAGAATTACTTAAATACAAAAGAAAGAAAAAAGGAGAGAATATCAATAAGTTTGATGGAGAAAATCATTAAGCAATTATTAATACAAAATCATGATCTAGAATATATAGCATCCCAAACAAACACTAATACAAGTAGTAGTAATAATAATAATAATAATAATAAGAAAATTTTAATTTTTGTACTTGGTGAAAATGCTAGATATTATTTCCATAAAAGTAATATTAATGGCTCAATTGGTATTGCTTCATCTTTTTTAACGATATTTAATAGTTTAAAAAAAATTGAATTACTTTTCTTGGAAAAATTACAATATTTGTTTATGTACTTGACAAAATTCGAAACAGATTCAATTGAAAAAATAAAGTATAATCATATAATAATATTTGGATTAGAATCTTTATTAATTGATAAATATTTGACAAAAGAAAAGGGTGATGTGGATGTAATAAAATCGTGCAACTTAATAATGAATATTGCATATAAAACAAAATTAAAACATAATTTAAAATTAGATATAATACCATGTTTATCTAATAATAATGATGATAGTGATGATGATAATTATATAAAAAAAAAATCATATGAAGATGGAGTAATACTAAAGATTGAAACAATATGCTCTTATTGGGAAAATTTATTAAGTTAATTCAGCACCATTATTATAAATGGATATGAAAAAATATCAATTTCTATTATACAAAAGATGTATATATATATATATATATATATATACTAAAATATTAGGTGACAGGAAAAAGCAAAAAATTCAATATATTTAATTTTCCATGTTAATACCTACAGAAACAACTTGAGTAAGTTCATTATCATAATAAGCAGCTAATTTAACTTTAAACTCTGAATTTGCAATACCAAATTGTTTTAAAATTAAAGCTTGTGTAACATCTAAAGTTTTATTTTCTTCACAAACTAAATAATCATTTTCTAATGTGATTTTACCGTTTTTAATTTTTGTTGGAATTTTAAATTTATTTCTTAATGTTGGTTCTAATGAGTGAACCATTGGAATATCGTCTTCAATTGGAATTTGACCACCTCTTGAATAGATAATTCCTGAAGGAATTGTGAAATTTAATGGAGCTTTACTTTTTGGTCTTGAATAATCAGATTTTGAATAGTTTGTGAAATATTCTTTAACAGTTTCAATATCTTCATTTGTGAATAAAAATCCGGTAACACCAGAACAGTGCTTTACAAGTTTACTTAAGTTTTCTTTATATTCTTGTTCAACATGTTCTCCTAAAGCTTTTGTTAAAACTTTTCTTCTACCCATAATCAATTTAGAACCTTCCCAAGCTTGTCTGATTTCTTGTAAAACTGGAGTTCTAACATCGTCTAAATGTAAAACCCAACAATATTTAAATGTATCTAAACTTTCTCTAATTTCATCAAAAATTCTTTCTTTATTTTGTCTACCTTTTTTATCAGTTTGAGCTAATGTAACCAATTTAGAACGTTTTGATCTTGGCATTGTGTATTCGTATTGTTATCTTGTGTTGGTGTTGGTATTTCTTTCTTTTATATATTAATATAAAGATTTAAATTATTCGACACATCCCACTGAAAAATTAAGTCGATGAAGATGATAATGATGAGAAGAAGCATGTATGAGACCCACTGAATTAATAGATTCGAACAGAAACAAAAATTATAACCCAAGAAAAAGAAAAGTTAGTTTTCTTACTTAAAAAAGAAAAAAAAAAGATAGTAGTAAACAAGTAATAATAGAGACTTGAAATGTGATATGTATGGGTGTATGTATGATATTCTGTCGCTTTTGCGTGCCTGATGACGTGACTACGACATTAGGGGGCGTATAAAATACTTGCCCGACTTCTACATTTTTTTGCTCTCTGTTTTCTCTTGGTGGTTTCTTTCTCTAATTCTAGATATTTTTTAAAGGTTGGTTTTAGTATATGCATGTATATATCCAATTTATTGGTGTTAAATATATATATATATTGATACATGACAATAAAAAGTTGAATAGATGAATAAAAATATAAGAAAAACACAGCATATTAATAATGTCACATAACAATAACACAGGATATATATCTCGTGATAGTGAATATGATAACAATGATGAACTCGAAGATAGAGTTGTAAGGGAAGAAGATGAAGAAGAACAAGAGCAACATGGAGATCACTACATGAGCCATTCTGATCTTAATGACTTAGATGATTATATGGATGATTACACAGAAGATTATGCACAGGATGATGATGATGAAAGAAGAGTTCTTAACATGGTTGATAATCCAGATCAATTTGATCCTGAGGAAGATGAATATGATGACGACATTTATAGTAATGATGATGACAACAATAGTACAGATGAAGGAGAGCAAAGAGCAAGAGGTGAAGGAAATCTACACCATAATGAAACAAGAACACATACATTTGAAATACCCGCCGAAGGAGCACCAAGTGATATGCGTACTCTGTTTTTGCAAATGATGAGAGAATCAATTGGTACTGGTGCGAACTCTGACAGAGAATCTAATCATAATGAAGAAGGTGATAGAATGTCTGAAAGAATCAATGATGTTTTAGCACAATTGATGGGTCCCATGAGTCAAAGCGAAGGTTTCATTAGAAGAGGAAATTCAAATGAAAGAAATCAACAAACAAGTCAAGAGTATCAAATCATATTATCTAATATAGAAAATGCAACTTCAGATCCATATTTAGCTCTCGAATCATTGAGAAAAATTTCTACTGATTTATTGATGACTAATCAATTCCTAGTTCATAGATTGATTCCGCTAAGGTCTTTAACAAAGTCAATTACTGTTATAATGAATAATGAATCATTGAAAGATCATGCTGAATTACAATTAGCTGCAACAAATTGTTTAGAAAATGTTTTCGAAATAGACGAAATTCCAATTTTCACTGCAGTAGCTCAATTTAATCTTTTATCAATTTTGAAAAATTCGTTAGAAGATATGTCATACATTGATTTGGCAGAAGAAAGATTGAATTTATTAAATAAAATATCAAATTCATGTTGTAGAAGTGTATTAGTTTCCGGAATAATTGAAAACGTTTACAATTTTATCGATTTTTTTCCATCTCATACCCAAAACAAACTTTTACATACTGTAGCAAATTCTTTATCAATGATTCATGCCTCAGATATTCAACTAGTTGATAATATTTCTAATCTAGTATCAAACCTAACATTACCCTTTTTACAAGATAAAAATTCTTTAAAAGAAGTTATCATGATTTATTATAACATATGTGCTAATTTCCCAATTTATACGTTTGAAAAATTAATTTCAAATACAGTTCCAATTCAAATTATTGGAAAGCTTAATACTATACATCACGAATTAAATCATGACTTTTTACTTAAAGTTTGGGAATTATTATTAGCTTTAATTAATTCAGATAAAATTTTTCTTGAAAAAATTTTTGAAAATAAAAAAGAATTTGTTTTATTATGTAAGAATTCAATTAACGGATTCAAGAAAAATGATGAAAGTTTATTGGTAGATATTTTACCCTCAATTCCTATTGAAAATTTGAAAACAATGATGAAAGTTATGATTGAAATAGTTTACAACAACTCATTTGAAAAACACAATTTGCTAGAAAATCCAGATTATTTGATAAATTATCCTAGCAAAGCTAACAAAAATTCATCACAAGACTTATTAGAGGAAGATTCATCTGCTTTCATTGCTGATATGTTACCGTTAGCGGTAGAAATCTTATCACATAGTCAAAATGATTTACTTACTTCATATTGCTTGAATTTCCTTTCTATCTCTTTATCAATGTTGAAAACTGAAACTTTACAAATGGATGACAAGGTTAATGATAGACTTTTTTCAGTTTTGATAATTAAACTAACAAATTTGTGGGACTCATTGACAAAACATTTTGGAGATCATAATTTTACCATCGAATGTTCTATTCTAGCAATTATACAAATCATATCCAAATTTGCTAAAAAATCAAACCAAAACAGAGAAAAATACGTAGTTTTATTCAAACGCATTGGTATTTTAAACTCAATTTCAGAGCTTCGTCAATTTTTGGAGTCTCAAAACTTGGAAATCGATTACACAGAAATGTATCACTTGGAAGAAGAATCTACCAATTGTATTGAGAATGATAGATTTGAAAATTTACAATGTGAAAATTGGGTTGCAATTACACAATACATGCATCCAGAATTATTTTTGACAAAGCAGATGAAGGAAGAGCAAATTAAAGATTACCACGAATCGACCTCTGATTTTTATAGTGACATTAAAGTATTTTCAGACAATGACCCTGAAGAGTATTTTGAATTTTTAGCAGAGGGTGCAGAATCACTTGAGTATATTTTACCAGAACTGTCGATGCCTATTTTTAAAGCTGTATCTGTTAAAAAAAATATTGATATGATATATGAAGGATCAATCAATTTGGAACAGTTATATGACACACTTGAATTTAGCTCTGATGAGCATGAGTTTCAATCCAAATTACATCACTATAATGACCTATTGAAAAAATGTAATTGCTTTTCAACAAGCACCGAGTATTGGACCGAGGTGTGGGTTGGATTCAAAAATTGTGTTTATAACAGCAGACTGGAACTAGTTTCATACTTTGAGTTAATAGATACTGGGCTTCTAGAAACAGTAGCACACATTTGTCAAACAGCTCCATCTGAAAGCGTTCAATCGTTTATAAACGTGTTTACCCCCGATGGAATGACAGATTTTGTGGGTCTTTTACAAAATTGTGTAGATAGATTTCAACATTTTGATCAGCCCTCATTTCTTAATGCAGCCAATCCAACTCGCGATATTAAAAATTTCAGCAAGCCTTTAAATATTTTTTTGAAATATTGTGATGAAAATCAAAATGAGCAACAATCGGATCAGTTGTTTTCTATTAAATCCATTCATGTGCAAGCCTTGGTTAATATAGCAGCAATTGAAAATGCTATCAAGAAATTGTGGGCTAGCAGTATCAACCGTCGTAAAGATATATCCCTGCTTGAAAAACAAACAATCATTAAAGAAAGTGAAAATTGGGATTTTAAACTATATGATCAATCTATGGTTTCCATTGATTATAGCTTACCTGCTATTGGTCGTTTGCTTGATGCTTTTGAAAAAAACAAAAAGGAAAATGAAACTTTTAGCTGGGCATCTATAACTAGAAATATTCATTGGAATTACAAGAAAATTTCAAAACTACCCAATGCTGACATAGATTTGCCCTTTGATGCGCCTAAGTCAACTGATGGAATTTTAGATTTACAAAAATCGAGACCTCAACAAAGCGAAAACGGATACGTTGAAAGATTTGACTCAATTTTTGATATTAGTGACGATGTAAAGCATGCATTGGATTTACTATCGGTGTTTAGTTCAACATCTTCTTTAAACAACTGTGAACCGACATTATACGTTAATGAGCAATTAACTAATAAACTGCATTCTCAATTGAAGCAACCATTAGTAACTTTATCAGGATTAATATCAGACTGGATTTTTTATTTGGCATATCACTACCCAGTGATTTTCACATATGAGGCAAGGGAAAAACTAATATTAAACACTTGTAGAGGTACTAGTCGTTCATATAGTAGTTGGATAACTGCGCTATTTAGTAATGGTGAAAATGATGATAGCTTTATCAGTAGTCATGGCTTGATGCATGATTACAAATTAAACGTTAGTCGTGAAAACATTTTTGATGAGTCTTTGAAGAATTTGAAAATAATTAGTGATCCAAAAAAAAATTTGATTATTTCGTTTACAGGAGAAAATGGCACTGGTACTGGTCCAACATTGGAGTATTATTCAATAATGTCGAAAAAATTTACAATGAAATCATTAAATATGTGGAGAGACTCTACTTATATTACTACCAATCATGCAGAAAATAATACAATTTTTGTCAAAGATGATAAAGATTATTATGAAGTTGAAAATGAATTTAACGTTTTACAAGAATTGTTTCCTAATACTCTTCCATTAGAAGAATGTGAATTGAAAGATAAAATTTGTGAAAATTTCAAATATTTGGGTATTTTTTTGGCAAGGTCATTAATGGATTTAAAAATGGTAGATTTTAGATTTAATGAAGTTTTTTTCCAAATTCTTGATGAATATGCGAAAAATGATTATCATAATGAAGATCAATACACCAGAAATTCAATTACATTTATTGAAAAATTGAGTATACAAGAAGGTGTTGAATTAATTATGAAAATTGATAAAGAAATTGGTAATTCATTCAAGTTCATTTATGAACAGGGGACTAAAAATTTATTATCTAAAGATGGAAAAAATGATTTGGTTAATCTAAGCATTCCTTATTCGGTACCTGGGTTTTCTGAATTGTCGAATAAGTATTTTTCTAAAAAAATAAATTTTATTTCCAATGAAAATTTTAAAGAATATTTGGAGAAATGTATTGATTTAATTCTTGGTAAAGGAATTTTACCATGTCTAACAAAATTTTTGGATGGTTTTAATACAATTTTACCATATAAAGGTTTATTATTTTTAACTCCTTTGGAAACATCCCTTTGTTTTGGTAAATTTGAAGAAGATTGGTCTTTTGAAACTATCAATTCATCTTTAAAAGCAGACTATGGTTATACAAAAGAATCATTAGAGGTTATTAATTTGATCACTATAATGTCGGAATTCAATTTAGATGAAAGAAGATTATTTTTACAATTTGTCACTTCCTCCCCAAGATTACCCGTTGGAGGCTTTTCTAAATTAATACCGAAACTATCAATAACTGTTAAACCCGCTGAAGAACAATCATGTCCTGATAGTACCTTACCTAGTGTAATGACATGTGTGAATTATTTGAAACTTCCAAAGTATTCCAGCATTGAAACTATGAGAAGTAGGGTCATACAAGCAATTACTGAAGGTGGAGGAGAATTTTCATTTACATAAACAAAAGCTTTTCAAATTGATGTTTAGATGTACGTATGTACGTATGTATGTATTGAAATAAAAATAAAAAGATCTAGAATAAATCACAATTGTTTTTTTTTTGTTTTTTATCCATTTCAATAGCGATCTACTTTTAAATAGTTCAAAAAAAAACAATTAAGTAAAGGACTGTCTGCGTCTTATTAATTAAGTTACCGTTAACATCCTAATTCATTATAATTAATGAAAAATTAAAGATACATGAAACATTATAGAGTTGAATAATACCATAAATATCTTTTTCTCGATGTTGTTTTTGTTGTTGTTGTTTCTGTGGGAAAAGAAAAAAGAAAAAAAAAAGATTGTTGCTTATTATTTGCCGAAAGCATATTTTTTTAGCTCTTTTTTTTTTTTTTTCAACTCTGGTGTTCTGAAATTAATCGACTATTGACAATAATAATGATAGCAGTTGATCAGTTCTTTTTGACAATGCAACACCAATAAAGGAAACAAAGATTACAAATCACCATAAAGAGCGAAAGAGTCGGTTCATAAAAGGATACCGTGTTTACCCAACTATACCTACACCAACGAAGATTACACACGATGAGTAGTTTTACAAATCATACTGCTGAACAAAGCACGCTCAAACCTAAAATTGATTCCAAAATTGAAAAACTTATGAGTAGTTACCAAACTATGGATCCAGGCAAGCCCAAGACTGAACTAGAAGCCATAACAAAAACTCTTTTTTTTAAGGAGGAAGAGGAAGGATCTTCAAAAGAAAAAACTCAAACTGATAAAGAAGACTGTAACATTAATACGAAAAAACAAACAAACATAGACATCATGAAAATTGTTCATCAAGATAATAATAATAATAATAATAATAGTAATAATACTGATAATTACAACGACGGAGGAGCAGAGGAAAAAGAAAATACAGACTCAATTGCATGTTCAAATTTACAAACTTTAGATGAGCCTATTCAAGTTACAAGAGTTTCTTCAGCATCTTTGTTGTCAACTAGCTCTTACGAAAGCTCTCAAGATAATATACTCGAGGAAGATTTGAAGAAAAATGAAGAAAAAGGTGTTCATGAAGATCAAGATGATCAAGATTTAACCGCTAGGCTTTCAAATACAACTACTCCAAACACTAGTAACCTTAACAACACCAACACGTATAACAGCTCTCAGCAAAGTTCTGTTTCGCCTGATAACAGTTTCAAATCTTTTCTCAATACAAAAGAAATTTCAGGAGTCTCTAACGAACAGCAGCCCAAGTTAGTTGAAAAACTAGATACACCAAACAATCCTTTTCTAAAAGTTACTAGTGATAGTATTAATGATGATGCTGGTGATAGTGGACATAAAGAAAACATCAAAGAAATGAATCAAAACCACACTACTGAAGATACGATGTCACTGAAAAAAATTGAATTATCAGAAAATAAAACTCCTCAAAATAAAAAAATTCAATCTAAACAAGACTTCTATGAATCTCCATTAAATGACATTTTATCATCAAGCGAAAGCTTCAACAGAGAACCCTTTGACGATTTTAATAAAGTAAACGTCACAAAAAACTCTGTCAACAGTAAACAAACCAATACTCCGTCACCAACTAACCAAAAAAACTCTATGTTAGAAAACCAAAACGTAAAGTCTTTGAATTCAAATAATATACCATTAATTAAAAACACTCATAGTGCTTTCACTACATCTCCTGGATTGAAACAAGAGAAGTTTAATGCAAACGATGGTGACAGTAATTTAATCAACAAACCTAAACCAATAAATAATAATGTTGCATTGTCGAAAAATAAACTATCTGTTTCTAAAAACAAGACAGTTTCTGGTAATCCAAATATGGCCAAAGAAACAATGGGTGTACCCAATGGAAATCGTAGAAACATCTCTAGCGCTTCAGTCAGTTCAAATTCCAGTACATCGTCTTCTTCTTCTAAAACAGGAACGAAAAAAAAATCTAAAAATGTATTTAGCTCTTTTGTTAAAAATATTAAAAGAAACTCCACAGGAACTAATTCGAATTCTAAACGTAGTAGTGGTGGAAGTATCAACCAGAGAAGATCGTATGGTTCCAATGGTACTAGTAGTCTAAAAATATCAACCCCCTATAATGCCAAACACGTTCATCATGTTGGTATTGATGCCAAGACTGGTGAGTTTATAGGATTACCTGAGGAATGGGAAAAACTATTAACCTTTAGTGGTATTTCCAAGAAAGAACAAGAAGACCATCCCCAAGCGGTAATGGATATTGTCCAGTTTTACCAAGATGTAACGGAATCTAATGGGAATGAAAAAGTATTGAAAACTTTTATCAAACCACAAACAAGTAAAAGTCAAACTCTACCACCTCCAAAATCTAATATTCCTTCAACCCCATCTTTCAATACGTCGATTGAAAATATTAAGCGGAAAGTTAAGCAACCAGAGTTAAATGCAAGAACCAGTGAGACATCTATGATATCAACTGTTTCTTCATTTAACAACACTTCTGGTACCCTTGATCATGGAAGCTCCTCAAATTTGAGAAATATCAGTACTAGCACTGCAGATAACAAGTATTCAAGTATTGTCTCGAATGAAACAAGTACTGGAAATTCAACACCTGGAAGCGTTCCGTCATTTTTCCAAAATGACACGGTAATAGAATCATCTCCTAAAAGCTCAAAGTTTATTCCTTCGAGAGCGGCTCCTAAACCGCCCGCCAACGCTCCGGTTCCAAAAGATATTGTATCTCCCTTGAGTCATTTGAATCAAATGTCTCCATCGTCATCATCCACCACAACATCTACAGCTAATCACAAACTTGAACTCACTGATAGAGCAGGTCCGCTTAGATCGGGAACTCTATCTAAAAATTATCTGTCAGATATATTGGGTCTTTCCAGACAAAGTACGGTGAAAGCAACAACAAAAATTTCTAAATCTGTCTCGGCTAAAAATCTTTCCACTGCAAATGCGCTTAAACCTCCTATTGTGATCAGCACTGCTAAAAAGTCAAAGGATGAAAAAATTGAAGAACAGTCTATAAAGCGATCAGCGACAATTAGTTCACATTCAACCAATACCAAAGTTTTGCAAAAACATGATGAAACATCTCGCACATCTGCTACCACCTCAACTATTACAGAAGGTCTGATGGAAACGCCTAAAAGTTCTTTTTCTGCATCTTCAAAAAAAGTCACTCCTGAGAAAAACCTAATGCCTCCAGTTCCAACAGCAATCAATGTCACTCCAAAATTAGAGTTAGAAAACTCAGAGATAAGATTATCAAGTGAAGATGCCAAAAAACTGGCTAAAGAAAAACATGCAGAAAAACGTAGACTAGATCAAAAAAAAAAGAACAAAGAATTAATGGAAAAGTTATTGACCATATGCACAGAGGGTGATCCAAGTAAGCTTTTTAAAAGTTTGGTAAAAGTTGGACAAGGTGCTTCAGGAGGCGTGTACACAGCCTATGAAATTAATTCGAATGCTTGCGTGGCCATAAAACAAATGACTTTGGAAAGACAACCAAAAACAGACATGATTATCAATGAAATTATGGTCATGAAAGAAAGCAAGCATCCTAACATTGTAAACTATATAGACTCGTATTTGCTAAAAGGCGATTTGTGGGTAATTATGGAATACATGGAAGGTGGGTGTTTAACGGATGTTGTCACCAATTGTATTTTGAGCGAGGGTCAAATTGGTGCAGTTTGTAGAGAGACTTTAGAAGGTTTGGAATTTTTGCACTCAAAGGGTGTAATTCACAGAGACATCAAGTCAGACAATATCTTGCTATCTATGAACGGTGACATCAAGCTTACTGATTTTGGTTTCTGTGCACAAATAAACGAGACAAATTTAAAGAGAACTACAATGGTTGGAACTCCTTATTGGATGGCACCAGAAGTTGTTTCCAGAAAAGAATATGGTCCAAAAGTCGATATCTGGTCTTTAGGAATAATGATTATTGAAATGATTGAAGGTGAACCTCCATATCTAAACGAAACTCCATTGAGAGCTTTGTATCTGATTGCAACCAATGGTACCCCTAAATTAAAAGATCCTGACTCAGTTACTAAGTATGCTGCAGAATTTATAAAATGGTCATTAACTGTTGACCAAGATAAAAGAGCCACAGCTACAGAGCTACTACATCATCCATATATCACGACTATTGCGGAGAAAAATGAATCATTGGCGCCTTTAGTCAAACTAGCTTGCATGAAAAAGCTTCAAGAATCTATGAACGATACGAAAGACGATTAAAAATAAAAATTCAGCCCTGTAATTTAATTGTATAAAAATATATATGTAGATGTATTTAGCGATCACTCAATATCCATGTCTGAAAACGATCTTGGTGCCATTTGTTCTTTAAAAGGAAAGTTTTGAGTACCGTTGAAAGAGCTCTTATCAACACTGTCATCTACAAATAAGGGGCCGTGTTTGGTATAGCTATTTTCAGAGCTTTGCCGCTGAGATATAGGTCTTTCGGACAAGTCTTCAAAGTCACGAGGCCCGATAAAGTCTCCTGAGCTAGACCGATCTTGTATTGAATCGGGAAGAGAGATTTGAACAAAGTAGAGCTTCGCTTCATCGTCACCTTTGTTCTCAAATCCGTAATCGTTGTTCATAGGAATTTGGAAAGATGATCCTTGAGTGCATAAAAATATGTTGGAATCTAGAGTTACTTCAACCACTCCTTGAACAACAAAAAAGTTAAAAATATTTTTTCCTGACGAAGCAATTCTTTTTTTCCCACTTTTCAAAGGTAATTTGTACATCCCGCTTTCAACATAGTTTTTGTATCTATCAAACATTATGGCAAGTGAATAGCTGTCTTGGTCACTTTCTTCAACATCTTCTTTTTGTGCAGTATCAGGTGCAAAAGCCACAATTTCTTCTTTCAAAGACCCGGTTGCAGTCTTTACAGACGATTCTAAAATTCCAAATTTGATCCAGTTACCTGTCTTTATCTCTCCTAGTTCCAATTTTTGCAATATTTCAGCATTTGGCTCTTTATTTTTTCTTGGTCTCCCTGGGCGGCCTCTAGCAGGGTTGTACGAATATTTTGTTTTATTGGCTATTTTTTTGGCTTCTTTTCTTCTTTGTAAAATTTCTTCTTCATCAATTTCTTTAGTTGGATCTTTCCTTATTACTGCTTCAATTTCCAAACCTGGTTTGTCTGAGCTTCTTTTGTATATGATTCTTTCATTTCTCCAGTAGTCTAATGTTGGAACTTTGACTCTAGTTGATCTTCTTAGTCCTTGGAAATTCTGAGTAGAATCTAAAACTTTAGCAGGTTGAGAAGTGAAATATTCTCCATCTGATGAAGAATGAATGTCATCTGCTTCATCAAAACTTGTAGCTCTAGTAGAGTTTAAATGACTAAAATTTTCTTTTGATGTAATATCAAAACCACTTGCTATACTGTCGTGCTCATCACTATCTTCATGAATAGGTTCCAACGTAACGTTGGTAAGTTTAGATGCATCTGGCTCTTCTGCAAAATTGTTGGTCTCGTTTGCGCTCGCTTCTTCTTCTTCTTCTTCGTCTTCGTCATCCTCCCTATACTCTTCATCCTCCTGTTCCATCTCTTCCAACATATTTTTTTCTTCATCATCATCACTTTCTATCTCAATAATACTTGCTGCATTAGTCTCATCCCTCGTGGTATCGTTGATAAATGCGCCTAAATTATATAAACCATTCTTACTTCGTAAATTGTTACTCTGAGTTGGATACAACTGTATGAAACTCCCATTGTCCTCTTTTTCCTCATAATGTTTGTTATCTGATTGTATATGTTTTCCATTTTGAATAGAACTTTTTG
The DNA here is from genome assembly GCA_030580555.1 of Hanseniaspora taiwanica (nom. inval.). Lineage (NCBI taxonomy): Eukaryota > Fungi > Ascomycota > Saccharomycetes > Saccharomycodales > Saccharomycodaceae > Hanseniaspora > Hanseniaspora taiwanica (nom. inval.). The sequence goes on along the minus strand of JAKTSY010000164.1, from coordinate 73,250 downwards.
CAAAAATTATATCTTGACGTTGTAGCGGAGTTGGTGGGGGAATATCATAATCCATGTTTTCATTAAAATCACCTGTAGTGTTTGGATAATCCATACCTTCTCTATATGCCTGATTATCATCAAGGTTATGCCTTACATCAGTTTGAGAATTTCTGTATGAACGTGTATTTGGTGGTATAAAATCGTCATCGTTAATGTATTCGACTGGTTCATTAGATACCATTCTTTGTGCATTTGGATTAGTTGGGAAAAAGGAAGTCGATGGTATAGCGTATTGTGTCGTTTTTTCATGCTCAGCAAAAGATTCTAACGGTGGAAGCGACAAAAGGGTGGACCTTTGCTTTCTCTTTTGCCTTCTGTTGTCTGTAATGAAATATGTTGACGACTCATCTGGTCCTCTTTTCCTCTCAGATGCACGGCCTTCTTGAGACACTACAGAACTTGAGTCATCGCTAAAGAAGGCAGTAATGTTCTCCATACTATACTCATCTCTAGATAAATTTTGTTTCAATTTTATTCCTGTCTTACGGGAAGTTACCCCCAAGTTCATATAATCCATAGTTAATAGCAGTATGAAACCCTGTATTCCTTGTTTTACTGATGTATTTTTGATTTGTTTTGGCCGGTTGTTTTCTTCTTATCAATCATCAAGAAACAAACCTGATTATCAAAGATGACACACGTAAGACCAAAATCTTGTACAGTTTTTCGCGTTCTTTCTTTTACCTCTGTTGATAAACAGGAAAAACAAAAAAATTGTAGAGTGCGGGCTGTAGTTTTTCCAAGAGATGTCTTCCCAAGTGTAACCAAGATAAGTTGAAACTAAAATATATATACATACACTATTGAGAGCAAAATATATATACATTCACCTGGTTTTTGATCCAATAATTTCAAAGTATGAGGGCTCTTCATGGAAAAGATAGTTGCTGCTTACTAAAAATGTTTTCACTGTGTGACGAACTTTTGATTTTCCATTTATACTGTGAATACCTCTTCCTGTAACAACTGTGTACGGTTGAACATGTACCGCCCTAGATAGCTCTTTCTTGGTATTGTTCATCTCTTTTGCAAGTTGCTCCTCTGACCACCACCGTTGTAGGATCAAAGGTAGTGTGTACATAACCTCTTGTGGTCTAAATCCGTGAAAATCAGCTCTATAATCAGAAAATATTGATTTCAAATAATGACTTGCTCGTTGATAAATTTCGTTAGATGTAAACATGGTAGGGGCTATACCTTTTGAAGAAAAGGTAGAAGACACGTTGTGATCGCTGTAGACATTACTAATCAATTTTTGAGCAGCAGGGGTAGCTGTTGTTTTAAAAGTGCTGAAGGGCCTACAACCAATTACTGGAGTTAGTTTAAATTCTGTCTGCAATTTTTTGGTTACATTTTTAGATGACAATGCATGGGTATATTTAACTGCATTTTCTTTAACAAGATACATGAAAAGTTTTTTACATTTTTCAATATCTCCATTAAAGTATTCGTATGTTTTAACAACGAATGCGTGATCTATGAGTCTTATTATACCATTTTCATTCTGCTGTAAATATTCTTCCAATTTCACAACATTTCCATTTTTGAGTGTATATTTTATGTTGCTGGTAAAAGGACCAATTTTTTTTTTTTTCAGAGAAGTACTTTGCGAAAAAATTTCAGTAGAATCAGAAACGTTATTTTTCAAATACTGAAATCTATTTCCTATCTGTACTCTACCACCACTCTTTATAATTTTGGGATTAATTGTAGGGTTTTTTGAAACTGTTTCAACCCTATTTTCTTGTGTGTGTCCTTTCATCACTTCTTCTTCTTCTTCTTCTTCTTCTTCGTCTTCTTCCGTTTTTTCAATAGCCGTCGAAAAATTTGTTTTGTAATTGTCATACTCCGCAATAATTGATATGATTGATTTGCATACATCGGTTTCTTTATTAAAAAATGCAGCTTGTGCCATCCATGTCGGAGCTTGAGTATACTCTTGTATTTTTTCAATTTTCTTTGTTGACTCTCCCCAACATTGAGTGTTTGAAGTGACATCTTTCTCTTCCATACTTGCATTATTAGCATTGTGAATATGCTCTTCTTTAACAAATTTCCAGTTTAATAAATTCAATACTGCATTATTTCCATCACGATCTGATTCATTGAAAATTTCGGTGATTTCTTGCAAAGTAAAATCTGGGAATTGTTCATGTAATCCTTTAATTATAACATCTTCTTTACTTTCTCCTCCTGTCAATTCCTTATCATCAAACTCAATATTAGAATCACTGTTGTTTTCTAAAAGTACTGTAATCACCATTTCAAGATCATTTTGATATTCTTTTAAAATTTTAGCTAAATAATCCACTTCTCTATCGGGAAATATCATCATTAATTCACCAAGGTTTTCATCAATCATCATCTCTTCAAGAATATGGATACCTATTCACTCATGTATTCTTTCATATATTTAATTTTAGTATATATATGTATGTCAACTTGATTTTGGAGTGGGAAGCAATATTATTTTAAAAGCGGCATATTTTATTTTTTTTTTTCTTGTTTATTTAAAATGTTTAATTTTGATGATTGTCATTTTATCGGAGAAATCTTTTTTTTTCTAAAATTTTAATATACACGTTAAGACATGTTTACAAGATTTTTTACTAAAAATAAACATCGCTTCTTAAAACCCATTTAACACCATTAGTCACCATCTCTGCTTCATGCAACAAACAATCCACTCCGTGTTTGTGTAAAAGAGCCATTCCTTGTAATGGATGGATACTCAACGATACGTTTTTTTGTTGCGAAGAATAAAAAACAGTATTACCGCCCATCAATTGTTCACCACCCGTCAAGTAAATCAATAACGTCCATTTGGTTTTAAATTTTGTATTTGTAATGTCTACACTTTCGTCATAGTGTTTACCAAAATGATGGCCCTTCGTATATCGATAACATCTCAAGTTTGGATTCAAGCCTTTAGAATTTTTAAATCCTATATTTTCCATTATATATTTATCTTGCATTAATATTTTCTGCAAATATGGCCATAAAAGTTTATTTGCTACGTTGTCATCAAATATTTGAAATCTATCATTAAATCTTGCAGCATAATCCTTTGTCCCTCTTTGGAAAAAATGTTCCATGAACTGATAGTCTTGTTCAGATGTATTTCCAAAAGATTTTATTAATGCAGAACACATTTCTTGGTTAAAAAATCCAGGAATGAGAATTATTTTGTCTTCAAGTTGTACTTCTGGAAACGGTATAAAACGGTATGACGATTTTGATCTTGAATTTGAGTATTCTGGTAAATCATAAAGTTTTTTTGGGAAAACATACTGTGATTTATTTTCTTTGATTTCTTTATTTACATTATCATATGTAATACTTTTGCTATCATGACTACTACTATTAGGATATTTATTATTTATTTTCTTAACCATTTGGTTTTCAGCAGTTTATTTTGATTTTTAATTTTTTTTATATACGCCAAAAGAACAATCCAAACCTACAACAATGAGATTAATATGTTTTACATAAGAAAATCAACAAAATATAAAGATCACCACGTGTCTTTGTAAAAAATAAGATATCAAGAATCAATTCACAACGAATCGTGAAATTAATTATAATTAAGCAATTTTTGTTTAGCTATAAAAATAGATATTAATTAAAGTTTACAAAAAAAATAACAAAACAACGTTGAATTAAAAATTAATAAAACAACCACCTACAGTAATGGCATATTATTGTAACATGAAAAGTGTGTAAACTACTGAATGTGATGACAAAGTGAATAAAAACTTAGGAAAAAATTAAATCAATTAATAGTCTTGAGAAAGTTGATCAACAACGGAAATAACAAATGTTTTCAAATATGCAGCCCCATGACCATGACATAATTCATTACCTTTTAAATTTTTCATAACATCATAAATATCAAAAGTTTTACCCTGTGTGGTTTCCATTTCATTTAACAAAGTTTGCAAAAAATCCCATGTTGCAGGAACTGTTAAAAGAACATCACCTTGTGGAGATTCATAAACTTTATCACTCACTTGAGAAAGATCGTGGTGTGTATTACCTTTAAAAATAAAATCTTGAAATTCATGTTTAGTCGGGAAGTTGTAAGTGGAGTTTTTGTCTAAAATAATCTCATTTGGATTTACAATCAAACCAGAGATCCCACTAGATGTATTGCTTTGCTGATTTTTAATTAATAGTTTATTTTCCATGCTCATTTCAAGAGTTTGTTTTCTTAATTGTTTCAATTCATTTTCCATTTCTTGTTTATCTATTTCTGACTGTGATAATTTGATTTGCAATTCTTTCAATTTGATTTCTTTCCTTTGTCTAAAAGCTCTCTGAGCAGCTCTATTTTGTTTTTTCTTTTTATCGTCAGAGTATTCTTCATGGGTTAAATTATTGCTTCCCAAATTCCCCAATTGTTGTTCAAACATTTTACACTCTTCTTCTTTAAAGCTTACTGTAGAAGCTTCATCATTACTCGATACAAAATTATCTTTATACTTCATATTGTCATTCAAATGTAAAGCTACGTTTTGATTTATCATCAAGTCCGAACCATTTTTGAAAAAAGGGATCTCCAAATTGCTTTGGGATATCGTATCTGAGCTTACAGGTGTAGTATTAGTATAAAAGTTTGACATGTTTGAAGTATAAAAATGTAGATTTGTTTCATATAATCCAGATTGTAAATCGTCTATAACAGGGTGCTCTTGATTATGTGCAAAGTTTCCCTGTTGTTGTTGTTGCTGCTGCTGTTCATTTTGCTGACACGCAGTACTGTATGCGTCGTAGTTATTCATTTTATTGGTAATGAACTTATTTTATTTTCTATAATAAGAATAATCTAACCAGTAATGTATATAGATTTAGTTTATTTAATTGGTTCGACACTTTTTGGAGCAAATTACTAATACATTTCGTTTTTTGAGTGTTTAACAGATAGTCGGGGCTCTTCGAGAAAGAGCAGAAAACAAGAAAAGCGCAAGCTTGGCGGGGTAAAGCCCGAACAATAACCAAAAATAGTTTAAATAAAGTAATTGTCAAAGCAAACCAGCTCGTTTTGTACAAGGGCTCAATTTATCATTCAAACAAGGTTTCCCAAGTGACTTTTTTACGAACCGCGTTAGAAAACCCTTCTTTATACTTGACCCATATTCTGCCCTCGTTTGTCGCGGATCCTTCCTTAGTTTCACTACCATTACTACGACTCTTTGAGGCAGATATGTTTGAGCTAGGTGTATTTGCATATTTGTTTTTGAAAAAATCTATTGAATTTTGTGCTTTTAAATTAACAGTTCCTCTCTTGGTTTTTTCTTCAGTCGAGTTACTGAGTTTATTCCGTTTGTTTGATAAAAAATCATTTCCATCTGAGAAACTATTTCTCTTGGCTTCGTTAAACTTGGTACCAAAAGGAGTTGCAACTTTATTGTTGGAAAGCTTTAGTTTTTTAGACAAAACTTCTGCTGCTTTGGATTCTTCTAGTTTTGATAACAAGAACTTGTGAGCATTTTGTGTAAATGTTGATGAAGAAAATGAATAAAAGTCGCCATGTTGATGTTGTTTAGAATTTGAAGAAAAAACAGAAGACATACGAGCAACATCGTCTATGGGTGGGAACATCTTGATTTTCCCGTGTGAATCGTAATCCGGTTTAATATAAATGTGGAAAGTTTTCAAAAGAGGTAAAACTGATTCAAATACGCATTTGTTTCTATTTATTGGATTTTTAATTTTTTGCAAATAATCAATATTTAACAATTCATTCAAATAGGGAATGATTTCTAAATTGAAAAGTGACGAATGCTTATTATAGTTTATCAACGTACTAATTGGGTCAATCGAGTGTCTTATTGAACCGACTATAGATTCAATTTGATTTTGGAAACTCTTAATTTCAAAATTAGTGTTGTTAAATTGGAAATTTGATGCAAATTGATTTGTTGGATCTGAGTCACTAAATAATTGATGGAAAATCATTGGTATTGTTGTTGAATATCGCATCATTTCATAACCCATTGTATTATTATTTGAAGAGTATAAGGATTTATTTATTAAATCATAAAAATATAACCAATCTGATAATTCTCCTGGTTTTTTCAATCCATTATCTGAATACCCAACTTTATAATAATTATCAAAGCAACCACTAATGATTCTATCCATATTGGAAGAAGTGTTTTGTAATTCCAATTTATTTAATAGTCTAATGAACAAATGATTTGAATCAATGTTATTATATTTTGTAAAAATTTGATTAACTAATTGATACCAAGTCAACGGAGTATCTTTTTCTAAAGATTCCAAATTTTGGGAATTGTTATTATTATTTTGACCAGTGTGGAAAATATCAATTTGTGTGGGTTTTTTATTTTTAATATCTTTATTATCAACTGATTGATTAACAAAATTTAATGATAAAAATTGTAAATTATTTAAACAATTTCTAATATCTGAATCACAAATTTCAATAATTTTTGAAAGTGATTTTTTGTTTAAATAATACTTTTCTGTATCAAGAACGTGTTCTAATCGTTGGGAAAGTATCTTTTCGTTTGGTTTATTAAATTGAGCAATTTCACAATGAGCTCTCAATTTTTCTAAAGGTTTTGAGTAAAGATTATTACAAATAGCAATTATTGGTCTTTTCAAAATTTTACTCAGTAATTTTTTTTTATTTTTATTTGCTATATCTTGCTTCTTTTTGTCATATGATGAATTAAAATTATTATTAATATATTGAGTAGTTGCATTTTTATCTGTTTGAATTATATCTAATAAATATTTAATAAAACCATATTCTATAGCACCATCAATTTCATCACATATTAATACATTAGGTTTCCCATTAAAAGTTTGATTAAACAGAATGTTTTGTAATTTTAATTTAACATTTTCACCACTTCTTTCATCACTTGAATTTATTTCCATTACATTGAAACCACATTGTTTAGATATAATATGTGCTACAGATGTTTTCCCTACCCCAGGAGGACCATGAATCATCATTATTTTTTTCAAAGGTCTATTGAATGGATCCTTCTCTTTGATAGAATCTCCATCATCCTTATTATTATTGTAATTAGTTATACTATTTTTATAATAATAATCCTCATCCAATTTTTCACCAAATACTACAGGATCCCAGTGTTTCAACCATTTCAATATTTTTCTATTTATTTTTTCATTTCCTATCAAATTCATAAAATTTTTAGGTTTATATTTTTCTACCCATAATTTATGATTATTATTTGATGATTTGGTATGAGTATCAAGTTTTTTTTGACTTGAAGAAATTTGCTCATTTTTCTTAATTTTTTTTTTTTGTATATTATCCAACAATTTATTTATGTTAATACCGTATGCAGAATCATTTGTGATTATATTTTTTGTGCCTTTATAATCAGTAAATTGATTGTTATTGTTTGTGAATAATTCAAGTTGAGTTTTTTTGTTATCATCAATTTTCTTTTTTTTTAATTGTAATTTTACGACTTTACCTTTACGTGACGTAAAAGATATTGTATTATTTGTATTTGTTTCAAGTTTTTTGATAATGGTAATAGCTTCGGAACTTTCATTGACTAATCCAAAGATTCCCAAACTCTGTGTAGCTTGTGCATTTTGTGCATCCTGTGACTCTTGTGTAATAGTGTTATTATTATTATTATTATTTTTATTATTCTTTATATCTTCCTGGGTACTATCGCCTTCAATGTTTATACTGACATTTGATTGTAACAAACCAAAAACACCATTTCCATACGTCACAGTGTCTGTGTCGAGTTCTCTTTCCCCCATTGGTTTGTTTTCACCTTGAACACTTGTTCTTGTTTTGTCATTCTCCTATGCATTATAGTGAGAAGTAGAGGTAGAAGCAGAAGAAGCATCCTAAAATCAACAACTCCGTACAAAATGACACGTAGTACATTTATAATGAGGATTGTATTTTACCCTCCCCGATTATTTTTTTCTCAAACCAAAAAAAAAAGAAAAAGCAAAAAAAAAAAAACAAAAAAAAAGAAAAAAAACCCCCAATAAATAGTAATTATAGTAATTGTGATGTTTTTTGTTATTATTATTTCACTCATTTGTTAACTACCCTACTTACTAATGATTGATTGAATGTTGAGAAAATAATTGTTAGGTCAGATAATCTACGTTAATAACCGAATTGAGTTTTTCTTTCGTTTTTTTTTGTCATTTTCTTCAGTTTTTATTCAAAATGTTAAGATTTTCATTGGAAGATACGAATTGACACTTTTATCTATTAATAGTTCTTGAACATCTTCATGCTATTCACTATTCATTAATAACCCTATTCTTTTAAATAATTACATGTGAGCACTATGTCGTACATGGTTAATTATTTTTTTTATTGATTAGAACCCCTAATACTTTCTATAAAAAATCATATATATACACAGCTCAGCAATTCCCATTATTGAAGAAGCAAAAAAAAATAAATACATAAATATATCAATAGAGAATGTCCACATTAACTGCTCAAGAATTATACGATTCATATCCACATACACCTGCACCAAATGCTTTACCAGGAACTTTAGGCAAATTAAATGAAACACAAGAAAAAGCATTAGTAGAATTGAAATCTAAATTATTAGCTGATCTAGCTAAAGATGGAGAAAATAGTTTTATCAATGAAGATAGACTTGACGATTGTACATTATTAAGATTTTTAAGAGCTAGAAAATTTGATGTTGAATTATCATTTGAAATGTTTAAAACTTGTGAAAAATGGAGAAATGAAACTAAAGTTGATTCAATTTTAAAAGATTTCCATTATGAAGAAAAACCAATTGTTGCAAAATATTATCCACAATATTACCATAAAATCGATAAAGAAGGTAGACCAATTTATTTTGAAGAGTTAGGATCAGTTAACTTTACAGAAATTTTGAAAATTACAACAGAAGAAAGAATGTTAAGAAATTTGGTTTGGGAATATGAAAGTTTTGAAAAATATAGATTACCTGCATGCTCAAGAAAAGCTGGTTATTTAGTGGAAACAAGTTGTACTATTTTGGATCTGAAAGGTATATCTATATCTGCAGCATATAACGTTTTAAATTATGTTAAAGAAGCTTCAAATATTGGACAAAATTATTATCCAGAAATTATGGGGAAATTTTTTTTAATTAACGCTCCATTTGGATTTTCAACTGCATTTAGATTATTTAAACCATTTTTAGATCCAGTAACAGTTTCAAAAATTTTTATTTTGGGATCTTCATATAAAAAAGATTTATTGAAACAAATTGATGAAGAGAATTTACCTGTGAAATTTGGTGGGAAATCAGAAGTCGACGAAAGAGAAGGTGGTCTATTACTTAGTGATGTTGGTCCTTGGAGAGATCCAAAATACATTGGTCCAGAAGGTGAAGCTCCGAGATCTTTTTAATCTTTTTGATATTTTTTTTGTAAATTGAAAACAACTTTATCTTTACAAAAAAATGAAGAATATACATGTGTATATATATATAAAGATATACTTACAATACTCAAATTAGAAGAATTGATCGTAGTTTTTTTTTTTTTTTTTCTTTTGTTTTGTCTTGTCTTTGTTTGGTTGATGAGATATTTCTCTCAAAATGGAAATGTGGATTTTTAGAGTTTTAAGAAAATTTGAAAAAAAAATTTGGAAAAAAAAAACAAAAACAAAAACAATAACAAAGGAGAAAATCACCACTTTATGCTTAGTTTACACAACAGATATTATTTATAATTAATAAAAATTAAAAGTTGCTATAAATTGGGACATAAAAAAGAAATACAAGGTAAAGTAGAGAGAAAATGGAGTATCCTACGAGACCTACATCTAACACCGTTAGACCTGTAAGCAGTAACAGTAGTAGTAGTAGTAGTAGTAGCAGTAGTGGTGGTCGCGTCACAATCAATAGTTTTACAACTAATAACAGTAATCGAGAGATGGCATATGCTAATACTAGTACCAATTTCAACAAAATCACTAGTATAGAAGAGCTAAAAACTACTTTTTTAAATCCTGTACCAGCTAAAAATAATGCAAAATTACCTTATTTCGATGGAGTCATAGAATGGTGTACAAAAAAGAATTTACCCAATTGGCTGATAAACAACTGTTGTATAGATGAACATGGAAGATTTATAATATACGAAAATATTCAAGAAACATCCAAAACAACAATAAAAAATAAATCATCTAATAAAAATGATAGTAACAAATCTCAATTTACCATTATTAATAGAAATACTAACTGTACAAAAAAAGTGCTTGTTGAACATATACAAGATTGTACTATTTCACTTATGAATCCTACGGTTAATGAATGCCCTCTAATATTTGTGTCTATGCAATCATCCGATAATGATTTTTATATAAGATTTAAGGACGACAGAAGTTTGTTTAAAAGTATGTTTGTGTGTTTGATCTACTGGGGGAATATGAAATCTCACGAATTACTAGAGAAATTTGAACTTATTGATCCTCAAATTCCACCTTTGGAATCGCTAACAACAATCACTGACAGAGTTCAAACTAAAATCAAAGAAGAAACTACAACAGAAGGAAAATGGGAAAATTCGGTAATTGAATTTGAACTCACAACGGGTGAACTGAATATAAATACAGGAAATTCTGAAAAAATTGAGACAATAGATTTAAAAAAATATTTGTCAAATGAAGTTTTGATTTTACACTCTTCTTTATGTGAATCCCCTGCTGATAATATTATAGCTTTAAAGCATCTTCCATCTTTGAGAAATCTTTATCATGTACCAATACTTCAAAAAGATACACTACCGATATATTTGAAATTTTCAACAAGAAGCAACCTTGAGAAATGGTTTGCTAAACTAAATAGTTTCACAATTACACAAGTTTTAAAAACATTTGCCTCTGATAGTTCTAATAATTTGAAATTATCTCAACAGTTGGATATTTCAATTATAGAAGCAGACTTGCAATCGAATTCATCTGTTGCGTCAGGTATGTACGTTGAAGTACAAATATGGAATGAAACTTTTGCTAAAACTTCACAAGTCAAATCGACAATGGCTTGTCCATTTTGGAGAGAAGAATTTGAACTTAAATTTGATAGTAAATTTGAAGAAATAGGTTTCAAGCTCAAACAACAAAATGGGTTGGAAATTGGTTCAGTCATAGTACCAGGTTCAATGCTATTTGACAAAAAATATTTTGACAAAGAAATCAGATTGCCTATAATAAAACTGAAAAAAATTAACAAGACAAAAAAGACAATAGGGCATCTTTTGTGTAAAATCAAAAATAATTGGAATTTTGTACTACCACATGAAAATTTTAATAATTTAAGCTCCATTTTGGAGACCATCGACCTGACACAATTGGTAAATATATTATACTCAAATGAACTTTCACAAGATCAACAATCTCAAGCAAGCTCTGCAATTTTGAACATTTTGATAAGCAAAAATAGAGAGAACGAATTTATACAACTAATGATTGAAAAAGAGATTGACGATGTTATTAAAATGTTATTTTCCAAAAAAAAAGAAACCACAGTTTCAACACCAAATACAGATCTGGCAACACAGCATATCTATAACGGGTTGTTTAGAGGAAACTCTAATCTTACAAAAATTATTGAAGAGTATTTCAAAATTGAAGGTATGGAATATTTAGTATCAGTTTTGAAGCCTATAATCAATGAAATTATTGAAAATAGTATTGACTGCGAAATTGATTCAACAAAAATCAAAAACAGACGCCCAACACCTGTCCAATCAATTGAAACTCCAAAAGAAAAAGAAGAGCTCATAACAAAAGCTGGGACCGAGATGTCGATTCAGGATAACATTTCCTCGGAATCTCACAGACCTACAAAGGAAATAATAGAAGAAAGATATCAAATTCTTTTGACATACATCAACCAAATATGGACAGCTATATACAATACAAGTAATGATATACCGCCCTCAATTAAATTTCAATTGAAAACATTGAGAAACAATTTGGAATTATTTTCTGTTCACGGCCTAGATAGAGAAAGACTTGACTCTTTGCTCATCAATTGTACATCAAGTTTTCTTTTTTTGCGGTTTTTTTGCCCAATATTGTTAAATCCCAAAATGTTTAGCATAATTGAAAATCATCCAAGCGAAAGAAACAGGCGAACACTTACTCTATTGTCAAAAATGCTTTCCAATTTGTTTACTCTTTCTCCTTTTGGAATTAAAGAACCTTTTATGGAGCGGTTTAATGAGTTTATTGCTGACCATAAATTTGAGGTATTAGACTATTTTGATAAAGTTACTGGAAAAAAAATTGATTTCACTGAAAAAACAATGGAGTTATCTTGGATGAGTGACACGAACGAGAACGATATTTTGAGTAAAACATGCTCGACTCTTTTTGTTCCTCACCTAATCGATACTCATTTAAAACAAGTTGAATTAGTAGATGTTTTGGTCAATTCATATTTTTCAAGAACCTTTTCTAATGATGGAGCGCATATTCTTTGCGAAAATGCCAACAGTAATTTGACTACCAACAGAAATTACAATTCGGGACAGGAGGCATATAACAACAGTCGAGTAGTAAGTTCCTCTTTTAAGATTGGAGAATTAGAATTTGAAAGTTTAACTGATAATAACACGCATGTTTTTGGCCAAGATATGATGGAATTGCTAAGTTTTAAAAATGACAAACTCGATCATTTGAACTTCCCTTTGCGCAACACAGGTGAGATCCAGAACGAATTACTAGAAGAATTAGAAACAGAATGTAAATTACTATACACTAAACAAAACAGACTAGTTCAGCTTTTTTCAGAGTATGAACACTTCAACGGGGACCCAGCGACTTTCCTACAATATGCGATGTCACATTTGTATATGAATTACACATCGAAAGCCATTTCCGTCTTGAAAGATTATGAAGATACAACAGGGTATGGTAAACTGTTTAAAACTTTGCCAGGCACAGAAAGCGTTTTTGGACAATTCGCTTTATACGGCGTTAAATCAATGATATCTAGAGGCTCATCAAGTATATCCAATGGGACAATGAACGCAAATAAAACACCATCTTCGAGTGACACTTCCAAAAACAAATTGGCAAGATCTTTTTCCAAGTTGTTTAGACGGAAGGAGTAGAACATATATTATTCTATACACTCTATAAAAAAACAAGACAAACTACTCGAGATTCAAAGTATTTTGAAAGTTCTTGCTTAAAAACGATGATAAATCATTGTTTTGTTGAAACAGCTGCGAAGGATCGTTTGTGTCCATATCGTTAAATGACAATAAACTGTGTGTGTCAAATGTGTCAGCACTGTTACTTCTCCCACCGTTGTTATTTGCGTTTGTACTTTCGTCTGAATCGTAAGTGTACTTATTAATATAGCTTGTATTAGGTTCGTATTTTTTCATTGTTCCAGGTCTTGATAGCTGAACAGTGCACATTTGCAAATTATCCAAAGATCCTTCAACCAAACAACCTTTCGATCTAAAATAAGTCAATAAGTGATTCCACAAAACGTTTCTACTTAACGATCTTGGATTACCCAAAATAGCCAATCCAAATCTCGATCTTGTCAAAGCAACATTTAGTCTTCTAGGATCTTTTAGAAACCCAATAATATCTTGATCATTCGATCTGACACAGGAAAAAATAATAAAGTCTTTTTCTCTTCCTTGGAACGCATCAACAGACGATACCTCCACTTCCATATACAAATCTTTGTTCATAGAACCGGTCAATTGCATATATTGGACAATGTACGCTCTTTGCCCTTCGTATGGTGTAATAACACCAATTTGATTAGGGTTGATTCCCTGCATCAACAACTTGGTGATAATTCTTTCACAGTTCATAGCTTCAATCCTATTCAAATAAGATGTACCATTTGCCGAAAGCTCTTCTCTACCATAATTGGCCCAAAACATCATTGGAATATAAGGACTTGGCCACGGAAAAGATAGTCTGGGTAGTGTTCTCTGTTCCATAGTAACACCGTTCTGCAAACTTCCCTCGTAAAACATAATACTGGAAAATTCTGCAATGCTAGGGTGCATTCTATATTGAACTTCTAGTCTGTGAGGTACGTGTCCCAACAAAATCAATCTTTCGAACAAAGATTGTTTCAAACCAGCATCTGCAGCTTTTCTGTTCAAAATAATAGGGCCCAACTGTTGATGATCACCAACCAAGACGACTTGCTTAGCTCCTTTCACAATAGGAATCAAACATTCCGGTTCAGCAGCTTGTGCAGATTCATCAATTAAAACGGCTCTGAAAACACCATTCAACCTTTTGTCACCAGCACCAACACAAGTACAACAAACAACATCCGCATTTTTCAAGATCGATGCTTCGTATTTTCTAAAATATTTAACCAATTTTTTGTTTTGCTCAGAACTTAGTTCCCCTGTAGTTTTTTTGATGTTTAATAAACTTTTAAACTCACCTATGGATGCTTTTAGCACTAAATTGTGTAATGCAACTTGAGAAACCGAGCTTTCAATATCTTCTCTGCTTTTTGCTGTCAATCTGACAACTTTTAAACCCAGCTCTAACAATTGAGATGCTAAATGATCAACAGCAACATTACTTGGAGCACAAACTAAAACTTTCTCTTTATGCAGGTTAACTAAATGGTATACCAACGTGGCTGAAGTAAAGGTTTTACCTGTACCTGGAGGTCCTTGAATCAAAGATAAAGGCTTTTGTAATGAGCTTCTGATGGCATTCTCTTGTGATTGATTTAGAGTAGGGAACCCGGGAATAGAAAAACATGGTGGCAACTTGGTGTCAAATGTGATAGAGGGAATTTCGTGTCCCAAAATGGAATAGTATATAAATCCAGAAGTAGACTTTTTATTAACAGCAAAATTTTTCAAGGCGTCTTGCATTCTTTCATAAGGAATCCCTCTCCAAACAAACTCTGCAGTAAAACCAGTCATCAAGTCGGTTGGTGGTTTTCTCTTTAGTTCTAAAGTAAACTGATCTCTTATAGCATTGGGTAGTTTGATGATATATCCAGCACATTCCCAAGGAGCACGGTCCGGTCCATTGTATCTCAAAATCATTTCATCACCAACAGCCACTTTTAGCCCACTAGATTCATACGTTGAAAGAGAAAAACTAGCAAAAAAAGACGTGGGAGAGCCGGATTTGTTCGATGATGGAATCGATGACATACCCCAAGAAACAGAAATATGTTCCAAGGCTTGTGATTCTTTCAAACTTTTGTCAGAATCTGACTCCAATTTGACTAATGGAGCATACGATCTTTGATATTGAAAGGCATCGTTGTATCTCATCAAAATAGGAATAACCTCATCTTCTTTTTCTTCAAAATCCAAAATATCTGTGATAGTTGCTTCTTGATTCAATCTCCATTTAGCTTCTAACTTGGACATTTGTGATAAAGTAATCATATTCGATTTTACTGTTTGCTCCACGGATGGCATTTCACAAATCCATGGTAAAAATTGCCTGTTTTCAATCAATGGTTGCCATTTGTCAATGTCCCAATTAGAATTTTTTTGTTGACCACATGGAATTCTACATAGAATAACAACAACTACGTCTGATTTGGCAGGCACAAACCCTAGTAAAAACACGTTTGTGCATCCGCAATTATAACATTCAAGTACTGCAGACCCAAACTCAGAATCCTCATGACAAGAAACAGAGTTATGATGAGACAGAACCAAATGATTGACTATATGCGAGGAAAGTCTGTTGTTAGTGTTGTTATTATTTGCAACAGCAGTATCATTTTTTGAATTTGACAAGTCTGTGTTAGTGTCCAGCTTGTTTCCGTTTTTATTAATTTTTTCGTCATCATGACTGTTGGCTTGGGACGATATTTCCTCGGTCGTGGATTGCAAACCAGGTTTTCTGTTACAAAACCATTTATCACATACGTTACATTTAAGCAAGCATTGGGGAGTATCAATTCCACAATAGCTACATGAAGCTTCACGACTATGTGTGATTTGTTCTTCTTCTTTCAAAACTGACGATAACTGCTGTTCTACTCCTTCTGATGCATCTGCGGTCAAATCATCATAAGAAGAAGAAAGAAAGTCGTCACTAATAATAGTCATCCTGTGCACTCCGGTATTAACTTGGGAGCTTTCAGGTCTTGAGCTATTTATTTTTATTTTCTTTTGGCTCCTTTGGTGGTGAGCAACACGAATTTCCAAGAAAATATACTTTTGTCTGATCATCAGGTTCATCCGAAATTTTTATAGCTCTGCAAAATGTGATAAATTTTTTGAAATAAATCAAAATAAAAAAAAAAACACGCCCACATAAATGTCGGGTAATTGTTTGGCAAACTGATAGAAACGAAGAACCAACTGATTTTAAGCCATTAAATCAACAGCATTACCGTCATCTCAAAGACAAAGGCTACATCAGGATTTTGCCAAAACTAGAAATGAGTGATAGAAAAGGGATCAACAAGCATTATGGAAACGATTATGAGCCAAATAGGTATCAAAAAAAACTTAAAAGTCAAAACAAATTAATGAAGAATGGGGATTTATCCTTGCCTATTAGTATTAGGTTGATGACACCCTTCAGTATAGAATGCTCACGTTGCAACAGTTATATTTCCAAGTTCAAAAAATTCAATGGTAAAAAAAGTGAAATGAATGAAAAGTATATGAATAAGGTGAAGATGTACAAGTTGAGTATTAGATGTCCTACATGTAACAATCATATTAGCTTCAGAACAGATCCCGGAACTGCAGACTATGTAATGTTAGAAGGTGGCACACGATTGAGCGGTGTAAATAACCAAGTACCTACAAATCAAACAAGTGAGGAAAGAAATAACGAAGACACAAGTGTTGATGGAGTATTGGATAGGCTTTTAAAAGAAGAAATGGAAGAAAATGCAAGAGAGGAGGCAAAAAATAGCAACGGCAGGCAGGCTCTACAAGGTGCTGACAAACTAGAAATGTTAGAAGATAAATTGATACGTTTACAGAAAGAACAGGAGCGCGATTCAGAGTTGGAAAAGTTGAAAAACAAAAAACTGTTTCAAAATAAAATAATCAATGGGACTAACAACACAAAGCATATTGAAAAGATAGAAAACGACATTTTCGAATTGGAGTATGAAAAAAGTAAAAACAAATTAACAACTTTGTCACCAATTGAATCTGAAACCATGCCATCAAAAGAAAGTCAGTCAGTGAAAATCAACAAAATTAATGGTTCCAGGAAGAATAAAAAGAAAAAAGTGATTACAATATGAAAAAAATGAGATTTTTCTGTATAATGTTGTTTAGTGTTTTACGGGAGAAGCATTAATATATCAAGCACTCGCTGTTGTAAACTTTTATTCTCCAAAGTTGCTGAAAATGAAGTAGATAAATACTGCAGAAATTTGTGATAAGAATTTGCAGCCTTTTGGTTTTATTCAAAAGCTTCTTCTACACATTGAAATTAGCAGGAAACAAAAAAAAATATTTCTAACTTCTTCATGACATAATCTAATGGCTTTTTGCAATACTCAGTAGTGGTGAATGCAGCGCTGTATATTTACAGTACATATTGCGATGCAAAATTTTTATTTCGTAAAATATATAGTTTGTAAATGGTCCATAACCAAAACAATGTGAAACATCCATATGAGATAGTACAGTTCATTAAAACCCATAAATCAGGGTACTTCTGTGGAGCTTTGAAAAAAGCATCTACAATATGATTAAAAATCATGGCACTATAAGACACAACAACAACCAGCTTCCAGAAAATGTTGTTTGGTAGTAGGCTTCTTCTTTTGTATGAATTTGAAACCTGAGACACTGATGGCCCAGGGGTTAGCCAATTGGGGAACAATGATTTTGGGGTAATAAAACTAAAGTTCCCAACCAACCAATTTGTTAAACAGAAAATGATAACGTATTGAAGTTGCAATCCATCTTTTTGTAAAAGCGGCCATAGACTAAACATTGCTATATTGTTAATCCAGCTAACCATAGAGACGACACTTCTGTTGGTAGATGTGTATAACAAAGAAATTGGTAACAAAGGTAGCAAGATAGTCTTTTCGTGAACTTGAAAACTAAACAAAAAAAATGACAACGAGCAGGAAGCTAATGCGTATGGAATAAGATGTTTTTTAGGCCAAATAAAAATGATTGTCATAGATGGAAGCAACCCGCATAGAGTAGTAACTAAGGAGTAAAGTTTCAGTTGCTCGTTGGTAAACAAACTATTGTATTTTACCACAATATTGCTAACACACCAAAAATTCGCTACTTTATCCTCAAATAATCCTCTTGCAAAAGGAAATATTCTGTGAACACATTGTATCAAGTTTGGCAATCCTCCACCTAATAGATACATGGGCAAAAAGCAAATTGCAAAACTGGCGATAGTGGTTAGACCAATCAAAAAAAATCTTCCAAAATTCAATTCGAACAATGATTTTCTTAAAAGGTATGCAAAAAAAATAGGAGAGTAATAAAGTGCCATTTGCTTGAAACAAATGGACAAAACAAAACAGGCAGCCGCTGGAGCGTAAAAATCATCGAGTAGGTTGTTGATAGCATACATGGTTAGTCCTAGCATCACGCAATTGTACTGGAAATGACCGTGGTCAATTAATATTAAACTTGGTTGAAGCAGAATGGCAGCCGCAGCTATGTATTGGTTGACCGGTGACTGCCTTGTGTGTTTCCCAATCCATTTACAAAAATAGATCACTCCAGGAATGTACAAAAGAACCTCGCTCAACACAACAGAAAACCTCATGAATGATTTAAGGTCAAGATCCTCGCAGCCTCTAGACGTTCCCAAAGCAAACCAGCTGTTCCCGTGCTTACTGTTTAGCAGCCCTCCCAAATAACCAAGGATATATGAGTGATAAGCAGTCAATGGAGGATAATCCAGCCCCCAGTATTGTAGATCAAACCAGTACCATTTGGACAATGGCAAACTTGTTGTAATTTCCATCCAATGTCTTTGTGCTTCAAAATCTCCAAACATCGGCGGCACGTTGAATCCAGAATAAGGACCTAATCCAACAGCGCTTTTCAAAATCAGTGCAAATAACACAATAATAAACTTTGATTCCCATTGATGAGTAGCCAATTTGAAAGGTGACAAGAAATCATATAACGGCGAAGCATAAAAGGCTTCATTACTTTCTATGTTTTTCCCTAAAATAGGACTCTCAACAGATACCATGCTTGAGTCTTTTGATTTTTTGATTGGGGTCGTTGAACTTGTATTTGGATTCGTGGTTCCCTTCCGTTTTGTTACAGCACCCATGGCTAATTTTTGTTTAGGCTCTTTCAAGTTTTCTTGTTTTGGACCTTCTTTGATTCCCTCCACTGCTCTTCTTGAATAGTTTGATGGACAGGAAAAAAAACTGAAATTTTTTTAAAAAAAAACAAAAACACCAGGCAAGTGAACATGTACACGTATGACTGTTAAACGGTATTTAGTTAAAAACCTTGATATATACGAATATACATAAATACATGATAACGAGCAACAGGCAGTGGTAAAACTAATTTTTGTTAATTAAGTTTGTGGCTTCCTCTTCGTTGATACCATTTGAAATAGATGATTTCCAGTTTGGAGCATTTTCAAATCCATTAATACCCAGTTGGTAATTTTTAACAACTTCCATTATTTTAGCTTTAGATGTTTCTACAAATGGGCCATATTGAACAACATTTTGATTCAAAATCTGACCACCAATTATAACAAACTCTACCACATCACTTGTTGAAATACCCTCAATGGTATCCGAATCAGGATTAAAAAAAATTGTTGAATATTGAGAGAAGTTTTGGTCATTAACAGTGATAGATCCTTTTAAAATATAAATGAATGAATTGAAATCTAAAGGCATTTTTTGGTTAAATTCAGTATTTTTTTGAGATATATTGTATTGATACCAATGAACTGGAGTATATGCTAAATCATGTAAACTTTCTACCTTGTATGATTCCCCTGAGATAACTTTTATTTCTAAAAAAGGTGAAGGTTTTGCAATTGGAACATCTTCTTTCATTAAATCTCTATATCTTGGTTCACAATTTTTCAAATTTTCAGGTAAATCAACCCATAGTTGCAAACCCACAGATGATGATCCATTCCCTAAATCAACAGGAATCTCACTATGAACTATTCCTTTACCTGCAGTCATAAATTGTAAATCACCAGGTCTCAAAACACCTTTCGATCCGGTGAAGTCTTCATGAGCAATCATGCCCTCAGTAACATATGTGATTGTTTCTTGACCATGGTGAGGATGATCAGGAAATCCCGCTGGTGGTTGAACTGAAAAATGGTCTAGTAATAAGAAGGGTAAAAACTTCTTCATTGAAACAGATCCAATAGATCTTCTTACTTTTGCTCCTACTCCTTCGTTCTGTTCAATGGCTAAAAATGATTTTAAAATTGATCTTGGCATTTGTGTGTTTTAGTGTTTTAGTGTTTTAGTGTTTTAATGTTTTAATGTTTTAATGTTTTAGTGTTTTAGTGTTTTAATTGTATATAAATTATTATTCAACTGTTTTGTTAATTTCAATTTGATGGTTGTTTATATGCAAACTATTATCAATTAAGGTTATTAAAGTTGAGAAGCTTCTTTATCAGTACTTCTTCAAATTGCTTAGTAATTCTAATTGCTTAGTTTTTCTGACTCTCTCTCTCTCTCTATTGGTTAAACATTTGCATCTGAGTCTATTGTTCTAGTACTTTCTTTCAGAAATACAAAACGTAGCTCAGTGTATGCTTCCTATTGAAGTGATGAAAATCAATTTAATATTGTTTAATTAATTAATAAGATATGTATAATGCATTACCTAATAAATTAGTAATATTCTGGGTTTATTTTTTTACCCCCACATTTTGACTTTATTTGTAAATTACCCTAAGCCCTTGTGTAACGAAAAAAATATTTTTTCCCGTCACATTATAATGCAACAATTGAACTCGATATTCATTATCTAAGACAACATTGTTATACAGCATCAATTTGATTGACTTTAATTAATTTAAAATCAACACATGTGAGGATACTTCTATTAGTGATATTCCTTCTTGAATATGTATATTTAAAAGAGCTGGAAGCTATAAGCAAAACAACATCGCTTCCTCGTTCAAGTTAGAGTTATAGTATAAGAACATATAACAATGTCATCAAGAAAGAAAAATATTTTAAAAGTTATCATTTTAGGAGACTCTGGTGTTGGTAAAACATCTTTGATGCAAAGATATGTCAATGGGAAATACTCTCAACAATATAAAGCTACTATTGGAGCAGATTTCCTAACCAAGGAAGTTGTATTGGAAGAAAATGACAATGAATTTGATTCTGGTGTTGCAAATTCAACAACTGGAGGAAACAATCAAATTAATAAGAACAACAATAGTACACAAAACAGTAATACAACTAACGTCCCCTCTAATAACAATAACAATAAATCAAACAAAAAAACAGCAACATTACAAGTTTGGGATACTGCAGGTCAAGAAAGATTCCAAAGTTTAGGTGTTGCGTTTTACAGAGGAGCAGATTGTTGCGTTTTGGTTTATGATGTAACTAATTCCAAATCCTTTGAACATCTTGCTAATTGGAGAGATGAGTTTTTATTACATGCGAATATTACTAGTCCTGAAACTTTTCCGTTTATAATTTTAGGTAATAAGGTAGACGTCGATGATTCAAAGAAACAAGTTTCTACAAGACAAGCTCAAGAATTTGCTAAAAACTTTTCTCTAGATGTTTCTTCTACTACTAATAACCACAATAACAATAACAGTCACAATAGTAGCACGTATGCTGCTCCCATTTTTTTTACAAGTGCCAAAGGTGATTTAAATGTTGATGCAGCTTTCCAAAAAGTTGCTAAAAGTGCGTTGCAACAAAATCAATATGATCTAGAAAATTCTATGTTTGATGATGATGATTTCAATGATGCAATCAATATACACCTGGACAATGGGGCTAGCTCATGTCAATGTTAGTTTTTTTTGACACGCTATTATCACTACTATATACGTATATACAATTTGTCATCCTGCCAGTAATTGATCATCTTACAGTTTCCTTCTTGCCTACATGTGAAAAACAAAATTTGTTAAAAAAAAACCTCCAAACACTCAGATTAATACGAGCTTGCTAAATTTGTTTGTAGCATGTATGCATTTCATTGTGCTTGTGTTGACCTTTTTTTGTGGCGATTTATGCTTCCATATTTATCCTAATCAATTTATATATCATTTCACGTGGGTTTAATATTAATGAAAAATAATATAACATAAACACAATCAAAGATTCTAATTGTTTTTTTTTGCTTTTTTGTTTTTTTTCTTCCTATACTAAACTCCACATGGTTACTTGTTTATAGAATCTTTCGAGTTTAAAATACTTCGAGACATGAAAATAAACTCCAAGTCATAACCAAAAACCAACTCTACTATCAATATAACACCATCAGGCCAGACAATATCCAATAAATATATAAAACAGTTTGAGATAATAATATACAAGATACGTCAGTTTTGTGCTTTTTCCTCTTTCTTTACAAAGCCTTTTTTTTCTTCTAATATAGAGTGCTACGAACAATCATTCAAAGACTTAGCTAAGCAATCAACTAACACCCTATTAAATGGCATTTTGATACACCATAGCATTCCAACTTTTAAAAAAAACAGCCACTATTATACATACAGATAGATATATTTGCATTAGAAAAACAATTTAGCTAGATATTAATTTATTTGCACAAAAGAGATGTCATCTCAGTCACAAAGTGCTAGTAATGATGCTGACAACAAGCCGTTCATATATGAAAGCGTCACCAATACCAATCTGTATCCAGTTGTAGAACCAAAAAAAGTATTTCTCCCTCAAAATTTTGCAACTTGTCCTTTAAACGATTTGATCAAAATAATATCAAGAATGATATCTTCTGTAATATACATCAATGATTTGAGGATGAACAATCTGGCATCGGGAGACTGCTCTACAAAAATTGCTTTGACTAGATTTCACTCGAAAGTTCCACCAAATGTCTCGGTATATGACTACTTGGTAAGATTAACAAAATTCTCTGGTTTGGATCAAACAGTACTGTTAACAACGCTATATTACATAGATGCGTTATCCACCGCGTATCCAAGCTTCAATATCAATTCTTTGACTGTGCACCGATTTCTATTAGCAGCCACTACTGTAGCATGTAAAGGTTTAAGAGATATTTTTTACAATAATGATCATTATGCTAAAGTTGGTGGTGTTTTAACAACAGAATTAAACATTTTAGAAAACGATTTTTTAGATAAACTACATTATAGAATATTGCCTAGAGATGCCAATATTTTTTTAATAACTCAAGAGCAAAAATTGAATCAGTTTATTGTTTTTTCAAGTGAACTAGAACACACAACAGCAGTGCGAGATAACAATGCAGGTTACAACGTACTAGATTCTTATTATTGTAGAATGATTGGGCTAGTAGGAAATTATTACAATATCATAAACACGCAACATTCGAGCTCTAAAATTCACTCCATTGAGCCGAAAAATCAAGTGCAAAAAATTCTTCCTGCTCAAAATATCAATTACCAAGTCAACTCCAATTTTAAAACTTCTTATTACATTCAAGTGCAGGACCAATGTGAGAAACCGCTCTCCAAAGAACAAAAAAACTGCAAGACCAGAAAAGAATTTGTGTCTGGTGATGAAGAATCAGTTAGTACAACAACATATTTGAACAATCCCAGAAATGAAAATGAAGTTGGAGGTACACAAGTTAGAAAAACTCTAGGGTCTAAAAATATTTCAACTGTTAATAGAAAAAGAAATTTGAACACCGGAATTTCGGCGAAAAGTTTTCCTAGTAAAAAAGTCAACAACAATGCATTAAAGGATACTACTGAAAACACTTGAAAGTGGGCTACTTCTGTTTTCAGAGGTGCCATTTTTGCAATGAATATGAATGGCTTATGGTTTATAGACAAAGGAAAAAAGCTCTTGTTTGGATGTGGGGGTATAAATGCCCTGCTAGTAACGTATTTCTTTTGAAAAGACGAGCAGTGATAGAGATTTTCTTGCTTTAAAAGGTGGACTACTCCTATATGTATTGGTAAAACGTTTGCCAAATAGAAAATGAGGTGAACAAGTAGCTGTTTTACGCGGAATTTTATTGGCTACGCAATGCTCGCTCATTGTCAATTATCATTTTAGGACTTCTATACAAGGAAATACGTGATGACCAAAAGTAAATAATTTCCCACTGCACTAATTCACACTACCCATTCAATATGCTGTCTAACTTTTGATTCTGTAGTACAATGGATCAGCGCGCAGTGTGTAAGCAACTTCTATCAGCGTAACTTTGGTTTCTTTAATGTTGATTTACAGCAAATTTTTGCTTGAGCATCGTATTCGCATTTTGTGACTAAAAACACCAACCCCTTTTCAGATTATAGGTTAAACAGTGTGAAGTCGTAGGCACTATTGCTTCAGTTGTGCCTCTTTATGTACATTGGGTGTAGTAGTTTGCAGCTGTCTTCACTACACACAGAGACAAAGACGTATGTGTGTATTAGTGTTCATGAGAAAGTTTTATGTAAGAATAAATACCTTTCCTGTAGTGCTTTCATTATCATCTTGAATTTTTGAATTTTTTAACGTAACTTGCAGCAGTTAAAAAAGCCTTGCCACGAATTGTGTAAAGTGCCGTCAATTTCTTTGTTTTGTCATTTTTATCTGTTTTAGCTAAATAAAATAATTTCATGACCAGCACACAAATAAAAAACAAGAGAAATGAAGTTATAGAACCATAAATTCAGTTATGTATTTACTGTGAAACACTCTAATTTTCTTGAACAACGCTTAAATAAAAAATGATTGTAATTTTGTCCTGACACACTTCTTACTGTTCTTTTTGAGACATTTTTTAATGTGCTTAGTTTGAATATATCAGCAATGTGAGAACTACAAAATTTTCATGTGACTTTCAACCGATTTGGAACAATTGAACCCCCTTATAGATGATACAATCTGTTTTAGACATATAAGTGCGTTCCTTAAGATAATATGCAAAGCCCATTTTATTTGCCAATTCCATTTCTTGAAAAAAATGACTTTACGAGACAAAAACAGCCCCAGCCAAGTCTTTAGTGCTCTACGCTTGCTATGGAAGTTTTTGACCATTATTTGTAGACCGAGAAAATAGGCACTTAGATGTAACAACTTAAAGTCCGAAAAGTTTGCGAATCATATATCAATAGTTGAACTTTCAAAATTCTCAAGATAAAAATGCTTTGTCATTATTACTTTTTGCTTCGCACCATTTACACATGTAACATTACTTTTGAATAGTTTTTAGTTTCAAAAATGATTTTAATTAATAAGAAAACATGAAAATGTGTATTTGTTATGATATTTAACAGTAAATAATATTTATTTGTGTATATGCATTATGCGAGTCATAATATTTGCGTGATAAACCAAATTTTAATGTTTGCTAGTGTTGTGATAAAAATTAAACACGTGTTAATTGGCACTTATTTCAAAAAATAATACCATGTGACATTTGTATAATGCACGTGATTTATATTGCCTAAAAAATATTAATATGTGACAGTTTTGTACTGCACGTGAAGTATTTAGTCAAGTTTGGTTTCGCGAACTTACATATTGTTTTCAGGGATAGTACTGAACCAGAAACTGAAGTATATCATTTATAGACACGTGATCAATACTTTAATAATACATCAGGTATTTTTGCTTTTAGTTACCCTCATGTTTATCTGGTTGGTTGCAAAATTTTGTATTTTTGCAGATAGTGTGATTAAGCTCTTTGATTTTCATGCATTTCAAATAGACCTTGAACGAGATGATAGTATGATTTCAATCCAGTCAATGAGAATAGTACTCTTATTCTCTCAACCAATTCGCACTTGCCAAACAATCCATTGAAATCCTATGGTTGGTTACGTGCTTTTTCAATCAAGGTCAGGTATTTTTCAAGCTACACGCTACGAATTGTAGCTGTTTTATAGAAAAATTTGCTTCCTTTGCTATTCGGTTGTTCACTTTAAATCAGAACTGCCTTTTAATTAAAAACTGGTTCTTTAAGTATATATGACGTGTCAAAATACAAAGAGCCTCTTGATTCAAGTTATGTTTCTTTTTTAAGTGTGTACAAAAAACGTGACTGTTTTGGAGTTTTTTTGTTATTTAGAATTACTTTTTTTTAGTATTTCCCCCATTTTGTGATGAACTAGCATAATATCCATAACGCGGTTCAATAGATTAGTTTCTAACTTTTAGACTTGTCACTCTAGTCGTCCAGGCTAGAAAAAACAACAGAAAAGCTGGAAGAACCTTCAAAAATGGTTGAAAACACTCCAGTAAATAATTTACTGCCTCAAATCACAAGCTTAGTTAAAACTACGACTGCCTTGGCAAGTCAAGATATTGAGTTTCAATGTGCTGTTGATAGTTCCATACAGAAATCTGTTGACCAGGTAAAGCATAAAGTTCTTACACTCGTTAACGATCTATTTTTGAATGTGGGGGAACATAACGAGGTCCTTGTTGAAAACGAAGAGCTGTCAATAAATGACGCTTGGAAACAGGTTGGTGATGTTTTGGACTCTTTGTTTGAAAAGTCAGACAAATATATTGACGAATTTAAACGAATCAAAGGCTCTACTATTAATGAAAAAAATCTTCAATTTTTGGATGATTCTGCCAATCATACTGTTGACCATGCAAGAAAAAGAATCACTAAACCGCAGCTAAACTTCAAAACGCCAACTGACAATTCAGAAGAGGCTCCCTTCAAGCCTCTGTTGAAAAATAAACCTTTTGCTATCAAGAGTTTGAAAGAGTCTTTGTTTTTGGTTCCTCAAGAAGAAGGTATCCCAGCACACTACAGTAACCCGTACGAACATGAAATTATGAATCAAGAGTACAATACTAAGGTTCTTGAGCAGTTGGAGCCAGTTCCAAGCAAAGATTGGAACAGTACTAGTGGCATATGGATTAGCACTACAGACACCATGACAGACATGATAAGCGATTTGAAAAATTACACTGAGATTGCGGTTGATTTAGAACACCACAACCTGAGATCATATTATGGTATCACTTGTCTAATGCAAATCAGCACTAGGGATCAAGATTATTTGGTCGATACTATTGCCTTGAGAGAAGACTTGCAGCCGCTAAACGAGGTTTTTTGTAACCCCTTGATTACCAAGGTTTTACACGGCGCATTTATGGATATTATCTGGTTACAAAGAGACTTGGGTTTGTATGTTGTAGGTTTGTTTGATACTTATCATGCATCAAAAGCACTTGGCTTTCCTAAACATGGATTGGCTTACCTTCTAGAAACATTTGCTCATTTTAGAACGTCTAAGAAATACCAGTTGGCAGATTGGAGAATTAGACCACTAACACCACCTCTGTTGGCGTATGCAAGATCTGATACCCACTTTTTGCTAAATATATTTGATCAGTTACGGAACAAGCTTGTGGAGCAAAACAAACTCAAACAGGTTTTGTATGAGTCGAGAGGAGTTGCCAGAAGAAGATTTGAATACAACAGATTCAGACCTAAATATATGTCCGGGGATGTGTACTGTACTGAAGAAAGGCTATTTCCTTGGAAATCTCTGATGAACAATTATAATATCCCATACGAATTGGAACCTTTGGTTGTTAGTTTATTTGAGTGGAGAGATGTTACTGCGAGAAGAGAGGACGAGTCACCGGCATATGTCATGCCAAATCAGTTGTTGGTAACTCTGGTGACATTGAAACCTACAGAAGCAGCAGGTGTTTTGTCTGTTAGCGCTGTGATTTCTGATTTTATGAGAACCAACGCAAAAACATTAGCTAACATCATAAAACAGTCTTTGAAAATGATTGGAGCAGAAACTTTGAAGAAAAACACTCAATATGACAGTAGCTTCAGTACCACTATTAACCAAGAAGTGAGAGAGAAAGCTAAATTAATCAGCCGTGAAAATGTGGAGTTTGCTCTAAATGTTTTCAAAGAGTTGAGAGAGGGCTCTAACAATGAAAACATTCCTCCAACTGCAACCGATTTGCTGAAAAGTTCTGCATTTTTTGAAGGTGAAAATTTTTGGACTAGCAACTTTGTCTCATACACAAATGGTCAGAAATCTATTATTGGTAATGTGAAAATGGCGGAAAGAAAAGAAAGTTTAGAACAAGCATTCAGTAAAGATATAGAATTACAACAAGTAATGATTGCACAAGATTCTGCTGCAACTGCGAGCGCTGAACCTGAAGCGCTCAATGAATCTGTTGCTTCAAAAGAAGAAGTTATTCCTGAAAGCAGAGAGAACAAGGATGACATCATAGTTCTGAAAACCAGAAACATACAGAGCAAACCTGCATTGGTTAAGAAGAACGACGAGTTTGCTGACGAGGACATTGTTGCAATTGATTATAAAAGTGTTGAGAAAGTCATGGATTCTAGCAACAACTTCAAAAATCACAAAAAAAAGAGAAACTTCAATCCGTTCGCTGCAGAAAACGAAGGTCCGCAAGCTTACAATAAAAAGCACAAGCCTACTAAGGGTAAAAACGTATCTTTCAAAAAATAAGATTATCTCCAAAAGACACCCTTGTGTAACCTTTTTTTCTTCTTTATATACGTCAAATACATATATTTTATATTTATAGGATATTCTTTCTTCTAAGTGCCTAAGCTGATCAGACAAACCACGTTTTATAATTAATTGAACCTCTCCTGATCGTTTAGTAAAACCATTTTGTTGTTTTTTTTTAAACATGCTGCTGATTTTTTTAACTTAGTTCCTGTCGTTTGTTGAAATTTGCTTCAACAAATTAAAAGTAATGCAGGGCTTTCTAAGAAGCAGAAAAAACAGATGAGATGATGATTTTCCTAACTTCCACGAAAGATAGCAAAAAAAAATCGTGAAAATATATCAACAAAAAAAAAAAAGAAAAACACTAAACAGATGTGCTCCGCGGAACAGGCACCTTCTTATTATAACCTCCTGTATTCTTTGGTCGGAGGGTTATCTTTAAAAAGTAAATAAGAAATTATATGTATTTGCATATATAAATAAATATATAATATAGATCAATAAGTTAAGAAAGTTTTGTTAATAATGGAAAGAAGAAGAAGGAAAACAACTGGCAAACAATGACCACTAATTTAAATCAAAGAGTTATTCAGACCAAATCTCAACCAGATTGCCAAGCAAACAACCTCAAACTTATTGCTAAATCCAAGCCTATGACCAAACCATCAATCTATACCAAGAAAAACAAATTGGCCACATGGGATGAGATTCCAGACTGGCAAAAGGACAATGAATATGTTTTAACCGGTTACGTGAAGGAAACTAATAGCTATTGGAAGACTTTCAAAAGTCTATTTTACATGCACAACGAAACAGTAAATATTTATACTCATTTAGTCCCTGGACTAATTTTTCTCTGGGTTGTTGCATTTTCACTGTGTAACTACGTCATACCTGTGTTCAGTACAACCACGACTGTGGATTATGTGATGTTTAATACTTTTTTTTCAGGAGCTTTCATTTGTTTATTGTCTTCTAGTACTTTCCACTGTTTGAAATGTCATTCTGAAAAGGTTGCTGTAGCTGGTAATAAGTTAGATTATTTGGGTATAGTGGCACTTACTTGTGCATCAATTATCACGATTATGTTCTATGCATTTTATGATTCCAAAAAGAGTTTTTATGCATATTCATCTGTTATCCTTTCACTTGGCTTAGCATGCGCTGTAGTCTCTCTTGATAGCAGATTTCGCAAAAGAGAATGGAGATCCACGAGAGCACGTATGTTTGTTTGTTTTGGTCTTTCTGCATTTATTCCTGTTATTGGCGGGACCATTATGTACGGTTTAAACGAGCTGTACGTTAGAATCGGACTGAAATGGGTTTTATTAGAAGGTGTTTTTTACATCTTCGGGGCCGTGCTTTATGGTCTAAGGGTTCCTGAAAAAATATCCCCCGGAAAATTTGATATATGGGGACATTCACATCAGCTATTCCATGTCATGGTGGTTTGTGGTGCTTTATCCAATTTTGCTGGTTTAATAATTGCCTATGAGAATAGACATGCTCAGTTTTTGAGGTGATTGCTATTTTATTTTTTGTTACAATGATATGAAATGAACTTTGCTTTACCGCAATAATTAAGGAAAACACAATGGGACACACAATCACAGGTGGCATGTGTGTGCCTATTTGAGAAAGAAGAAAAATGATAACATAAAGTTTTCACACAACCGAGCTTCTTAGAGAAATCTGCATTATATATATGGATATATATGGATATATACACATAGATTTTTTTTATTTAAATTTACACTAGAATGTACATATAAATACCCGAAGTCAATTACAAGCGTATATATGGGGTTTTTTTAAGTGTTTGCTTTTTTATTTTACAGTAGCGGGAGCTTTTGATTTGAGTTACGTACCGTTTAATAAAAATAAAAAAAAAGTAAACAATAAACATGAATTATATTGGAGAAATTTCTAATTAGAAAGAGTTTTTAAAAGTTCCAAATAAACAAAAATTCAGTGTAGATATCACAACAACTCAAAGAGAGAGAGAGAGAGAGAGAGAGAGGGAGAGAACAAAAATGGCAATCAAGTTCCAAAAGAAACCCTGGCTGGGAATTGCTATTCCCTGTTTTCTAATATCTTTCACAGGTTACGGTGCTCATATTTTTATACTGAGACATCATCTATCTGTTACCAAACAACTATTTTTTCAATCAATGCTTCTTATGATCTGGGTGTCATATTACATGGCTGTTTACAAAAATCCTGGCAGTCCCAATAGAAACTTTAAGGTACCACCTATGGAGTGGGCAAACTACTGCAAAAAGTGCAACACCCCCAAACCAGCGAGAGCACACCACTGCAAAACTTGCAACCAGTGCGTTTTGATGATGGATCACCACTGTCCTTGGACTATGAATTGTGTAGGCTTCAAAAACTTTCCGCATTTTATGAGATTTTTGTTTTGGGTCATAATAACTACTGGGTACTTATTTACTTTGTTGGTGCGCAGGGCTGCACAGCTACATCAGTTAAGAAAGCAGCCCAGCTACATTGTGCAAACCAGCGAAATTGGGTTTTTAATAATCTTAATCCCTATCGACTTTTTCGTATTTTTCACCATTAGTCTTTTATTTGCAAGATGCTTACATAACCAAATCTTCAGGGGAATGTCACAAATAGAAACATGGGAATTCGACAGAGTCGAGTCGCTTTACTACAACAAGAAGTTGATGCCCCTTTTGATAAACAACGCAGGTAAATTTTTTGATCTTGAGCAGATACCGGAAATCAGTGCTCAGGTTTCACAGTTGCTGATAAAACAACTGATAATTCCAATGTATGAATACGTTAATTTTCCTTATGATTTAGATATTACAAGAAATGCGACTTTATACTTAGGTCCATGGTGGTCTTGGTTGCTGCCCTGGGGTAGTCCAACTGCATGTGATGGCATGCACTTTCCCAAAAATGCTTTAGCAGAGTATGACAAAAATGCGGATCTTCGTGATAATTTGCTTGCCTTACCATGGCCACCGGACGGCAATAACAATACATTTTTAGAGGATGCAGCTTCTAGCTCTTTAGATATAGTGCAATCATTATATGAAAGTGAAGAATCCACGGAACTGCAAGGAAAAAAAAAAAAATTTGATCCCAGACTAAAACTACGGAGAAATGAATGGTACAATGATCTGGGTGAAAATTTATCTCATTTTGGTGTAGATGAAGATGAGCTTTAGTAAAAAGGGAAGATTTCCAAGAAAGCAGATAGCAGCAATTTTAAAGTTACTTTAAAAATATACATTCTGTTAGGTGATATGAAAAATGTATATAATGTTTTCCTTTCTATAGACATTTATTTATCTAAAAATTCAAACATCGAATCAAACACTACGGTCTTCAACTAGAGACTAACTTTGTTTTGCACGTGTTTCTTCAGCTTCAACTTCAGATGCCATTTTGTCAATATCGTCTAGTTTCTGGTCATCTGCAGGCTTTGAAGTTCCAACAGTCTTAAATGAAATATCAGTATCTACGTTCTCATTTGTTTTATCATTTTCAGCTAATTGTTGTTCACCATTGGCCTGAGTGACCAAAGGAGCAACTACTTGATCAGAAAATTTACTTGGGTCTTCGATACGAGTATCGTTTTTAACCAAGTCAGAAGAATAAGAAGAACTAGGGACACTCTCAGTCTCTACAGTTTTCCCTTTTGTAAATCTTTGTTCTTCAGCCTTTTCCAGATTAGTTTTTTTATCAGTTTCTTCCAAATTGGAAGCTGCAATTTGCTGAATGTCTGGATTTTCAGAAACACTAGCTGGAATAGATTCTCCACTAATGGAGGTTGGGATCTTATCAGGCACAATGTTATCATCAGACTGTTTTTGTGTTTGGTCAACCTTGCCATTTAACCAGTTATTTAATTGTTCGCCTGCGTTATTGACTTGAAACTCGACATTTGAAAATTTATTCAAAGAGACCCGTGAAAAAACATCCTGAGAACCAGGCTCAATATTCAAACCATAATCAGATTGGTCAATGTTAATTGCCACGTCGGCATATGCAATACCGTCTGCAGAGTTCCGTTCTCTTATGTCCTTAATAGAGAGATGATCGTTCGTGTCTCTGTCTTCGGATTCCAAAATCTCTTCACCTCCCTCATCTACTTGGTCTTCAATAATTTTGTGAAACACAGAGCTTTCGATCTTATTTTGCTGAATTCCTTCAGTAGGATGTGACAAAGAAAAACTAGTGATATAATTTTTCCACTTTTCTTCGGATGATGAGTCCCGCGGTATTGTCACATCATCAACAGCAACGTACTGGATAGTCACATGTTTGGTTTTATCGTTGAAACAAATACGAAACATTGGCTCTGTAGAAGACATATGTGTTCTAACTTGCAAACGGTATAAAATCTGTTCCTTATAACTAGAATCGGCGTGTGTTCTATCGTTCTCAAATAAGCTGACGATATCGCATGTTTTACTGTCACTGGAGACAGTATGAGTATGTTTGACAATTGATTGAATCACTTTATCAATAGTGTATAATTTAAAAGCTTTATTTCTGTAACCTTGACGCAGACTTTCTTCAAACCATTGATGTTCCACTTTACCTTCAATTAGGTTTGCTGAATATTTCAACAGACGTTTGTAAGCACTGTCTCCTTTAAAATCTAAACCCATTTCAGTCAACAATGTAGAGCTTAAAGTCATATCTTTCAGGTAATCGTTTTCCTGTCTCCCATTGACATTTCTCGTCACTTGAGCATCTATTTCTTTCATTGCCAGCAATCTTTCGTATGCAACAATAAAAAAACGAACTAAAATATAAATGTTTGAATTTGCAAACATGTTATAGTTTTCTCTATTTTTCATGACACCAGTTTCATTAATGCCATCCATCAATGTACCAAACAACCACGGCTTTTCAAATTGTGCCTTGAATGAATCTTGAGCTGAGTCAGACTCTACTTCTTTTAGCAAATCCTTTGAAACATCAAGTGTATCTTCACTCGTATTTTGTTTTTTGTGTTTTGATTTCAAAGTAAGTTCCTTGAAGCTTACGGAATCTTGAAAAATATCGCATCTGTTCTCATTTGAGCCTCTCAAACGCTTCCCAATTTCGTTTACAGGTTCAGTTTCATCGTCACCATTAGCTAAAGTTTGTGGTGTTTTTTGGTTTCCAAAATTTTCTGACTTCACATAATTTTCAATTACAGCTAAGTCAATACCAAAAAAAACATTCAAGAACCAAACCAAAACGTTTGATAGTTTATCTTTATCAGAGTGGGAGTACGTTGAGGCGCTATAAATATAGACGGAGCACAAATGAAAGATATCAAATAAAACTTCCTGATCAGCAATGTCGTAATCAAGCTGCGATTTTGATTTTGGTGTTAGTGGATGTAACCTTTTGGCAGAACTACTAGGCACACCACGATGGTTGTCCAAGGAGGCTTGTTGGCCTAATTTAACAAAGCTTATTTCAGAAATAAGCTGCTTTGAGGTTAACAGTTTCTTATCAGACTGCTTAAAAGTTAAGCCTAGGTGGTCTAGCGATTTGTAATACACTTTTTGTTCAATGTCTCTCCAAATCTTGTTCCATTCTCTCTGCATTCTTCTCCATTCTTCATCCTTTTGCTTCAATCTTTTCAATACTACAGGCACTGTAAGCGCCGGATGTTCATGTAAAGCATCAATAATTTCAAAACCTCTTTCCTTATCATAGACTTTTCTAATCACTTTTTTGTAAATACTGATTGAGGTGTGTCCCAATCCAGGAGGTAACTTAAAATCGTCCTTTTCGTCTTCTGTCATGTTGGCTATTCTATTGGCAATAGTTTCCAAAGTTTGGATGGTCCGCAAATTAGCTTCAATGTAAAAATCGTACTCATGTCTCTCTTCCTCTGTTTTGAATAGAGTTTCTTCATACTGATTCTTTCTATGTGCAATGAAGCCCGATTCTTCACTTGCCCATACCGGATGTCCGACCCATTCATCGTTTAAAATTTCCCAACACATTTCATCTCTACCAGAGCATGGCATAAAAGTATCTGACTTGGGCAATCTTTTGTAGCTTGGACCATATGCTTCACATAAATCCAAATCCAGCTTGTGTTTTTCATGAACAATATTTTCAATATGTTTCGGTAGATCTTCAAAGCCAATAAAGTTTTTAAACCATTCCATCAACTCAGAGCTAGCCCCAATATAGTGTTCTGCTTTGAACACTAATTCGTTTTTAGTGATTAAATCTTGAGTATATAAATTCAAAATTTTCATAAACTCATTATAGGTTGTTTTGTTGCCAATAAATTTTTTCACCTTGTCAAAAAAAGTTGCTTCATAATTCAAGCTTATTTCAGCTTCAACTGGTTCCAAAGGCTCAGGAATTATTGGAATTAAACTCGGATCTAAATCAATTTCAGGCCTACTCGTCATAGGGTCTGATTGTTGGTAACCCATTCCTTGATATTGTTGATCTGGATGTTGATTTTGATCTTGCGGACCATAGTGATCTTCAGCGGTCAACTCTGATCTTAAGTTAGATACCGGAATGCTTGCATTGCTCAAACCTTGAGTAGTAATTAGCTGTTGCTGTTGCTGTTGCTGTTGCTGTTGCTGTTGTTGAGCCAACTGTTGTTGTAGCATCAATTGATTCGTTTCTTCTCTTTGCTGTTTGGAAGGTGGAGAAAAACTTCCTAACGGCGGCAACTGGTGTTGCTGTTGCAAGGGTTGTTCTTGTCCTTGATCATATCCCCCATAGTACGATTCTTGTTTGTGCTGTTGCTGCTGCTGCTGTTGTTGTTGTTGTTGCTGTTGTTGCTGTTGTTGCTGTTGTTGCTGCTGTTGTTGCTGTAGCTGTTGTTGTTGTTGTTGTTGTTGTTGTTGAAATTGGTACCGTTGTTGCTGTAACATGATTTGCTGTTCTTGTTGCTGTTGCTGTAGTTGCAACTGTTGCTGCTGTGCAAGTTGTTGTTCTTGCAACTGTGTTTCCGGTGTTTCTGGCAAAAACTTTTTAAAATCATCTAAAAGATCAGGAGCATTTTGAAACAAAACAGTAACTTGCTCGTAGACTTCGTGAATAGGTTTTTGCTCTCTTTGATAAGTTTGTAAAATTTCCAAAAACTTCTTGTATATTTCAGGATGACTTTGAAATCTTGTTTTAATTTTATTGACATAATTAATCGCATGACTAAACTCAACGTCCCCGTTATTAGCACCTGGAACATTTTGTTCTTCTGGAATTTGGCTCTTTTGTTCTTGCTCTTGCAACTGTAGGGCTCTTTGAGATTCTTGAATTTGCTGAACCTGTAGCTGTTGAGCTTGAAGTTGCT
This sequence comes from Hanseniaspora taiwanica (nom. inval.), assembly GCA_030580555.1. Taxonomy (NCBI): domain Eukaryota; kingdom Fungi; phylum Ascomycota; class Saccharomycetes; order Saccharomycodales; family Saccharomycodaceae; genus Hanseniaspora; species Hanseniaspora taiwanica (nom. inval.). Next base: position 37,299 of record JAKTSY010000164.1, on the reverse strand, counting down.
GGGCCTGTAATTGCTGCTGATATTCTAATTCGCGCTGCAGTTGCTGTTGGTGCTGATTTTCCAATTCTTGTTGCTGTTGAAATTGCATGTCAGAGGAGTCGTCTTGTAGCTCAGTTTCTTGACGTTCCAGTAACAATTGTTGTTGCTGTTTTTGTTGTTGCTGTTGCTGTTGAAGCTGATCATCCAAGTGTTGTTGTTGAAGCTGATCTTCCAAGTGTTGCTGTTGTTGCTGTTGACGCTGATCGTCCAAGTGTTGTTGTTGTTGTAATAATAGTTGTTGTTGTTGCTGTTGTACTTGTTGATGATGATATTCTTGTTCGTGCATGGCTGTGACATTTAAATCAACAGCTCCACCACCAGTATAAGGTGTAATTACTTTAACTGGATTAGGATCATTTGGATTACTAGAATATTCGATTTTATAACCTTGAGGTAAAAAAGTGTTGAAACCTTGAATTAAACTTGGATAACCAGCAAACAAAGTAGAAACTCTTTCAATCACACCTGGTGTATCAATAGATTGTGCTTTGAATTCTTTCATAATATCTAAAAAAGAGTTGTATACATTTGGTCTATGATTGAATTGAATCTTCACTTGTTCCAAATAAGATAGAGCATCTTTAACATTCAATGGTCTATAATTATTAGATATATCTGAAGTACTATTAGGAACACCACCATCATAATCATTACCATCATTACCATCATTACCATCATCATCATCATCATCATCATCATAAGCATCATTATCAGCATCATTATCAGCATCATTATCAGCATCATTATCAGCATCATCATTAACGACAACAGCAACATTAGTTTTTAGATCATTGTCACTAGTTTCAGAATTGGAATTATGAATTTCTCGGCTACCATCGCTGTTCTTTGTGAAAGATTTACTGTTTTCACTGTCAATATTTTGTTGCTTGTTTTCAATTTCCATTTTACTCGTGTCAAATTGTTGATGTTGTTCTTGTTCAGTACTAATATTGGTAGCAATATTGCTTAATTTTGGTAAAGAAGAAGAGGCAGAAGAAGAATTAGTAATAGTGTCGTTTTTACTTTTCAGCTCATTTGAATTCAACGAATCAACAACCGCTGCCTGTGGATTAGTCATTTCATTTGTTGGTTTTATTGTTGTTGTTGATGTTGTTAATGGCTGTAGCACAGATAATGGTGTTGTCCCTGATAATACTGGTATTGGCGATGTAGAGACATCTTGATGTGATCTCCCTGGGTTTAAAGAAGTTTTATAGTTATTATTATTATTATTATTATTATCCATTGGTGCTAACTTTAAAGATGAAAGTGGAGCCAATTGCTTTGAAATTGATGAAGGTGGAGGTGGCAACAACATAGAAGATTGTGAAAGTGTATTGTTTGAATGAGTTTGTGAAGTAGTTGAAACGTTAGGTGTCGACACAGATTGAAGCGTTGAATTTCCATTTAAAATACCAGTTCTGGTATCATTTCCAGTGATAGTGGCATTTTCAGTATCAGCACTACCATGATGAGTAACAAAAGTAGATGAAAGAGGTATATTAGTAGTTTTGTTACCAATATTGACTGTATGTTCTTCCCCAGTAAAAGAGGTGGTTGGTGGAGAATTTTCACTTGCGTCATTATTATGTAAAAAGGACATGTTGAAGCTGAATTTGAAGTTGATATAGGCAGTTTTTTTCCCCTTTAATTGTACTTTCTTTTTCAGTTATCTTTAAATTAGGTTATATATGTTACATACGATAAGAGTGGGAAAGGTTTTTTTTTGTATGTTGAAAATAAAACAAACAAATTTCCGCGCTTGAATTAATTTTTTTCTTTTTTACAGTGTTGTTTTTCGTTTTTTCGTTTCTTCTATTCTGTAAACAAATACAAACCACGCAAATAAAAATAGAAAAAAAAAAAAAGTTTTCTATTCAATTGAATTAATTAAATGATATTAACCTTTTATAAAGAAAAGGAAAAAAAAGAAAAAAAAAGAGGATTGAATAGAAAAGAGAAATAAATAATTAATATAAACCACATATTATATCAATGATATCGCCGTTTGACTATTATAGAAATATATATATACATCTTTATAGTATTATACACGTTGATATTAGGAACCATTAATCAATTGGAAAAAAACAGCCCCCTCATGTCACGTTTTACGGTTCTCATGAAGTTTTTTTTAATATCTTTTTTTTGAACTTTTTTTTCTTCTTTTGACAAAAAAATTGTTCTACTTAATTATTTTATCCTCTTTAACAACCAATTTTTTTTTTATTCTATGTTGATTATTCATATATTCCAAAATTTTCTCAAAAAATTGGATAACGATTTCAAAATACAAAAAAAAATCCATTAAAAATCCGCATAAATATATATATATACACAGTATACAATGAATGCTCCAGATAGATTCGAACTTTTTTTATTACCTGAAGGTGTACCCAAGCTAACTATAGAACCTGATACCAAAGCAGCTAATGCTATAATTATATTAATTGAAAAAGAAGATCATACTCTTGGTAATTTAATCAGAGCATATTTACTTAAAGATCCAAAAGTTTTATTTGCTGCTTATAAAATAGAACATCCGTTATTTGCAAAGTTTAAAATGAGAATACAAACAATCGAAGGTTATGATCCAAAATTAGCTTTAAAAAATGCTTGTAATGAAGTAATTAAAAGTTTATCAAAAATTCATAATAATTTTGAAACAGAATGGAATTTACAAACACTAGCTCAAGAAGATGTTTACATGTAGGATATGTTTACAAAAAAATATTAATAATATTAATAATAATAATAATAATAATTTACACAAGAACTGAAGGGAGTTTTTTTTTATCTTAATAGATAAGTTGATTGATTAATTTGTTTGAAAAATGAAATATATACACATAAAATATAAAATGTATATATCAATATGCCGATAATGCTATGCTATTAAATTTTTGTTTTTTTGTTTTTTGTATTCAAGTCAAAAATGACTTAAAATCTGGGAATGAATGCCTAACCATGTATTATGAAACTTGTTGAGATTGTGATAATATTAATGATTTTTGTTTTAAACCTTCTTTAATATATTCTAAAACTTTTAGTAAATCAATATTTCTATATTTTGGAATATTTCCACATTTTAAAAGATCAATCAAATTAAATACAAATTGTTCTCTATCAGGTGAAATATATGTAAATATATGTCCATTTTGTGATAAAATATATTTATTATGATCTTTAAAATTAAATTGAAATGTACCATCACTTAATTCAAACATAACGTATTGATTATATCTTGTGTATCTTCTTAAAAAGACATCATCTTTATGATACAGTTCTCTTTTAAATGTTGAAACTCTGTTTAAATTATTTTGCATATATTTAGAAAAAAAATCAACAACATCCAGATGTTTGTTAAATTCTTGAGGTCTTGATGATAATGAATAATGTGTAGCGGCCCATCCATCTTTTTCATCTGCATTAATATACCAAAATTCTTCAACATCTGCTAAACTTAATATTGTACAACCATTATTAAATAAAACTCCAATATCATCAGTTGATAACTGATATGAAAATCCATGTTTATTTGAATAATCAACCCATTTCGTAACAATAATTGGACATTCAGAATTAATTGTATTAGCAATTTGAGTTCCTAATAAATTATAATATGCAAGTTTATTTTCCACAATATTATCTTTAGCTGTTTGAAGTTTTACGTTAAAATTATTTCTTTGTTGTTCACATGATAATATACCATTTAAAGACATGTGTGCTTCACTTGCTAAAATTCTTAAAGATAGATCAGATCTCACATAATTTGTTGATTCAGCAATTAATGCAGAACTGTTTTGAATGTCAATGTGATGTTTCTTTGTCCCCTGTTGCTGCTGCTGCTGCTGCTGCTGAACCTTCAATTGTTGAGCTTTCTTAAATCTATATTCTCTTGCATAATCATTCAACTTTCTTTGAGTTTGAACATCTACAATTTCCACGTATTTATTTTTAGAATCTGAAGGTGAAAAACAATGTGGTAAAATATATTTATCATTTTTAAGAGTATGAAATGCTCCATCTTTTATAATATGAATTGGTGCTCTGTTTTGTTTTTCCTTTGTTAAAATTCCTGATGTTGTCATACAATTTTTGAAATTAATTAAAGATTGCATTGATGTTAAATGATCATAACTTGGAATATGTGTTTGAATATCTTGTTCAATAAATGGTGGGAAGCTATTTCTAAACCATAAATAATCCATCATTTCATCTATTGATGGTCTTTCTAAAGGATTAGTTGATAAAAGATCTTCAATTAAAAGTTGTGCATCATAAGATATTGGTGCTTTATCTTGTGGAAATTGATAATCACCACATTTAATTCTTTGGTATATTTTATTAACATCTTTAGATTGAAAAGGTGGTTTCCCGTATAACATTGCATAAACCATTATACCAATTGACCAAATATCAACTTCATAAGAATGTCCAGTAGTTTTACTACCAGTTAAGACCTCTGGTGCAATATAATTTGGTGTACCACAAACTGTATGTTTTTTTTCATCATTATCATTAATAATTGCAGCTAAACCAAAATCACCAATTTTTAAATTATAATCATGATCAAAAAAAATATTACCTAATTTTAAATCTCTATGAATAACTTTCATATTATGTAAATATTTTATACCACCACAAATTTGAACAGTTAAAAATCTTGCTTCTGGTTCTGTTAAATTTTTTCTTTTTTTCATTAAATCCATTAATGAACCATTTGAACACATCTCTAATAACATATAAACATTAATGTCATCTTCAAAACAATCAATAAAACCAACGACATTTGAATGTGTCATTGATCTATGTATTTGAATTTCGCTTAATAGCTTTTTTCTTGTTTTATCAGATTTTATTGATGATTTAGCAACTGTTTTAGCTGCATATATGGCACCTGTTTCATCTTTAATTTGGAAACATCTTGCAAAACCACCTTCTCCTAAAAATGCTCCTCTTTTATAATCTTTACCTTTCATTTTAATTGTAGAAGGTGGAGTTTTACAAAGTGCTGATAATTTTTCTTTTTTCTTTTTTTGAGCTGGTTGATTTTTACTAGCAACTTCTAAATGATGATCAGATCTTTTATTTGATTCTTGTTGTTGTCTTTGATTTAAATCTGCCTTTGGATTGTTTTCTTTGTCCCCATTAGCATATTGTTGCTGTTGCTGTTGCTGTTGCTGATAATTATATAAATTCCCATTTTGATATAAATCATATTTTACAGGAGTTTTCATTAATCCAGGATTACTAACTTTTTGAACATTTGTTACATTTTCATTAGAATAATATTGATTTGCATTTAATTGTTTGTCATTAATTTCTTTCAAAGGAGTTTGGACTGGCATTTTTTATATTTTCAATACAAGTAAGAAGTGTGATGAGAAGAATGTTGATATTTAAGAATATGTTATGTTGACTTCAATCTGCAACTACAACTGATGTGATATGCTTGATTATAGATCTTGATGTATGATTGTTAGGTTTCCAGCTTATTATTAGTTCCCTGTTTTTTTCTTTTCAACTTTGATTTCTTTGATTTCTTTGATTCCTCTGATATGTTTTTTAGTTGTTTGTATTTTGAAGAATTTTTTTTACAAATTTATACAATCAATTTAAAAACAATGCAATTGTAAGAATGAAAGAAAGGTTTGAAATTAAAGAGAATAAGGGCATTAATTATACACACATATATATTTATATATTAATTTTACAAAGCTGCCTTCTAAAACAAAATAATTGTGATCCAAGAATTATGTATTTAGACCAAAAGAAAAAAAAATTTCAAAATATATACCTAATTGATTCATGAACATAAACATTGAAATATTTACAATACCAATCAAATACGGTAATTCCTCAATGATGATGTGGAAAGATATCAATTTCAAAAAATAGTAAACTATCGCTTTATTTTATTTTATTTTATTTTATTTTATTTTATTTTCAAAAAGAATAGAGTGTAAAATTCAAACCATCATCATCATCCTCATCATCAATGCAAGATTTGAAAATTTCTATGAAAAAACTTTGGTATTGAAAAAAAACCAACTTCAAATGTTTATTAATTACCTTTTCAGGAATATAATGTAAATAAAGAAGAAAAAGCAAAGAATTAAGCAAAAAAGTAAGCGGGTAAAATTTAATTTAGTCAGTGTAAGGTATTTCCATATGCTAGGTCATGTGAGTAATATTAACCACCACGTGACTCTTTGTGTGTGGAGGGAGGGTTTTTTAATTTTTAATTTTTAATTTTTAATTTTCCAAATTTGATTTAATTTTTTTTTTTTTGTTTTTTTGTTTTTCGTGTTTTTTCTTTCTTTCTTTCTTTCTTTCCAACAACGATGTATTATTTATATTTTTTTGTATTTGCTTTTTTTGAATTTTTTCTCTTATTAGAAGAATTAAAGAAAAATAAAGAGATGCCTTTACAAAAATTTCATTATTTCATTGATAGAGCTCTCTTAGTAATATATTAAATAATAAAATATATATCCACAATTGAGAATATTATTAGGTGTGTGCTTAGGAGGGTTTTTCTATTTTTTCTATTTTTGATTTTTGTTTCCTTTTTTCCAAGTTTTAATTAAAAAAAAAGAGCGTTTGCTAGTTTGCTAGTTTGCTGAAAAATTAAAAAAAAACTGATAATATATATATATACATATATCTGAACCATGGTTACTGTATCTTCTAGACCAAAAAGAAAAAATCTTACCAATTCCATTATTGAATCAGATTCAGAAAATGGCACTGATGAATTGATTTTAAAAAAAACCAAGACTAAATCTAAAAACGGCAAAAATAAAATAAAGATAATTGAAAAACCTAAAAAACTGAAGCTCAAGACTGAAGAGAAAATTGAATTTAAGACATATGACGACGACGATGATGATGATGTTGAAGCTCCATTAAAAAAGAAAAGAAAAGTAAATTCTTCAACCAAAAAAACTGTTAAAACCATTAAAAATGGAAATAAAAAGAAAATATTGAAAAAAGAAGAGGAAGAAGAAACGAAAAAAGCAAAGGAAGAAGAAGAAGAAGAAGAAGAAGAAGAAAAGGAGGAAGAATACAAGTGGTGGGAAAAACAAAATGAAGATGATACGATCAAATGGCAGACTCTGGTCCACAATGGTGTCGTTTTCCCACCTGAATACGAACCATTACCATCTCATATCAAATTATATTATGATAAAACTCCAATAACTTTACCACCTGAAGCTGAAGAAGTAGCTGGTTTTTTTGCTGCTTTAATTGAATCTGATCATGGTAAAAATCCAGTCTTTCAAAAAAATTTCTTTAATGATTTTAAACAAGTTTTAAAAGAAAATGGTGGTGTCATTGAACCAAAAAATTTTATTATTAAGGATTTTAAAAAATGCGATTTTACTAAAATTTTCAATTATTTTGAAATTAAAAAACAAGAGAAAAAATTATTAACATCAAAGGAAAAGAAAGAAATCAAATTAGAAAAGGAAAAATTTGAAGAACCTTTTAAATTTTGTTATTTAGATGGTAGAAAAGAACAAGTTGGGAATTTTAGAATTGAACCTCCATCACTATTCAGAGGTAGAGGTGCACATCCGAAAACAGGTAAATTGAAAAGAAGAGTTTATCCTGAAAATGTTGTTTTAAATTTAGGATCTGATGCACCTGTTCCAGAACCACCAAAAGGTCATAAATGGGGTGAAATTAAACATGATAATACAGTTCAATGGTTAGCAATGTGGAGAGAAAATATTTCTAATTCTTTTAAATATGTTAGATTTGCAGCAAATTCTTCATTAAAAGGTATGAGTGATTTTAAAAAATTTGAAAAAGCAAGAGAATTGAAAAATTATATTGAAATTATTAGAAAAGATTATGAGAAAAATTTACATAGTAAAGTTACATTTGAAAGACAAATTGCTGTTGCTACATATTTAATTGATATTTTTGCGTTGAGAGCTGGTGGTGAAAAATCAGATGATGAAGCAGATACTGTTGGTTGTTGTTCATTGAGATATGAACATGTTACTTTAAAACCTCCACAAACTGTTGTATTTGATTTTTTAGGTAAAGATAGTATTCGATTTTATCAAGAAGTTCAAGTTGATAAACAAGTTTTCAAAAGTTTAGCAATTTTCAAAAAAACACCTAAAAAACCTGGTGATCAATTATTTGATAGATTAGATCCATCAATTTTAAATAAACATTTACAAAATTATATGCCTGGTTTAACTGCAAAAGTTTTCAGAACTTATAATGCATCTAAAACAATGCAAGATCAATTAGACATGATTCCAAATTCAGGAACGCTGATGGAAAAAATGTTAAAATATAATGCAGCAAATAGAACAGTTGCTATATTATGTAATCATCAAAGAACAGTTGGTAAAAATCACGAAATTGGTGTTGAACGTGCTAATGAAAAAATTGAAGAATTACAATGGGCCAAAATCAGATTAAAGAGAGCTATACTACAAATTGATCCAACTGAATCAAGTAAAAAGGGTCAAATTAAATATTTTTCAGAATTGAAAAAAATGACAAAAACTAAAGAAAAGAAAATACATCAAAGAATAATATTAAAAGAAAGAGAAAAATTAGAGAAAAAATTCTTAAGAGAAAATGAAAAATTGAAAAGCAATGGAGAACCCGTTTTGAAGGCAACAGTTTTGAAAGAATGGCTGAATAAAATAGATGAACTGACTAAACAATATACTAATGAATTAACAAATTCAGGAAAATGGGACGAAGAACTGATTGCCAAATATACAATAGAAAAATTGAAAACACAAGTAGAAAAACTGGAACAAAGAATTAAGACCAGTACGATTCAATTAAAAGACAAAGAAGATAATTCACAAGTTGCATTGGGAACTTCCAAAATCAATTATATTGATCCTAGACTTTCTGTGGTTTTCTGTAAAAAATACAATGTTCCACTGGAAAAAGTTTTCACCAAAACGTTGAGAGACAAGTTCAAATGGGCTATTGAAAGTGCAGATGAAAACTGGAAGTTTTAACTTACGGTTTTAATAAATGTATGTATACCGATTTATCTATCTCTCTCTACAATTCTACATATTTTGTTTTAATAAAAAGTTTTTTGTAACGGCCGCAGCTCACGTGGCTTTCGGCTTCAAATGTAACCTATAAGAATGAAAAAAAAAAAAAACAATTAACGTTCCTCTAGAATCTTCGGCAAAATAAATTAATAAATTAATAAAGAATAAAAAGAAAAAAAAAAAAAAAAGCCTGGTTATAGAGTTTGAGTGGTTTAGTGGATTTTGAAGATTAATTAATATTCGCTTGATGTTAATTGATGTCCTAATGTCTTAAGAAGTGTTTATTTTATATATGCATGTTATATACATAGCTGGAAAGCTGGAGAAAAAAAAACCATACATACATACAACCGCCCTATTTCCAAATAAACATATAAAAAAAAATGGCTCGTTCTAGAGGTTCCGCAAGATCATCATCCAGACCAATGCAGTCTTCCAGATCTGCTCATACTATGACTGCACCAGCTCAATCCCGTACTGCTGCTTCTCCAAACTACTCTCAACCACAAACATCTGTTGCTTCTCCTGTACAACAACAAAAACAACCTGGTTTATTTGCCCAAATGGCTTCCACTGCAGCCGGTGTTGCCGTTGGGTCTGCCGTTGGTCATACACTTGGTGCTGGTTTAACTGGAATGTTTTCCGGATCCGGATCCGAAACAAGTGCTGGCCAGGAACAACAAGCTTTACCACAACAACAATATGCTACTCAATCCAACACTGCTGCTCAACCTATGCAAACTGCTTGTGATGTTGATGCTAGAAATTTTACCAGATGTTTGGAAGATAATCAAGGAAATATGCAAATTTGTGATTTTTACTTACAACAATTGAAAGCTTGTCAACAAGCTGCTGCTCAATATTAAGTTAAATAGAAAGATAATGGAATTAAGTTGAAAGGAGTAAAAGTCTGCATGTACGTATAAAATCTCCTTTTCTTTTTACTTTTTCTTACTCAACCAGTAGATATCTAAGAAAAATAAATAATCAAGGATAAATCTTACTTATTAATAATACTAATATCTGAAATATATGCAAAAGATGGTGTTACATAAATTAGATCATATCTTTGATCTCGAATTATTTTGATTATATTTGTTTCTACTCAAATAATATTCCCTTTTCAAAAAAAACAATTTTTTTTTTTGCATTATTCTACATGTTTCTCAATATGACTTTGGCATATCTGTTACTATATATACATACATACATACATACATACATATATATTTAGGTATATAAAAGTTAGAAAAGAAATAGAATATCAATATATTTTTAAGTTTTATCGGAGTAGCCATTGGCTGTTAATTGATTAAATATAAGATTTTGAAAACCAAACAAATCACGTGCTAATCTTTATAATGTAACAAGATTTAAATAACAACAGAGAAAGATTCGAACCTCAAATAAAATCGAAAAGACCGTAAGATTGTATAATTATAATGCCGGGAAACATTGTCTTTGGTAAATAAAAATTAAGAAGATGTGTCCAATAGAAGAAGAAAAAAGGTAGATAAAACACTTATCTTAATACTATGGCTTCAAAGTTTTATAAGAATTTCCTCAATTCGAAAACTGCTTCGTCTTTTGGAATATCAATTAATGAGAAAACTACAATTACAAACAAATTTCTTTCGAAAAAAATTATAGCACAGCAACATTTCCAATGCAGGAAAGTTCACCATACAATTAAAAGTGGCCATACGGTTTTAGTAAACACTGCTAATGGTAATGCAATTTCAGTGGCTCCTCTTAAATATCAATCAATGACTTTGAATTTATTGAAAACGGAATGTAAAAAACAAGGCTTAAAAGTATCAGGTACCAAAAAAGAATTAATTTCAAGACTTTGTACTGTATCACTTACTAAAGAGTCTAACAAACAAAGTGTTGAACCTACCAAATCAAACCTCAAATTGGAACCTTCGATGAGTTTGAACAACACCAGCAACACCAACAGCCACAATAATAATATAACAAAAGATAAAGAAAAGAAAACGAAAAGAAAAAACAAACAGACCATTAAGAGGACACCTAAAGTTCATTCTCTATTGAATAAAAATGACACCAAGATTGTTAATTCAAATTTTGTTTCAAAAGATTTTGATTATACAACGAGTTTTGCAAACATTTCATTTCCAAACCTTAACAAAGAAAAAAGCACATCGAGATTTGTTTACATGCCTTATCAGCTAAATATGAATCATTCATTAAAAGTTCCAAACATATATATAAACGAAAACCAGGTATCTCATAATCTTGAGGTTGATAGGCCCACGATTGATAATTGTTCATCAAAAACGTTTAGAGAGGATAACCGCCAAATGACTCAAATTGAAGATAATGAATCATCAAGTAACAAAGAAGAAAGCAAAACTTTTGTTCCATCGAGAGAATCACTTTCTAGAAGGGACAAATATTTTTTTTCTATATTTATCACATCTGTTTTATTATGGTGGAATACTTTTTCAATTTTTGACAAACTCGAAAACGAAAAAAAGACATTGACTTACACTATTGGGAAGACATTATAAAAGTCATTTGTTTTTTTATTTTGTTTGTTTTGAAAACTAGTTTAGGAGATCTGAAGATCAATACATAAGTTGTAATAATAAAGTTTCGTGCTTAACACACACACACACACACATCAATGTAAGTCAATCTTGCAAACAATGATATCTTGTTCAATTCTTGTGCTCTTTCGGATGATTCTGTAAATAAAGATTTTTTTGAATATGGCCAACTCTTTTGTTAAATGCCCTCATCACAATTTCAGTAACACTTTTCCCGAAAATAGAAGAAACAGAATTGTAAAGTTTTGAATGAAATTTAAATTCTAATCTCAATTCTACATTGCATTGACTCTCAGCACCTACAATAGTCCATTTAGTAAGCAATGTATCAAACAAGTCGTGTGTTAAACTCTTTGCTATAACAGTTCTTTCATTGTTGTTGTTTTCTGATTGTGAACAAGTAATTTTGCAAACATATTTTTCATCAAACTGCTTGAATCCAACTCTCAACCCACCTTCCACAGGTCTATTTTCGTTTAAAGAGTTTCTTTTACTAACCCAAGACTCTGTACAGTATGGGATAAAATTTTTGTAATCAGAGACTTCGCTGATTACATTATAGGTTATATCTAGTGGAGCATGAAATTTTTTCTGAAGTATGAATGTTTGAATATTTTGATCTTTAGAACTGGATTCACTATTGAAAAAAAACTTTCTTTTAAATACCCAATTGTTATATTTAAAATGATTTATGTTTATAGGTTGCAGAAACGCTGGATATGATCCTGATCTGGCTATTTTTGTTAGTGTTTGGGACATTTTTTTTAATTTTTCAATTTCTTTCCTTTAGGGCTCACTTCAACAACTTTTTGATTCAAAAAAGAAACCCTCTACCCTAAACACCTGGTTATGAGATTTTGATGGTCGTGATGGTATTTCTGATGGAAATAGTAGGTGATAACCACATTCTGGCGGCCAGAAAACAGTTACCTAGCCCTAAATTGTATACGAAAGTCAGTCCGTTTGCCAATGTTTTTTTTTTATTTCGCGCTTTGCAGAAGCGTTAAAGATCCATTAAATTAGGAATTCCAATTTTAAAGTCTCAGTCAATAGCAAAAGATCCAAAAAGTGTCCATCTTACTACAAAATAACCAAATGTCTATTGATATAGACTGGGAGAAAATCAAAGGTGATGGTTTAGTAAACGATAACATCAAAAACTTCATTAACGACCACTTATCGTCAGTAGAGCTTCCAACATTTATCAAGAATCTTCATGTCCTCTCTTTTGACATCGGTGACTCTCCACCTGATATAATAATTAAGCAAATAGGTGAACCTTTACCAGGTTTTTATGAAACTTTTGAAGATCAGTTTAAAGAAGAGCAAGAAGAAGAGCAAGAAGAAGAGCAAAAAGAGACAAAAACTTTTGAAATTAGCAACCCAATCAGTGAAACTATACAGGAGAGTACTATACGATCAACTGCTTCAAGAGAAAAAGATCTAGGTGTCAATAGTCAGTATACAACCAAAAATAAAAACACAACTAGCAAACCAATAAATGGGAATAAAAAAAGTATTACTGATAGCCAAATGCTTCTAGACATATCATACAAGGGTAATATGAGCATTACTGTTAGTGCGGATATATCAATGGATTACCCAACAGAAAGTTTTATATCTTTACCTGTGAAACTATCAATTAGCAATCTTGGGTTTCATTCCTTGTGTGTATTAGCATACATAGACAGATCAAAGTATACAGCTCAAAATTTTAGAAACAATGATGACAAAGAAAAAGAAAAAGAAAAAGAAGAAGAAGAAGAAGAAGAAGAAGAAGAAGAAGAAAAATCTATTTATTTTAGTTTGCTATGTGACGTTGCTGACCCTGATTTAGATCAATCAGTAGATCTACTTAAGAATGAAAGACAAACAGTGGATATGAGCTTTCAAGGATCTTTCTTGGATAGACTTAAAAATAATCATCATCAACAAATTGATTACGCTAATTTTGTTGAGAGAATGCAATTTATCAGATCTTTGTCTGTTAAAACGGAAATAGGAAGCAGTTTGGAGTCTGGATTTCAAACAGCAAATGCAAGTACTGGTATATCAAGTAGCAACAAAAATGCTTTGAAAAATGTGGGAGAACTGGAAACATTTTTAGTTGAAACATTAAAAAGCTTGATAAGGGAAGAAGTTTGCTGGCCCAGCTGGATTGAAGTTGATTTGTAATTCAGTTTTGAAGAAAAAAGAGGCTCAGAAATGTAATTTTGGGAAGTTTCAAGAAAAAAAGGAAAAGATACGTTTATATAGAAGTGCAATGAAATTAAAGTCATAATGTATAGATTACCATTTTAATATATATTTGAAGCTAGAGAAGTCTTGTTACATTTTCGATTTCATTTTTGTTTCAAAAAAAAAAAAAAGACTCTTGCAACATCAAAAATATTACTTATATAAACTTGATAGAATGAATTGAAACATATAAATATATAAATGTTCTAAAACTGCTTCATTTGTTATGGTTATATCGCTTCTTGAACCTAAGTTCCTCTCTTTGAACAATTACTTTTTCTCACGTGCAACTAAGTAAAACAAAATCAAACCTTTTTTCGTTCTTTCTTTCTTTCTTTCTTTCTATAGATAAACAGGGAAAGCATAGAATATATACATACCACAAGAACTGCATTTCTTAATCAATCTTATTATCGATTTTAAAGAGAAACTAATATCAGACACAACAGCTGAAACCCAAGTGATCCAATTTTTTCTATATTTTGTTGTTAAAAAAACTTCTTTAAAACGCGCTGAAAAATCACTGAAGTAAAGTTGTAAACAATGGATAGCCTGTATGAATCTGACCCGTGGGCCTCACCAGAAAACACCACAAATCATTCTTTGAATCTTCCTCAGGAGCCATTCAAATCAATTTTTACCACTCATGATACTACGAGAACTAATGATACACACGATGCTCCCTTTAACGCCACATGGAATACCCACAACGTGGATGAATTAGTATCTAGTAGTTCTTCAATCCATGATACTTCACGTTCACCGCTACAAAGTTTTTCCAAGTTTGAAAATCAAAATAGCATTACAAATGATACAGATAACATACTTGCAGGAGTAAGTGGTTTGAATATAACTGCTCCTGGTACTGGAACTGATATTTGGGGAGAATCATCATTTACACAGGATGATAGTCAAACTTTTCCATCAAACACACATCAATCGAAACTTTTATCTGACACTTTAAATGGTCAAGCAGAAACAGACTTTGATAAAGACAATGAAGATGATAGCGAAGAGGAATTTTCTCGTTGGTTGGCATTGATCCGTAGGTCTTATAACCCGTTATACTACGACTCTATTGTAATTGATGAGTTACCTAAAAAAGAGGGACTGCTATTCAAGCACACAAATTATTTGGTTGTGTATCTTTCTACCCAAACAAATGACTACAAAAGCACATCACAGTTTCCTGAGGAAGAAGACAATGACAGCGATGAGATTTTATCATCCAGAGGCAAAGTGATGCGTAGATATTCTGATTTCGTATGGCTACAAAGCGTTTTGTTAAAAAAATATCCATTTAGATTGATTCCTGAGTTACCTCAAAAAATGATAGGATCTCAAAACTCTGATCCTGTATTTTTAGAAAGAAGAAGATTAGGACTAGCTCGTTTTGCTAATTTGGTTATGAAACATCCAGTATTAAAACACGATGATCTTGTAATAACTTTTTTCACAGTACCTACTGATTTATCTGGATGGAGGAAAAATGCATCATATGATACTACTGAAGAATTTATAGATAAAAAAATTGATCAAAGTTTTATTAAAATGTGGAAACCTAAATATGCAACGTATTGGAACGATTTAGAAAATAGTTTAGATCAATCCTTGGAATACTGGACCAAAATAACAGTTTTGGTTGAAAGATTTGAAAAAAGGCAGAGAGCTGCTGCACACGAAAGATACATGTTAAAACAAGTAATGTCTGATTTCTCTTCACAATGTACAAACAATTTGTATCCACTTGATAGAAATGGTTCGATCAGTGATATAGTCACTCATTTAGGTTATATTGGAACTCATTTGAAAAATTGTGTTGAGTTGACATTGAAGGAGAATGAAGAGATTAAAGCAACATTGAGTGAGAAATTTAAAGCGTTTATTGAAATTTTATTTTCCATGAAAGGGTTGTTTGAAAGATACAGAATCTTGGCAGGCAACAATGCTTTACAATTACAAAGAAGGGTTGAATTAAATATAGAGAAATTGAATACAATGAAGGAAAATCCAGAAATTAAAGGAGCCACATATGACAAACTAGAAGCCAACATTAACGAGGACAAAAGAATTATAAGTGATCAAATTAACAGATCGTGGTTGATCAAAGAATGTATATTGGAAGAGTTTGCTATTTTCCATGAAACTCAATATGTGATTAGTACTTTGTTTCAAAAATGGGCACATCTGTACAGTAAATATGCAGATTTGAACTCAAATGAGTGGGACAAGTTACTGACTAATCTTGAAACTATCCCAACTAGCAGGTAGACAAGTAAATATATGTTATATACATTTTATTATTATTATTATTATTGTTGTAAAATCTATATGTTATATATGTTTATGCAATTTTTTTACTAGTATTTGTAAAACCTACACCTTTTACAGTAGCGATCATATCATTGTCATCATCATCGCATTCTTGTAAAATTACTTGTGCTCCAAATATATTTTTAATATCTCTTAGTAGTTGAATTAATTTACTGTCAATTTGATTTTTCGAAATTCTTAGTCTTCCTAAATCTTCTTTACCAATGACCATAAATACTAGAGCCAATGGTAGTTGATACCTACCAACCACACTACTGTTACTTACCTCTTCTAAAAGCTGGTATGCAACTTTCATCCCAATATCTTCTGGAACATCACCTGGATTTGAAATACATTGAGAGAAATATCTCCAACCTTGTTTATTTTCCGCCACAAGAGTAATCCCCCAACCTGGAGATTTACCTGAATTTTCACCTCTCCATACATCTGCTGTAATATTAACTTCACATCCAATTTGTTTCTCTCTCAATACTTTTCTACTAGCATCGATCATTCTATTTACCATTGCAGGACTCACTCTTGTAGAATAGGCAACACCTCTAATTTTATTAATTAGTGGTTTTTCCAATGCGTGCATTGTAATAGGTTGAGCAATCAAAGAATCAACAACTAAATGAACTTCACCACCACCTAAAGGAGGCGAACCTCTTTTCAAAGTATGCAGAGCACATTCTCTCACTCCAAATTTTTCCATAACTGGTAACATCCCCCATTTCAATGCTTCAAGCCCCGCATCATTATGAGAAGCAGTAATTCCTCTAAATAAAATAGAAAATTTCTTTTTAGAAAAGGGTGCCAAATATAACATTGGCTCTACAAAATATCCTACTGGTTTGGAGTTAGGACATGCGTGCGTATACGAACCACCGGTAATAATACCTGGTTTGAATATGATGGTTGTACCAGTGTAAGAAATTTCGATACTTGAACCATTTGTGACAGCTTCCATCAATCTCAAAAAAGAGACTTCGTAATCTTTTAAACCCGGATTCAGGTCATCGGATCTAATTTTTTCAATTTTAATAGGTTTTCCTGAAAGAGTGGCCATAATGACTCTTAATCTGAAGTTTTTGCTTCCTTGGAAAGTAACATATCTGGCTGCACCTGTTGCATCTTTGCCCTTATTATCGGTTTTAATTGAACTCATTTTATCAATTACTGGTACTCGAAAAAAAAACAACAGAGGAACACAAACGCAAACACTATTGAATTTAGTAAGTTTTTAGACCGATTCAAATGGATTTTTTGACACCTGTGTAGATACTTTTCTAGTTAGTGGTTTCTTAAATTGTATTATTTTACATATTAAACGTACAAAACTAATCAAACTTTGAAAATATATCACATCGAATCTGGTTAGTTACATTTTCCAAAATTAAAGCTGATGTTTATGAGAAAAAGGTGAAAAAAGAAAAGTTTTGAGTAACTTTATACGGACTTTTGAATTATTTATATTTATTATTATAGGAAAGGAAGAGAGAATAATCAGAACCACAAACCGTAAAACCAACTTTAATTGAAGAAAAAGGTTAAAACAGTAACACTGAATTACGTATAAGAGTAAGCAAAATAGTAGAAAAGAGTAATAAAAAAGAAAGTCTTTTCAAAGAATGTCTGAAAGTAGTAGTAACAACATTAGCCGCGGTAAGAGTCCCAGCAAGGGAAATTCATTTGGACTTGCTTTACCCAAGAAGATGACACAAAGTTTAACAGAGAAAAGTCCAATTGGCTTGAAGGCAGGTGGGAGTGACAAGGATATTAGTAATTCTAAAACAGCTTCAGGGCCAACATCAACTGCTTCTACAACAACGACACCGGCAGCAGCAACAGCAGCAACAAGGAAAAAAGTTGGTGAATCCAATAAAACAGGAGGTTCTCTAATGCTTGCAGGTATTGATGTTAATGAAGAAGAAGCGTTGCTTAACGAACATAACAAGAAAAATGCGAAAAACTTATCTTTCAACCAAAACAAGAATAAAGTTTTCAATATTGTGAAACCACCAACGAAAACACCATTTTTGCATCCGGTACATGTGGCCAAACATATTAATAGTGTTATACAAACTGAAAGAGTTTTAAATACAAGAAGTGGCGTTCCTTATGATTATGCAAAATCCAAGCCAGAGATACTAACACAGTTGAGTACAGCATGTGAACTTTATATGAAAGATGTTATTACTAGTGCCCTTGTAGCATCGAGGCATCGTAGAAAGAACATTGGCCATAATATCGATAGTACTAATAAAAATGAAGATTCTCAGCGCAGTAAAGTAAGTAGAGCTTTGAGAAAATTGGCATTAGATGAGAGGAAACTTGAAGAAAGAAGACTACAAATGAGACAATCTAACGGATTAGAAGAAAAAAACACTGTTCAGTTGAAAGCCACTAATGTGGAGGAGACTATGGCAAAAGCATCTAATGCCACAGCAAGTTTAATGACTGGTGGTAAGAAAAAATATTCGTGGTTAACTCAATCGAAAAATTCTGCCTCTCCTAGATTTTCTAGTTCTAATACAGTGAGCGAGACAGTAAGTGGGCCTGTAGCAACAGCAATTAAATCTAGAGGAGAAATGGGGATTAAATATAGAGAACCAAGAGAAGAGCCTGGTATAGTTATGAGAGATTTTTTAAGAGCTTTGGAAAATAGAAGATTAAATCCATCTACTGATGCAATTGTGACGAAGGGATATTCCAGGATTAGGGATTGATTTTTTTTTTTTGGTTATTTTCAAATGTCTTTTTGATAAAGTGTATATATATTTATGTATTTCTTAGAGTAGTTTCCAAAAGATTTTAGAAAAAACCTAAAGTTATAGAAGCAATAAACGTTAATAATTGTGAAATGGAGATGTTAGTTGGAGAAAGAGCAGCAGCGGCTGCATTTTTAGATGTTGAAGACTTTTTAGTAGATGTTTGAGCAGATGCAACGGAAGCAGCAGTTGCAGTGTAAACAGAACCGTTTTGCGCAGTACCAGTAGTAGTAATGAAAACAACAGAAGAACTGGCAGTATTTACTGGGTCTGCCTTGTTTTGAGTTGAGTTTATAGAACCATCCCAACAATAGTTTTTGAAACATTGTTCACATTCACTTGGAAAAGTCAGATTTTGTCTTTCTTGAGATCTTCTGATAATTGCACAAGATACACATAAATCAAAGTCAGAATCATCTGTTAAATTGTTTCTAGACATGACTTCAAATCCATTTTTAATCATTTTCAATCTAGTAGAATCCGAGTATGACATTTTGAAAGTACTAGTATTAGAATTGTAAGAATGATAACTATTTGGAACATAAATGATTAATGGAGGAGTGTAACTTAAAGAAGTCAAATTTGAAGCATCACAACCAAAAAAAACAGGTTTATCAGTTAGTCCACTATTCAAAAAAGTATTATGATCTGGAACATATGGGAACGCAAGATCTTTACCTAATAAACCAAATTGTCTATCATAAGTAGAAATCAAACTTAAACCTGCTGGCCAATATTCTTCTGTATCACCACTATTGTCTAAGGCAAAAATAGCATCAACATTTCTTTCCTTTTGTAATAAAGGAACTAATGGAATATTTTCGCCATCTTCACCACCATCAACTAAATACAAAATTTTAGAGTTAGAAATAGTTCCAGCTGTAATATTATCTTGATAAAATTGACTACCATAAAATGGATTTGGAGAAAATAATGAAATATCATCAGAATCAGTATGTAAATCATTCAGGAAATCTAATAAAAAGTTTTTCAAAAAAGTTGGAATTGAAGTACTATTCAGTTGTAAAAGAAATTGATTGAAAAGTGATGATGAAGTCCCCATAATAAAACCTGCATTATCAAATCCTTCAACACATATATTATCATTCACAGGTTTACCATTTGTAACATTAGTACCTAAATATTTGACATTAGCAAATGAATTTACTGATGGGTCCCATGAACCCATTTCAAAAGGATTGAATTCAAATAATGTACTATTTGTATCAACAACAAGAGTATCTGGATATCTCCCATCAGCAACAGAAATAATAAATGGCATTTCAGCATTTTGGAAAACTTCGACATCTTTTAAAGTTGACCATGTATAAGCTTCACCACCTTCTTTTAAAGTTGGGAAAAAATCATATGAAAGAGCTCTACCCCAAACATCAGTTAGTGAAATATTAAAACCGGCATCTTTTTTCGAATGAACAGCATCACTAATTGTATCCCATCTATCAATATTACCAAAAATATTCCAACTTTTCGGATCAATAACAGAATTGGAAATATCCCAAATAGAATCAGAAGCAGTAGTATTATCAATAATAGATTGAACTGATGTCCAATTATTTAAAGCTAAAGTGCCAACAAGCCAATTCCCACCACTCAAACCTGCCAAATAAGTGGAACTTTGTAAAAGTCCACCTAAACCATGTTCATTAGCACCTTGAGTTCTATTATCCAAAGCACTTAACATACCTGCACCACTTAACATTGCTCTGTAACCACCACCAGAACAAGCAATTCCAATTCTTGGAGTATTTGAAGAAGACGATGAATTATGGAAAATAGATGAAAGTAGAGATTTATGATTTGAAATTTTCTCCATACGATTGTTTAACCAGTTTTCTAATATAGGTGCTGTAATATCATCTCTTTTAAGAAGCCAAGAGGTTTCCTCATCTGATAAACCGGAAGCTTCTCTAATCAAATTGAAATCATCAGAAGGACATGTAACATTTCCTGGAGCATATGAATTTGATGGAGACCAAGCATAAGTCATCGAAGCACATTCAAGTAGTGCCATCACTAAAAGTGAGGCTGCAGTAATCCCACTTTTCATCAATGTATATTGAAATAATCTGTTTGGTTTTTCGCTTTATATGTTTTATATAGATAGCAGTGGTGAATGAATTTAAATCATTACTGTCACTATTAATAACATCAACAGACATATATATATATATATATATATATATATATATGTATATATTTGTTATGTTTATCGAACTATTTTTTTCAAAATTTTTCAAAATTTTTATGCCGCCCTGAAAAAGAAAGAATAATAAATTTTTTTTAGTTCAATTTAATTTAATTTAATTTAATTTAATATAATTTGAACAATGCCTCTCTTTCTTTCTCTATTTTTTTGTTTTTCTGTAATTATGAATATATATCAAACGGATATAAAAATTGTATAATGTAAATGATAAATATATTTATTTAATTAAATCAAATAATTATATCCGTTCAAAGTAAACTGATGTAAGAGGCGCAAGTGAGGTTTTTTTTTTATTTTAACGTGTTTCAACTATTATCGTTGTACGTCATTTTTTCATGAAAATGGTTTTTTATTCGTTTAGTTTATTCAATTGTTTGATTCAATTCACCAAGCATACTCATTAATTTATCGTTCAGTAAAATTCATAAAAAACACAAAAGTTATTGTGAATTTATTTGAAATAAGTTATTAATAGAACTGATATTTGACATAAAAGTAAATGTAAGTAACAATAGTTACTGTAGTAGTACTTTTAACTAAAAAAAAATGAACCCCTATTCTTTTTTTATTTTTGAAGCAAGATGATCATCTCATTCACACACAATTAGAAGGTCAAGAGAGAGAGAGAGAGAGAGAGATATCACTGGCCGCCACTCTTGAAATATAAATCGACCAACATCATACCATATCTTTTTTAATCTTTGTTTAACCACGTGGGGTTCTATGTAACTCTTATTTTTTATTGGCTTTTTTCACAGATATATATATATAGATTACCTTTTTTTTTTTTTTTTCATGTTACTAGATGTTTACAAGGCTTTTTTGACGTCAAAGTCTATGTTTTCAAAACAGGTGTTCCCCAGATAAATTAAAATCCCAACAAAATAAAAACTTCACTATCAACATGAGTGATTTTGATAAAACTGTTGTAGCAAGAGAGGGTAGAGAAAATCAAGTTTATTCTAAAGAAACAGGTGCAAGATTAGTGGCAGGATGTGTTTGTTTGAATGGAGATAAAAATTTAATATTAATGGTACAATCAACTGCTCACAAAAAAAAATGGGTTTTACCAAAAGGTGGTGTTGAAAAAGATGAATATCCCAATATGGTTAAAACTGCACAGAGAGAAACTTGGGAAGAAGCTGGTGTTTTAGGTGATATAATTAAAAATTTAGGTATTGTTCAAGATATGAGACCCTCTAAAAAATGGGGGAAAATTGAAGATTTCAACAATCTAAATTTATCTCTAAAGAGAGAAAAAGGAGAAGGAAATGAAGAAGAAGAAGAAGAAGAAGAACAAGAACAACAACAACAACAACAACAACAACCTGTAAATAATATTCCAAGATCTGAATTTCATTTTTTCCAAATGATTGTAAATAAAGAAATGTCTGAATATCCCGAATCTAATAAACGTACAAGAAAATGGTTTACGTATAATGAGTGTATTAAAAATTTAACTAAAGCCAAAAGACCAGAACTAATAGAATGTGTAAATAGATCAGATATTTTGAAAATTTAAAAGTTTCTTATTATATATATATAAGTATATTCTTAGAAAGAGAGAGACAGAGAATCGAAAAAAAAAATAAAAATCATTTACCTCCAAAAAAACCAGACATCATATCTTGTAAGAAATTAACTTGTTTTGCAAGTTTAATGCCAAAAAATTCTTGACCTAAGAAATCCAATTCATTAGAATACGATCCAGATATTTGTGGATAATTACTTTTCAAACTTTTAAATAATGAAACATTCCCAGTTTGACATGCTATGATTAATAATTGGAAAAAATTCAATTCACTATTTTTCTCAAAAAAAAATAATGTAGTATCTTTCTTCTCAATTTTAGTGTACTGATTTAATTCAGAGTTAGAAGATGATATGTATTTTTGCAAAAATGCTAGACTTGCCTCATTAGCAAATTTAAGATTAGAAATAAATAGATAATTTAACAATAACCTAGAATAGAATAAACCTACTCTAACATTATCTTTATCTTTATTTTCCTCGTTTGCTTGACAATACCAATTCCACATCAACTCAACATATTCTTTTAAAGAATCTTTATTTCCTAAAACCATATATCTTTCAGCTTCATATGTAAAACCACCTTGTAATAATTTTTTACTAATAACATGATGTAAATATGGGTCTCCAAATTTATATGGTCCAAATTTAATACTCCAATTATTCATACCAGTAACAACATCTTTCAAATTTGGTTCTTCTGGTGAAAGTTCATTCAACAAAACAGTTAATCTCGAACAAGATATTTCTTCCACTTTAATCTGGGCTTCATCATATACATCAAGTAAATAGAAAATCAAATCTGTAGCAGAACCACCTTGTTTAGCTTGTAAAAAAGATTGTGCACCTTTAGAAATCAAATCAATGGCATTCCCATATTTTTTAGCATTTACATATCTGTTTGCAATAGTTCTTAAAGTTTGGTGTGCTTCATAATAATCCTCACCTTCAATTTTCTGCTGAAATCTAGCTAGAGTTCTAGCCAATTTAGGATCAATTTGTTCACCACTACTAGACATATTCGGGAGGTTTCTCTTTGGCAACTTAAGTTTTATTGTTTGTCTTAGATATTGTTTGATTTGAAAAGTTTTAGACCAATAATTAATGTGTTCGGTCGTCAAAAATTGGCAAGAGAAAAAAAAAAAGGGAAAATTTTTTTTTTTTTTTTTTCGTTCTTTCTCCTGTTTTTGAAGCAAACAAAAAATTGTGTTACATCCATCGTTAAACTTTTGAAACATTTAAGTTACAATCAATTTGAATAATTCAGCAATTGGCAAAGTTAAAAAAAAGATTTCAAAAAAGACAAACAAGAATATGTCCGAAGAAGTTAGTTTGCCAATTTTCACTGCCCCTAACAGTGGAATCAATACACCACCAACCAGTCCTAACAAAATTGAACAGTTCTCTGAGAATGACCAGATAGAAAGAATTCCATCAAATTCTACAAGCGAACCATTGAAGAAAACAGTTGTTGAATCACTGGTAGACTCTTCAAAAAATGAGCAAGGAAGCAGTACCAGTCATCATTTACTGCCAATACAATTGATTAGTGAAGAGAAAAATTACAACCAATCCACATTGGATTTTTTGAAAAACACGATTTCCAACAAATCAAATATTGACAAAGACAATTATCATTTCATTTCTGTTTTTGGTTCTCAAAGCAGTGGGAAATCCACCTTATTAAATCATCTGTTTCATACTAATTTCGATACCATGGATGCTCAAGTGAAAAGACAACAAACAACTAAAGGTATTTGGTTAGGACACGCAACACAAATTTCTACTACACAAGGTGCTTCAAACACTACAAATTCAAAAGATATTTTTGTTTTAGATGTAGAAGGTTCTGATGGTGCAGAAAGAGGAGAAGATCAAGAATTTGAAAGAAAAGCAGCATTGTTTGCATTGGCAGTAAGCGAAGTATTGATTATCAATATGTGGGAACACCAAGTAGGTTTATATCAAGGTAATAATATGGAATTGTTAAAAACAGTTTTTGAAGTCAATCTCTCATTATTTGGGAAAAATAAAGTTGACGGTCACAAAATCTTACTTTTATTTGTTATTAGAGACCATATCGGTGTTACTCCAATTGAAAGCTTACAAGCTTCCTTGTTGACCGAGTTGGAAAAAATGTGGGAATCTTTGTCTAAACCTCAGGGTTCTGACGAAAGTTCTATTTTTGATTATTTTGATTTTGAATTTAGAGGTATTGGACATAAATATTTACAATACGATCATTTCGTTAAAGATATTAATTTACTTGGAGACTCTTTTACTTCTGAAATCCCATCTAAATCGTTTTTCAAAAAAGAATACCAACACAATCTCCCACTAGATGGATGGAACTTGTACAGTGAAAACTGTTGGACGACAATTGAAAATAGCGTAGAACTTGATTTGCCAACACAACAAATTTTAGTTGCTAAATTCAAGACAAAAGAATTTTCAGATGCTGCTTTGGAAACTTTCAAAAACGAATTCAATAACTATGACTCTCAGGACAAAATTTTTGAAGATATTGCCAAACATATTTCAAACTTGCAAAAAGACCCTCTAAATAGTTATGATGGATTTGCTAATCGTTACAATAAACAAGTATATGAAGACGAAAGACAAAACTTGAGTAATAACATTTATAAAATTACCTTAGTTTTTTTCACAAAGTTATCAACCAAATTAGGTACCCAATTGATTGAAAAACTTAAAGTACTTTTGAACACTGATAAGAAAACGAAATCTTTTGTAGAAAGAAGCACATTAGTGAGAAAAAATATTTTACAACTTTTTGTCATTGAGTTGTCTGTGTTAATGAAATATGATCTATTGAGTGAAAGTGACAAGGAAATACTTTTGGAAAACTTTGATGATCAACTTACATCTGAACTTAATGCTGAGCGTTCTAAGGAGTTTTCCAACTTGGTTAAAAGATTTGAGAAAAACATGAAGTTGAGATTGCATGAAGCATTAGAATTGCTAGTCATTGAACCAACTGAATCTTTTTGGACACTTTACAATGATCAATTCAATCAGATATTTGATGAACTGATGGGGAATAAATTCAAATCAGCCAAAGACAATACTATTGATTTCAAATTAGGATTTGAAGACAAGGAAAATAATGAAAAATACAGAAATTTCAAAATTAAAAGTTGGTATATTTGGAAAGATGTCATCAATGATCAGTTAACTGTGAATAAATTACCAACCATCTTGGAAGAAACTTTCAAGAAAAGTTTTTTATTTGACGACAATGATTCTCCAAGATTTTTCACTAATGTTGCCAATATTGATGAATTTAGCAAATCTGCAAAAGATCATTCCTTGAAAATGTTAGATGTTTATGCAGTTGCAAAACAAAAGAATGAAAAGAAAATAGTTCCTGATGTGAAGTTACCAGAAAATGATGAAGATGAAGATGAAAATGATGAATTTTCAGTGAAAAAAGATTTTGCAAGTATCTTAACCAATACTGAAAAAGAGAAAATCAGAATTGAATTTAACAAAAAAATTCAACTAGTTATTTTGCAAACAAAAAGATCAGTTTTGTCAAGTCAAACTAAAATTCCTCCATACATGTTTTTGTTGCTAGGTGTTTTAGGTTTCAACGAATTTATGATGATTTTGAGACATCCATTGTTGTTAACTATTTGTATTTTGTCTATAACTGGTTGGTATTTTGTGCATAGAACTGGGTCATATAGAGCTGTTCAACATATTGCGGTATCTTCTCTTCAAAGTGTCAAAGATGCAGCTTTTGAAAAGTTAAAAGACACTTTGAAAGACAATAAACCCTTAGAACAAAAAGCTGAAAGTTTCGAAATGGAAGATATGAAAATAAGCAAGCAAGAATGAAAATTGCGGGGTTCGTGTTGTTATGGCCAGTTAAATATATATTATATATGTTTTTCTATAAATGCAAAGAATTTATGTTAAAATTCCATAGTTTTGAATAATGATTTATCAAAGATTGATCAGCATTGAAAAATGTAGAAATACAGAAAAGTATTCTTGTCCAAACTTCGCACATCATGATAATGTCGTTTTTATTTTTTGGTGAGTTGTATGAGATATTGTGAATGTCGATTTTCCAATTTTGATAATTTGACAAGCCAAAATCATTTTGGAATAGTTCCTGGCTGTATCCTTCCGAGACAGACCAGTGACTAGTCACGTAAAGAGTAAAATCTACTAAATTTTTAAAACTTGCTTCAAAAGGGAAACATGTTTGAGCAAAGGTGTTTAATAGTGTTAAAATGTCCGCTTTTATTGAATCTGATAATTTCTGTAAAATGTTTAATGAAAATTTTTCCTTGATATCAAAAATGATGTCGCGTGTTGTAATTTCAGGAGTTTTCATAAAGTTGATTGTTTTAACTTGTT
The DNA here is from genome assembly GCA_030580555.1 of Hanseniaspora taiwanica (nom. inval.). Lineage (NCBI taxonomy): Eukaryota > Fungi > Ascomycota > Saccharomycetes > Saccharomycodales > Saccharomycodaceae > Hanseniaspora > Hanseniaspora taiwanica (nom. inval.). The sequence continues at coordinate 10,172 of JAKTSY010000164.1, read as the reverse complement.
CAGCCAAAGCTTTGTTGCACAAATTTGTATCGTTTGAAAGTAATGAAACCACTTTTGGTGTTCCACTTGAAAATTGTTGAAAGTATAGGCAACAATTCAAAATTTCATCATCATTGGTATGAGCAGTGTCGCTGCTAAATGTTCCTATCACTTCGTTTGTTTTTTGTCCTCTTATTATGCTGTTTGGTTCAGAAAAAGATTGGAAAATCCAGTCGTTGGCTTTTTTACTCGCAAGTTGAACATTTTTACTTGAAGAGTGTTTTTTATTGTAATCTATTTCTTTTAAAACAATAGCTGGAATCACAATGTGATAGTTTATTAGCATGTTTCCAATACACTTTAAATCTTCAAGTTTACCCAAATCATGTATTAAGACATTAGTATCCACGACAATGTACGCTTGAATATCAGAAGAATCTTGTTGTTGTTTTTGTTGTTGTTGTTGTTCTCTCAAAATTGGAATGTCACTTTGGGAGTTGATTAAAGTATGTTTATAAGTGCTTTGTTGAGGTTGTGTATTATATTGTTGAGCCAAAGTTTGTTCCAATTCCTCTAAGGAATACTTCTCTATACCTGTTTTAGCAGTAGTATGATGAGGTGAATGTGTTTCTGTGAAATCATCAAATTGATTTTCTATTTCCATTGAATTATTAGCATAGTTGGGGGTTTTTTTTGACAAATGTTTTTTCTTGTCAATATTTTCTTGAACGTTATCATTATCATCATCATCATCATCATCATTATTTATTTTTAGCTTATCATTTGGAAATAGAGGCTTCCCTATTTTATCAAGTACTTTTTGAACATGGTAAAAATTGCTGAAATCTATATCTCCTTTTGGTTCGCCAGCAGTGAACGTGTTCATTGTGTGTTAATGTACCAGTATATATATATATATAATTATATTGCTTTCTTTTTTGTTGAACCCTCAATAATATGGTTAAATGATTGATTTATTATCCAAATGCCCTTTTTTGAAACATAATGTTTGGGTTTTCCGTGTGTAAGTCTTGAAATGAACTTTTTGAGGAAAGAGATGTTAATATCATTTGTGGAAGAAATGTTTCAGTAACCCAGACAACTTTTAATTGGAGGTTTATTTTACTCAGTACTAGTTCAGTTGAAGAAAATCTACCTGTAAAACAATTTTTAAAACACGTCAATGTGTTTTTTTTGGCAGGAACAGTCTTGATTTGCCAATAACTTATAATGACTTGAAACAACTTTAAATAGCGGACAAGAAGAAGATTACAAGTAACAATGAAGATATGAAAAATCACAGTGCCTTTGATTGGAAAAGTTATCCAATAATTGATATTGAGAACAACGATGACTGGCTAATCAAACTGAATTTTGATGTTCAAGAAAATATTGCTACTGCTAAGCTAAATTTTACCGTCTATCAACAACGACGCAAATTGTTTCAAGAATTCAGTGTACATAGTAGTGATATTAATAAATGTTTGCAAAATCTTAATATTATGACTGATGTAAAACAAACACATGAATTGTTAGAACAAATTTATAAATATGTCAAAGCCAAAAATGAAGGCGTTTTCACTTGTGAAGATTTTGATTTTAATTTGAAAATCAGATATAACCAAAATCAACAAATAATGGTGTTGGAACTTGATTTGGAACAAAATCTTAATCTTACTTTAAATTGTAAATGTAATCAGGTTTCGAATGCAATTCCATTGTACGAAGAGCTTTTAACAGTTTCAGGAAAATATTTGGAAAAATCACAATTTATCATCAATGAATTAGTAGAATTAGTATATGATAAAATTGAAACTCTTCATCAGTGTCATGATATTTTGAAAGAATCAGGAAGAGAAAATGCATTAGAAAAATTGATTAAAGCTAATCCTCAAAGTTTCTATAATTTCCATTATAAAGATTGGATTAAAATGATTTTCAACGAAAACCAAAATAATAAACATGGGTTCCAAAAAAAAATGCAAGGTGATAAATTCATTGAATTGAATCCTAATATTTATCAAGAATCACCTATTAAAAAAAATTCACCGTTAAAAATTTATCAAAATAAGAATGTAATTGAAAAACCAGAGTTTATTGATTCTGAATTTGCTGAAACAAATCCAAGTTTAAAAATGGTTACATTGCCATTTGAAGATGATACAGATGATGAATTTAATTTGCCCAGCTCTCCTTTGAAAAGAAAAAGAAAGATTAAAAAGACAAAACCAACATTATGAAAAAACAAGACAATGCGATAAAAAAAAATATTTGATCAAAATAAATAAAATGCATATAAACAGCTGATGTCTGCAATGGTAGAAGAATTTCAAGCCTTTAAAAATTTAATTTCACTATTCCATTGATCAAAAAAATCATTTATTTTATACTTTTTGAATTTTTTAGTTTTATCAGAACAATGGATATCTTTTGCCCAGACAGAGCAAAGTTCCTTTATGTTTTTGATGTCAATTTTTGACTCAGTTGAATTTGGCAAGACTTTTTTTCTTAAAGCCGTGATGTTAGAGAATTGAGGGTCTTCAACAATGATTTTAAAAAATTTAGTTTGCGAGGATGAATTAACATGACTTATTGTACGTGTTACAATGGCATTCAATGACTTAAATTTACTTTCAAAAGGAATCCATAAAACAAAGATTCTTGTTCAACATTATTGAGATTGATTCTTTGATTAATCTAAATAAGACTTTCAATACTTTTGTTTTCATCTTAGACATAACTTTTAATGCAAATTCCGAGTTTTGCTTAAAATCGAATGTTAAAATTTGGTCACCCGTAGTTTTGGAATGCAATTTTGTATTACCTGAAAGTAAAAATATTACAGTAACTTGGTCTTTAAATTTTTTTTTGATAATTCCAGCAGTAATTCCAAAATTGATCATTAACAGTCAAAGCTTGATATCTTTCAGTTCTCAACGACAACTTGTGAAAATTTTGTATTTGAACGTTTGGTTTTGATATTTTCAAGCTGAGATGAATCCATTTTTTAGTCAGTGTGCTAGCTTTGCAAACATTTTTTGTTATAACATTAGTGTTGAGGCAATTGATTTCTTTTAGAACAGCAGAAGGATTAATAATAAGGTATTTTAGCGTTAAAATTATTGTAGATAAATAATTTGTCAATTTCTTTTAAATGATACAACAAAGCTCTAGCATCCACGATGAAAACCGCATGTATTTTTGAAAGATGTTTATCGAGGTCATGACCGAAATAATTATTAACAGCACTAGAAAATTCAATATTAATCAAAAAGTTTGTGTGTGTAGAACTGGCAGTTGAATATGGCTGATCTAGGGACTTATTTTTAGCATTATCTTTTTCACTTCTTTGATTGTTTTTTTCAAGAGTTGTCATTTTTTTAATGCAAGTTTCAGATTCAGTATTTTTTTTTCATGGGTAATTGCCTAAGAATGTTTTCTATTTTTCCATCACTTTTTTCTAGTTCTTTTGGCTTTAATAGATTAATCGGAAATTGAATTAAGGAGTAACTCTAAAAACAACAGTAAAGACAAAAAAAAAAAAAAAACAGGTTCGGCGGCTAATTTGTGTTTTTGTTTTTGGAGATTCTCTCACGGATGTATGTACATTTATCCTTTCAAAATATAGTTTTCTTTGATTTAAGCAGTATGTAAAAAGAATTTCATATTTCAGAAACATAGATCAAGGTATACTTTATTATCAATATCAATTGATAAAACATTTTTCTTTGGATAAATCTATTAATCAAACTTTTTTTTTTTTGCTAAAGCATGACTCTGAAAGGCAGTTTGAAGTAAAAGAAACACCAACCACGTTAAAAGAGTATATAAGAAAAAGTAAAAAGAGTTCAAAAAATTAAAATGGATTCAAAACTAAAACGGATAATGCTCTTGCCTTTATATAACAAGACTAAGCTCAAAGTTTTTTGCATAATTATTATTTGTTCATTGGAAAAGAAATACATACATATATCTTCAAGAGAGGCTTTACAATGAGAAGAGAGCAGCAATTGTTTAATATACAGATTCTTTTTTTCTGCAGCGGGCTACACCACCACAGCGCATACACACACACACACATATATAAATATATATATATTACTGGGATATTGTTTCATTAATCTAAGTGGTCCATAATCTTGCAGTATGATCAGCACCTGAACTAAATAGCCAGGCTTCTCTTGGGTGCCATGTGACTTGCAAAACACCTAATGAGTTCAATACTTTGTGGCCCGTTAGTTTTTTTAATGGAACAATTAATGGATTTTTCATCATATCGTCATCGTACACAGTATTGTGGAAAATATGTATAGACCCATCATCTGCAGCTGTACAGAATAATGGTAATTTATTATGAAATCTAACATCTCTAACGGCTTTATCATGGTATCTTAATGTTTTGTATGGTGTTGAGGATAAATCTAAATCATGATACAAAACTCTTTTATCAAATGACGATGCAATCAAATTGTCACCTCTTGGATGTATATCAATTTTACTTAACCATCTTGCACCTGGTAATAGTTTCTTAATTAAAATTTGTTGACTTAAATCATAAATTCTAATTAATCTTTGAGAACAAACAATTAATTGTGGTTTAAATGGATGAAATTTACAATCCATTATAATACCTTTATTTTTTTTAAAAGGTGATTGTGTTAAGTGTTTTGAAAGTTGATGAATTAAAATAGAAGTATTACCTGCATCTTGTTGAACAGTGACAAAATAATCACCTTTACGATGCCATTGAAATTGTTTAATTGGTTTCCGTTTTTCACATGTAATAACAATAGAAATATCTTTATCAAGTTGTTTCTTGGTTGGTTTATTCCATTTGGCAACATCTTTGTTCTTCTTAGAGTTTCTATTCTTTGTGGTGCTGTTATTGCTTTCATCATCAGAATCTTGATCTAATTGTTCTTCAGAATCTTTACTAACATTTATATCACCATTATCATTATTTTGACCAAATGTAGCAAAACCAAAACCATTTTCAATTTTTAATTTACTTTGATTTTCAATTTCATATCCAAATATAGGAGGAACAATCAAATAAATAGTTTCACCAAAAGTAATTGCTAAGATACCATTCATTTGAGTTTTATCAGGATTCCATGAAACGTTTTCAATTTTATCTTCAATAGATTCATCATCTTTATCAAAGACAGTCATTTTATAAACTTCTCTGCCTGTTAAAATTTCCCAAATTCTTACTGTACCATCATCTGAACCTGTAGCTAACCATAACCCAGATGGATCTATAGATAAGGTTCTAATTTTATCAGTATGACCTTTATAAATAGTAGAACATTTGATTGGAAATGGTTTCAAATCATTTGGACTTGGTAAATCTGGAATTAAAGATTCTGGATCGATTTGTAATTTATTTTTACGAACTCTTGGAGCTAAATATAAATCTAATGATCTTTCAAATCTTTCTCTAACAGATTCAGTATAACCTGGAACCTTTCTTAGAGCACCATATTGTTTAGGAATAAAATTTGAAGTTCTTTCACTTGGTTCCAATGCTTCCCATTGTTCAATTTCTTCTTTTGTCATTAAATATTCGGTTGGAGGATTATAAGACTCTTCATTTGTTGGAGGTGGTAATTTAGGTGCTCTTAAATTCATTATATGATCGTTTTCCATTAGATCATTGTCACCCCATAAATCAAAATTTTTGGCTTCTTCTTCTCTTAATTCTTTTAATTTATTTGGTGGAATAATTCTACCATCTCTTATAGCTCTAACAATTTTCATCACTCTTTTAGCTTCATGTTTTGATGGAACAAATCTTCTTTTTGGTTCAGGTGTTGCAGTCAATGGCATAACTTCTAAATTTCTTGAAAACCAATCAACATAATCTGGATATTCTTCAATTGAATCATCGGTTTTTTCATTTCTTTCAATTTTTTTAATTAATTCTAATTCTTCAGTAGTTAAATTTAAAGATTTACCTGTATTTTTATCTAATAAACCAGTCCAACCTTCTGGTAATTCAATAGATTCCAATAATTCATCTAGTGCAGAACCTTTTGCTGGTCTCATAATTCTTTTACCATTGATATCATACCCGATATGTGGCATTTCATCATATGCAGATAATGGAATATCACCAATTGTATTTAATGGTTGTTCTGCATCAGTATCATCACTATCATATTTAGGATCAATTTCAGGTTTGATCAATCTTAGTGTTCCATCACAAAATTCAGTTTTTGTAATAATCGGTTCTTCAATAACATTCAATTTGACATTACTTAATTTATCAACAATAGAATGACTATCTTGAGATTCTAGATCTGACTCAAAAGAATCAAAATATGAGTCTCCACTACTACTGTTGTTATTGTTTTCGTCATCATCTTCTTCTTCTTCTTCTTCTTCTTCTTCTTCTTCTTCAGCAGCCAATAATTTATTATATTCATCATCACTGTCTTCATCGTCTTCACTATCGTTTTCTGATCCTTCGTTATTTTTCATCATATGAAACTCACTAGCATCTTGGAAATCTTCATCACTTTCATCGCTATCATCAGCTTCAATATCGATCAATCCATCAACCATCAAGTTTTCCTGTTGACCTTGATCATTTTCTTCATCTTTAGCAGAAACTTGTCTTTTTTTGCTATTAACAGCTTGAACAGTCTCACTCTTTTTATTCTTTTTAGAATCACTAGGGTTACTCATTACTGTTGTTATTAGTTAGTAATAGTACGCTACTGGTGTTGAGTTTTGAACTTGCTTTTTTTTTATATACATATATGTATAGAATAATTACCAAATTTTTTTTAAAATCACCTGTTTAACGAAGAGCATCATTGATATTTGTGTATTCACTATATTAAATGAAGAACATGTCAAAATGTCAAAATGTCAAAAAAAAAAGAAATGAAGGAAAAAAGAAATGTTACTTTTTGAATAAAAAAATTTAAAAAAATTTGAAAAACAAACGATTTTCCATTTACAGGGTGGGAGTTGAACTAAGGACCTCAAGATATATATTTAACATATCACGTGAAACTTAGTTACGTCAGAACATCCAAGTGACACGTGTAATACACGTGACAAGCACACATTATTTGTTTGCTTGTGTTTTTTTGTCACGTAACGTTGTTCATTTTTATTTTTTTCCAATTAATGAATTATTTGTTGGCCCTTCTACAATCGGGTAATACTTCTCCATTAATAAATAGATTCGACCAAAATTAAAATAATGGATCCGAGAAAACAACTTAACCGGGAAACGTTTGTATTGGTTTGAGTGTGAAGAAAAGATCAACATTTTTTTTAAACAGACTTCTGATTATTTGACAAAACAGAATTATCTGTCATAGACATAATTATTTCATTTGGCCAACAGAAAAAAAAAAAAAAAAAAAAAAAACACAGCATCTTCTATCTTACCTTTCTTTTCAAACAACTCGGCTGCTATATGCAATGAAACCTGTTGAGTTCCAAGTTTGAATTGTCATATTCACTGTGTCAAAACTTGATAATGCGAATGTCATGAACACTTTAAAGTTTTGATGACAACTAATTGCCATGGCCACTGCCTGGAAGAAACAACATTTAAACGGCATCTCCTTTTCTATAAAAATAGAGGTTTACAGTGCCATGTGCATTGCTCTTTGAAAAGAAACTAAAGAGTGTCACGATCACTGTCAAAGGTTCACATTAAAGTGACATCAACATTGCCCGAAAACACCACCAACAATACATCAATATTACTCAATTAAAACCATTTCAGGAGCCGTGCTTAACCCTAAACGTACCGCTCAGCATAAAATGCATGGGTCTAGTTCACTCTCCAACAATTGGAGTAAAATCTTATCAAAACATATTACATCAAATGACGAAAGCAACTTGGTCGATCAAGTCGATGTGACTCTTGATTTGGATAAAATCTGAGTTGCATTGAATGGAATTGAAGAACCTTTTGGCCGTCGTATTTTGTCTAGTACGTCAAGCATTGCAAAAAACGAAAATACTTCAAAAGGACATCATGCATTTTTTTCAGATAGCGAGGCGTATTTGGAAAATAATGCAAGAGTACTTGATATGGCTGTGAATATCAACAATGCTAATGGTGAACTTAGCAATACTGAGGCTAATTCTATAAGCAAAAGTAACCCTACTATTATTGAACATATTGTTAGTGCTAGCGAAGGCAACTTGGATGACAGCAATAATCACAACTCTTCTTCCCTTTTTGATATGAATGGCAGTGACAAAAACGGAATATCGAGCACATACATAGCATATGTTGCCTTGCCCATTGTGAGCAACACTACATATATTAAGTCTGAATCGAAGAAACATGCTCTGCCAGACCTCTCATTACATTTGACAAATGTAGAAAATAGATGAGACAGTAGAAAAGAAAACTTTCTCTTGGAAAACATTTTTTGTAATTTTTCATGTTCAGGAGTGGTTGGTGATTTTAAAAACATTGACGAACCAATAAGAAGACAAGTATGCATACATTATGATACAGGATTTAAAATTTACAATAGGAGTGCCCGTAAAAGCCGGAGTGTATATTCATTCAAAAGAGTATGGAAAGAACAAGAAAAAAAAGAATGCATTACCACAGAACACGATTGGATTGTTCTTTTAAAGTGGAATTTATTTCAAAAAATTTAATCAGTGGACAATTGACTTTGCTGGATCTTTTCTTCTTCATATACATGGCCGTAAACGCTCTATTTTTCATCCAATATATTTGCGCAATCTTATTTCACCTGATTATGATGCACGTATTGAAAGCAAAATGGACAGTCAAATTCGAAATGAACGAATTATTGAGTATGTTGAAGAAAAATTAACCAAAAGGTACTACATTTTAAGCAAAATTATGGGTGCTTTAGACAAATATATTTACCACAAAGTTACTTCGTTGATTATTAAATTTTCACCACCCAAGTCTGAATTCAGAAAAAGAAAAAGAAAAAGAAAAAGAGTTGAACTTGTTAGATTCAGACCTCGAGTTTAAAGATTAGAAAAGGCTAGTTCTGATTTAAATTTTCGCTAAATACAGCTATAAGTTCAATTCTGAGTACCACCTAGGTATAAGCATTTTGAACTGAATACATTCTTGCCAAAAATTTAGTTATTGTTTAAATTTTTTTTCAATAAAAGAACTACAAACTCTTTGTCAGATATTTTTTCATAAACTTCAAAACAAAATGCTTGTGCTCGGCCTGTCTACTTGTTAATAATTTTTACAGACATGGCTCTTGCTGCTCGTCTGATTGCTAAATTTAATGCCTATTGCTTGCTTTGTCCAATGTTGTTGGGTTGTTTTGTTTGGTAATAGTAATAAATTCAAATTATTTCATCAACTGAAGTGAACTGGATAATAAAAAAATCATTAAAAGGTATGTTCGTGATTTTAAGAATTTGATAAAATATCTTTCTGTACCTCGCCGCCCCCTTTTTTAGTTTTGTTCTCGATTATTGCCTCCCATCCGTTATTACTTTTAGACGGCACGATTCAGTCAGAAATCCTTCATTTATTTATTGACATAAACCGTTGGTTTTCGTGGAAACCACATCTAAAAAAACAATATAAAGGTGTTCTTATGTAAAGCTCATGTTTTTCAGTATTACACATTCCTACCCAAATTCTGCAAGACCAAGAAACTATACACTGAAAAAGATTTTTGGTTATTTTTTTTTTTTTTTTATTATTTATTTATTCATATATATATATATTTATCGGTTGACAATCGAATATGTGGCTACTACACTTCCAAATTCCATGAAACTCACACTAGTGGCAATAGTGTAATTCCTCATCCATGATGTTTGAATAGATTTTGATAGTAGCCCGTGTTGAATAAACGATTATCCAGAAGCAGAAGCAGTGGGAGAAGCAGTGGGAGAAGCAGAAGCAGTGGGAGAAGCAGAAGCAGTGGGAGAAGCAGAAGCAGTGGGAGAAGCAGAAGCAGTGGGAGAAGCAGAAGCAGAAGCAGAAGAAGCAGAAGCAGAAGACACCAGTTGGCGAGTTGGTGGGAAAAAGTATCAAATAGTTGTTTCAATATGCCGTAGTAGTGTTGTTGTGGTTTGCTATCCAAAAATCGTATTTCAATAAGGCAATATGTGGCACAGGAATTCTATGGGTCTGGTACGACCCCTTTCTTAGACATGTTTTTGGTAAAACGTTCATTTAATTTTGATAACATGAAGCC